>JALGQZ010000011.1:42004197-42534197 GCA_023105745.1 Austropuccinia psidii
AGCTTGTGGGGGGTTAATATGAGTGTTTACATGATTTGTTGGCGAGGGGGAGTATAAACTTTGTTCTAATTGACCAAGACAGTCAATGATATCGGCGGCAATATTAACAAATTCAACTTGGCGCTGGTAAGAAGAACGACTAGTAGGGGTATGGGCACTGTAAGGATTCATTGAATCAAGTGCTATTGGTATAAGTATGTAAAACTGAAAGCAAAAAATGAATAATTTTTGGGAATCAAATGCCAAAGACGATGAGTTTTTAAAGAAGAATGCCTAGAATTAAGAAAAATAATCAAATGGAAAATTTGCTAAACAATGCTTAAGAATTGATATCCGATGAGTAGTGAGGAGCTGGAATCTTGGGATTTGGGAAAGGGTTTATATGCCGGAGCTCGGGATCCATAGTAGCCAAGCTTAAGGCATCAAGCAAGGTAAGCGTTTGACGCTGTGGATGATAGCCTGCAGAGCTCAAGAAGATATGAGGATGAACGATATTCCGAAGGCAACTTGTTTACAATCAAAGACAACTGTAGAATGTATGGTTTCCATGCTGTAAAGCTCTGTGCTGTGGACATTTAAGGCAATGGTTCACCGCTTGTCTAAAGTAGTTTTTTTGGAACGGTCAAGTCCTAGCTAATTGAAGATGAAATTTTGAGAGCTGAGCATTAAGCCCGTTACGAAGAACCAAGGCCTTAGTATTTGACTTATTAATAGTCCGTAAAAAAAAAAACAAGAAAAAAAAAAGAGATGATGAAGTAGTCAGCATACTTAGCTGTGTAACTCAATTTTTGGCTGAGAAGAGGGCAAAGACGAACGAAAAAAGGCATCGCAAGAAATTCAATGAAGCTGGTTTGTTTGAAGTTGTTATTTGTGATCTTTGAACGAGGTCGAGTTTACTAAACTTCTCTGAACTTTATGGCTGATTTAATTTGATGATAATGAGTCATTTTAGCTGAACGAAGATCACTTACAGTCCTTGACTGCCAAAAGACTTGACAAAATTTATCTCAATCCTTGCTTGATTTCTCATCAGTCGACCAAGAGCATGGTCGATGAGCCGATGAGTGGAAAACTGCTGGTAGAAGTGATTAGATGTACAGTACTACTTGAATAATTAAGAGGCTGTGGGAGTGCTGTGATCGACGTGAGTGCAGGCAGGAGTTTGCTTAGTTTTAAATTATCACTTGAGGTGATATTGTGATGAGCCGGAAAGACAAAACGATCGCTCGATTTTGATGAGTATCAAATTTTCAAGTGAACATTTTGGAGCTTCAAGAATACTTGAACTTGGCCATGTATGATTTAACTCGACTCAATTTGATGATCAAGATGAGATCGATGGCCGCCATAAATCGATGACAGCCATAAATCGACCTTGAAATTAAGGCTGAGCTTGGTTTAAATCCAAGATTTCAATTTCAATTTTAAATTTTTTCGAGTGACTTGATCTAAGTCTCTCTGAGTCTCTCTGAGTTAATGAGGCTCATAGACCCAGGTTGAGTTACTCAAGCCAAGCTCATGAATTTTGACCATGACTAAATTTAAAAACTACTCAAATTCAACGCCAGCGATCAGAATGAGCTGTTCAAACTCCAAACTGCTGCGAGTTAATTTTGAGCTAAGCTAGTCAAATTAAAATATCGATATCAAATCATTGGACGGTGCGAAGACTGACTAGATTTACTAATAGGCAAGCTCAGCTCAATAGAGCACCCATTACTAACTTATACCAAGCATATACTGTACAGTACGCGGAATTCAAGAGCATTTCCATTAGACCGAATGAGCCTATATATGCATCTCACTCTCACGCCTGGAAAATTTTGGTGGCTGTATTCCGCATAAAGTCCGAGTTCCATGAAATTGGATTTAAATCTTCAAATTGTAAAGAGTTTAAATATTCAATTTTTGGATCATTTTAATCAATTCATTTCATAAAAATTCATAATCTTTTGAAATAATAATGAAGGAAAATTTTCATATTTTTGAAATAATTTAAAAAATAAATAAATTAGTATTTTTCAAATTTAACTTTAAAAAAATTAAAAAAATTAGTTAAAACTTTTTTTTTTTTTTTAAAAAAAAAAATTTTTTTTAAAATGAACCTATGAGGTTTCAAGTTTCAGCTTATTAAATTTAAGGTAAAGGAGAATCTTTAAATTACGTGATTTTTTTATTTTATTTTATTTTTTTGTCACAAATCCCCCCCCCCCAAAAAAAAATAAAAAAAAAACCATTGGTTTTCAAATTATAAGTTTAAATTTCTATTACAAGAAAAAAAAATATTCATGATTTATTGGTTTAAGGCCTGGTTCATGATCAGTTTTTAATGAAAATTTTAAGAATTTTTTTAAATAATTTTGAATTTAAATTAAATTAAATTAATTTTTTTTTTTCAAATTTTTTCTGAATTTTTTTTTTCAAAACTTATTGATCATTTCATGATTTGATTTACAAAAACTCTCAAAATTAATTTTTTTTTTGTTTTAACCATGGATGATCTCAAATTGAAGTATACAATTTTTAGTTTTTATTCTTTCTTTTATTATCATTTATATTTTTATTAATACAGAATATTTCAAAATTTTCAAGTCATTTGATGTGGATATTGATTCAATCCATGGTAAGATGATCAATTATATAATGAAAGTTATTTAATTGGCTTGTTCCATATGGAGTGCCAAGAATTTTTCACATTGGTAAATTTTATATAAGGAAGTGTGGCCAATTTTAATCACAAGGACATTTGAGGGTTAAAAATTGATGAGAAAGTTGAAGTAACTCTTTATCAATTGGGACATGGCAGCTCTTACAATAAATGTGAGCCTGTGAGGTATGTATAACATACCCATAAGCCCACAAATGATTTTATATACAGCTGGTTTAGTCTTCAACAGACTTTTCAATTGAATTTAAAATAAAAAATAACAAAAAATAAGTATAACTTTTTTTTGGATAAACAAAGTTATAAATATTATGTCATTTTTGGATTCTACACCAAAAATAACCTAGGGTACACCCATAGGGTGTTATACCCAAAAAGGCTTATTTCTTATGTTATTGGAAAATTTAAGAATCTCACAGTACTAATGTAGCTTTTTTTAACATTTTTTTAAAATTGTTAAATTTAAGCTCAAATAAGCTTAAATTTGAAGTTGTATAAGGTTCATGCAAACTTACCAAAATTTTAGTTAAAATTGAGGTGTTGTGTATATTTACTGAATTGGCTAAGGATTTGCCATACAGAATGTAAATCCTGCATGAGCTCAATTTAAAGGTGCTTAAGGCCATAGTATGGCTTTAAATAAATAAAAGGGCAAAATCCACACAAAAAGTTGGGACAAAGGAAAAAGACCAAATAGAGCTGGGGTACCCAACTTTTTGGATCTGCAAGGATTCAATTAAGGTTGTCCACCTGTATTGGAGGATTTTCAACCTTATTTAAACTTTAAGATTAAACTTTGATCCAAACTTAAAGTTTAAACTGGTTTTATCCCAATCTGGACAGGAATTTCAAGCTGCCAAAGGGTAGATCCCAATATGCAGGCTAGAAATTAAAGTTTTGAGACCTGTCAAAGCTTAAATAAGCTTAAAACTTTAAAGTTACAAGCATTAAAACCTTATCAAAAGTTAAGGTTTAGTGTTTATTACTATTTTATGTGGAAAAATAGTAATAACTTCAAAAATTCATTAAAAATCCAATTCTTAATGGATTTGCTTGAAGATTTCACACAGATTACAATTTAATATTATCTATATATAAATTAAATTTTAAGTATCTTTTATAAACAGATTTTCTTGATAATTAACCTGAAAAGTTTCTCTTTTAATTATACTTAAAGAAAATTAAGATTTCTTTAAAAATTAATTAAAAATTGAGTTTAAGAGATTTCTGCTTGAAACTCTATTTTTAAGTTGTTCATGTGATGAAATTTAATATAAATAAATTTATTTTATATTGAAACTTAAAATAATTAACTTAAATGAGGATTAAAGCTACTTGGAGTTAAGATTAACACTGGTAACATTAAATTGGAATTAAAAATAAGTTACCTTAAGTTAAGAACCTTGTTTGTAAGCATGGTTTTTCAGTTTTGACCTGAGAATATCCTCTAAATCTATTATTAATCATGAGAGCTTCTCTTTAGACATGAAAGAGTCTTTTCATCACTGTTTTTATCCATCATCATTTATCAATTCAATCATATTAGACATTTAAATAGGTAAAGTTTTATTATATATAAAATCTTATTATTAAAGTATTTCTTAAGTATTTTATTCTTTATAAATCTTAAATTAAATAATTGAAATCAAAGAAATTAGATTATTTTTTTAATCAACTAAAATATATTTTATTTTATAAAATTATTTTCTTTAAAACTATATTTTAAAATTCATAAATTCCTCTCAAAAACTCTTTAATCATAATTTTTATTATAAAACTTGTTTTATTTATAAAAAAATATTGATTTTTGACTTGTTTTTTAAACTTATAATAATTACTTAATATAATAACCATTGTTGTTTGACTTGTTGTATTAAGTTTATATTATAAGTAAATTTTTCTTTAAAATTCTATATCTTTTGTTTTTTTTTTATATCTATTATTAGTTTTTTTTATATAGAATTTTTTTTATAAGAATTAGTTTTTTTAAATTGTGTGTTTTAATTATTTTATAAAATAATATTTATTTATTATTTATAAATAATTAAATATTTATATTTTTTTTCACATTTAATTGTCTCATTAAGAGCTTTAAATTTCTTATGATTATAATTGTCAGAGTGACTATAACAATAATAGAATTAATTATTATATTTTTATTATTATTATTTTATATAATAATAATTAAATTTATTTGTTTATATATTCAATTATTTTTAATAATTAAATTTAAATTTGAGGTTATAATATTTTATTATATTATATTTTTCTACTTAGGACAGTCATAGTACTCTTGATATTGTTACTATTATCAAGAGTTTCTTAGAAAAACCTTACAGTAAGAATGGTAAAATATGGGGAAGATGAGGTGGGGGTGTCAAAGCATAAGGATGGATGAGGGTGGCCATGGAGTGGCAGTTTCAGAGGCATATTGTGATGCCGTGGCATGGGCATGTGCATGGTAAGCTGTAAAAAAAGATGAGGCAGGGTGCAGAAGCCTAAGGAGCGGTTAGGCTGGAGATGGAATGGTGGCCTTGGAGGCATATCATGAGGGCATGGCCAGAGCATGAGCATCATAAGCAACGCGGGTGCAGAAGCGTGGGGATGGTTCAGGCTGGAGATGCCATGGTGGGGTCAGAGGCATATCATGAGGGCGCAGGGGTGCAGAAGCATAAGGACAGGTGATTTCAGAGGTGTGCTGGCAGGAGTGGAAGCATATCTTGGCCTAAGTGTAATCATTCTCCCCTGGAAGAGATGATTAGTGGGTGGTGCAGAAGCTGATTCATGCATGATAGTAGGAATGGTAAAGGGGTGGGATGATCAGGCGGTGGGGTGGAAGTCTTCTCATGCACAAATTGCTGCCTCGCACCATGAGGTGTAATTACCTGAACCTTGCCAATGATGTTGATATGGGTTTTTTCTTTGAGTGAAATACTAATGTGACACATTTGACAATTGATGTTGTCTTGATGCAGACATGAAATGACCCACTAAATAAAGTGACTATAATGTGAGACTAACCCGACTGAAGCAAGATTTTATACTGACTGTGGTGCAATGTGAAGTCAATCACTGGTGATTGACACAAAATTCACCCTGGTTAAGGTCCCTAACAGGTTTCACTAGACCAATTGGGCCAAGATAAGCCATAGATACAAGCTTTGGGGCTCAACACACCTCAGAGGCCTCAAACGTTTGTTACCCTGGCTCTCTTGGATATCTTTTGCCCCCCTTAGCTATTTCCACATCAAAAACCATAATTTAGGCTTCAAGACTGATATCCAATAAGGTTTTATCAAAACTTTATGTAGGAATAAAGTGATATTAAGTGCCACACACATCAATAGCACTGTTATTAGTGTATATGTAACATGAGATTTTTCATATTCCTCTTATTTTGGTATGAAATTGAGAAAAACAAACATTTTCAAAACTATTCTATGTGGTATTGATGATTTGGTGTTGAAGTATTTTCCATATTACCACCTCATAGAGTTTGTTTAGACTTAATCACCCTATGGAGTTACCCAGCGTGAAATTTTGTTTAAAATCCAAATCTGGCATTAAATCCATGGATTTACTTACAAAAAAAAGGTATTCATCTTTTCTTCAAGGGAAAATGATCAATTTTAGATATATTCATGACTTATGGTCTATGAATAGCTCAAAAGGTATTTTTATATTCAGTGAGGCCTATTTGTGTGTGTAAATTATACCTCAAGGCTCACAAAACTAGCAGGTTATTATAATTTGAGCTATACAGGCCTCATTAGGACTTCTCATTTACTTGGTATGGTTTTGACTTATTGTCATGGTTTTGAATTATTATTCAAAAAATAGTTCCATAATTACTATTTATATCCAATTTATCCCTCCCATCATTAGAATTAGTATCAAAAGGGTAACAGTAACCAAATTTTAAAAATCCCAAAAGAAAATTCCCCATTTTCTCTATTCATTTTCTTTTTTCTCATCATGGACCTTTAATAAATTTTATTTAAATGATAACCCAAGATTTTTTCCTTTGATATATGTCAAAAGGATATATCTTAATGAAAGAGAACTATTAATATTTACTTCATTCAAAGATATTTTTTTACCTCTAAGATCTTAACATAGTATCATTGATTTGTCATATAGGGAATTTTAAAAGAGCCTCTCTATTTGTTGAAGAAATTCATAATATGAATATTTCTATTTCTCTTTATCATAAATATTCTGTATTCCAAGTGGGAAATCCCTGTATTCTGGAATTCATGGCCATTAGAAAATTCTGAAATGTAAAATTTACATACAAAAAAAGTTTCCCCTCAAGAGACTTCCTGATTTAAATTCCAAACAAAGAAGTTCCTACAATTACTATTGATATAATATTTTACACCCAATTTCATGAGGAAATTCTTTATTTTTAAAAGATATTCATGGTAGAAGGAAGTTTTTTAGATAAAATCCTGATATGTTGTAAAGTAAAACATGATAAAACCCATAACCTGGCCAAACCCAAGCCAACCCCTCCATTAGGTTGATGGAAAACTTTAAAAATTCCAAAACCCATAAAAACATCAAAAATTATATCCCATGAGCTTCAAATTCACAAAGCCAGGATTCTAAATCTCTAAATCCATATTTTCCTCTTCCAAACTTCTCAAATCTTGCATGGATTTACTCTATAATTCCATTATGTTTTTTTCTATCCCATTGATTTTATTTCTGAAGTCAGAATCCTTCACAAAGTTCTGCCTCACTGTGTGATAAAATGTTTAATCTTCTTGATATCAATACTTGTGAAATGATTTATGGATTTGACCTTGACCGATTTGAAGAAAGCTGACATTGGCTTTATTGTTCAGCAGAAGAAGAAAACAAAAAATTAAAAGAAAAACAAAGATTGAACAAGCTGACCCCAGAAGAGTATTAGTGGATGAAGAATGTGGAAAATAAAGTTAAAGAGGTTGTGTGAGCTTATCTGTTTTTCTGGAAACCAGCAATAAATAGGACTTAGTTTCCATTATTGCATCATGGTATCAAGGATTGAAAGGCTTTATCTAATTTTCTGAACAAAAAAAAGCAGAAAAAAAGAAAAATCAGTCAAAAACATTCAGAAATACAATAGAAATGTGCAAGCCCTAAAGAAGCCAAAAAATCATCCTGCAAAAAATTCTAGTGGGTTCGAAAAAATTCAATTAGAAAGAATATTGCAAAAGGTGGAAATTCTTTACCAGTAATATGAAAAGGGAAGAAATCAAGATATAAAAGTAGAGAAAATTGGCCAAAAATATCCCCACCTATCATTCAAACATCCAGGAATCTCAGGATCTCTTAATGATGAGGCACATATACAAGAATAGTATCAGATCTCTTTTTCAGAATTATGAAATGTGTGGGCACAGTTAAGCATGGTATAATAAAAGAAATTATTGAAGGTTGGCTGCATAAATCCATGCAGAGGAAGCTGGTTACCATAGGAAATTTAATCTGAGAAAAGTGGGAATAATTTTTTTTTCCTGTTCAACCTTCCAAGAAATTAATGGCTTCATCTTTCAAATGGTTGTCTTGATTCTTTTCTACAGAATTAAAACCTCAGGAGCTACAAGTAACACAGGGAGTCAGGCTCAGAAAACATATCACAGATGGAGGATGAGATATCAAGGCTCTCCTGGCCTCTATCTGAATAAAATATCAATAAAATCTTCAATAAGGATAAAACCATGTTATTTTTAATGTAATTATTTCCTCATTATCTCTTATTTTTTGAAATAATTACCAATTCTTTATGCCCTTTTAATTCCAAAAATACACCTGATAATGGGCTAGCCTCATCTTGTACTCATGTATTTAAAATGAACAAAACTCACATTATGATTGTATTTACATGCCCAGTAACTGGCAGTGAGAAGCTCCCTTTATTATTTATTGGCAGGTTTGAAAGACACTAATGCTTAAAGAAGAAATTTTTGTTTCAATTGGGCCATAATTGTTACTCAAATGAAAAAGGATGGAACAACACTCAAAGTTTTGAAAAGTTGATCATTTCTTGCAAAAATAGCCTCCAATCCAAAATTGTAAAGTTGTACTACTATCAGACAACTACAAATGGCATGAAAAGCCTTTGGAGGTGTTTTCAAACATCAAGATCATTTTTTCTTGACCAAGCTTGAAATTGCATCCACAACCACTCAATGCAGGCATAGTACACAAATTCAAGGCAGAGTATTGCGGATGTTTATTTCACTAACTATGTGGTACTAAAATAGAGAAATTACAGTCAGCCATATTTATAATATAGACCAACTGAGAACAATGAGGCTCTTCCTCCTAGCTTCGACTGTAATCACTCATCCCAAAATCCAGTATTGTTGGAATTATACACAAATTCTCCCAAAACTTAAACCCTTACAAAACAATTTTAGATTAGTTCAAGCAGAGTATTTTCTTGAACAAGAAAACCTCGGCCTTATTAATCCTCATGATAGGATGTTGATTTATTAGTGGCTGTATACCACCAAAGAAGATGAGTTCAGCTTATTGCAACTGAAGATATCTTCACTGACAAGATAAAAAATTCTCAAGAAGTTTTGGAAGTTGAATAAAATGAACCTGAAATTTCAATTCCTCCCACTTCTTAAGTTAAAGAAGGAATCACAAAAAAACTAAACGATATCTCCCCCTCCCACAAGAAGGAAGAAGACAATGGGGGTGAATTTTTGAATCAATAAAGTATGCTTGTTGAGTGTAATGAAAATTAAAACACAAAAAGAAATCTATTTTTGATTATCTTAAGGGTGGTCAGAGCATCTGAATTTTTTTACTTTAAACCCCTTCTGTAAGGTGTTTTTACCAATTTTTTTTCAATTTCCCACAATTGTCTGCTGTAAGCCATACTGTAACAACAGAATTCCATCAGGTTCTGTAGCCTGAATGTAAATTTTATCTTGGCGAAAGAATTCTGCAATTGATTCTGTGACCAAGATCTTTTTCATATCATCTCACTTCTCCATCAATTTTGATTTTTCATCATCTATTGATCAATCATTTTATTGAAAAAAACAATATTTTGGACTTGTTTCTTAATAAAAAAAAATAAAGGTGGTTATTCATAATTTTTTGACAAAAAAATTATAATTATAAAGACTCATAGGTCTGTAAGAAATAAACCATTGTGCTTGCAATTCTGTAATATCAAATTTTCCAGGAACAGAATGAAAATTGAAAAACAATTTCTGTTGATCACAACTTTGTAAAGTCCCCTCCAATATACCTCAAAACAAGAACTCAAATTGTTTTTCTTCAACTTGGGCACTTTGGTTTTTTTTTTGAAGTGAAACCCATTTTCTATTGATTTTTTTCATTTTTAATTTAATTTTTCTTCCCTAATTGTGTTTGTGCTTTTGCTCAGATTATTTAATCAATCCACATCAACACTTGGATTTCTTCCTTTAAATATGTATCATTGCTTTAACATGTGACACTTTTTAAATTTTTTTGGTTGTTTTTTTGTTGGGGTAGCAATCTTGGCTTCATATAAGGCAGATCTACAGAAGTAATTTTTCTAATATCAATAATCTTTTAAATACATTCTCTATATTTTTATTATTAAAAAATGCCACCCTACCATATTGAAGGCATTTGTAGCCATATAGTTGGCTTGAATGATGCTGGGGCCTCAACCCAAACCATAGCAGCCTTTTGGGAGATACCACCCACATCTGTTCATGATACTATCCAAATATTTCAAGACCAAGGACATCTTGAAAATCTACCTATAGCTGGTCAACCTTCCAAACTAAACGATTGTGATATTTTGTAATTGGATTGGGGTTATCAACAAAATAATTGTAATACTCTTGTTTCAATCAATATAATATGCTCACTGCTGATTTTTCCATCAATACTGTTTTCAAAGCCATACATGGCCCAGAAAAAAGGTCATGTATTGCTTTCAAGAAACTCTATCTTAGTGCTTGACACATGGAGAATTGTTTGGATTTCACTTGTGGTCATCTCCATTGGACCATTGAAGATTGGTCCAAGGTTTCTTGAACCAACAAATCTTCTTTTGAGCTAGGTGAGCCATTAAATCAAAAACAAGTTTGGTGCACTACTGATTAAAAGTTAAAATTTGAATCAATGGTTGTCAATAATCAATTGATAATGGTATGGGGGAAATCTGTGACCCAATTAAATCTAAGTTGATCATCATGCCACTTGGAAAATGGCAAGCAATGAATTTTATCAAAATCATTTATGACCTGGATTATTGCTTTTCATGGACAAACTGGTTGAAGTCAGTGTAGCCCAAAATTGTGAAGGACTCACCCTAATGGAGGATGGAGCCCCCATCCATACTGCCATCACTAACCAACAATTGCATGATCAGCATCAAATCTGCAAGCTTAATTGGCCTCCCAGCTCACCAGTCCGGAACCCAATTGAAACTTTATGGTTCAGGATGAAATATATTGTTACTTGTATTTTCAATCCCAATACAATGGATGAGTTAATGGTGGCTATCAATGCTGTTTGGGATGATTTACCCTTTGACCACTTGTAGTCCTTATTGCAATCCTTGCCTAGAAGAATGCAAATCATCAGAAACCTGAATGTTGCTCCTACTTGTTGGTAGGACACTTAATTTTTTTTATTTCTTTTTACTTTTCATTTTTTTCCTGAAGATTTTATTAATATTCAAAAATTCTACCCAATTTTAAACAAAGAACAAGATACTAATATCACTTATTATTATACTTATACACAAGGTATAAAATATCATTCTCTTTACACTGTCACAACCATAGCAATTCAGCCTCTTGGAGCTCAATATAGCATATCCATGCCATACCCAATTTATGATAATTTGGCCATATCCATAACCATTGGCCAAATTTTCCATTTCATTCTTTTATGGCCCTTATTGTCATTTAATTATCTTAGGGAACCTGGCCCCTTCATCATCATCAGGCCTTTCCTGGCCAGGTTTTGCAATTGGACAGTGTGAGCCTTAGAGGTATTTTCATATAAACAAAAGAACACAAATAATAAAATAAGATATAAATATAAATATAAATTTATATATGAAAATAAAAGTTTAATTATAATTTAACAATAAAATTGCATTAAAATTTCAAGATTGTGAAAACACATTTTTACTTGAAAAAATTAAGTGAAAATGAATTTTCAACAAAAATATCAAAAATGAAATATTTTGGGAAAAAATTTAAATACAAATTATAATAACTTTTTATCCAACAAAAAAACACATTAAAATTATTTAAACATTGAATTCCTCATAAAAAATAAGGTGGGGTCACCCCTACATAAAAATTCTGTAACTCAACTCTAAATAAGCTTAAACTAAGTTTTTAGTATTTTCTGTACAAAATTTGCAAATCCTCAAAACCTTAACTTAATTCACATCACATGTGGTGCTAATTATCAAGGTTTTGTGTTAAAATTGAGGTGTTGTGTGTAGTGTAGAAGTTATGAGGAATTGAAGTATTTTCAATTGAGTTATCAAAATGTGCCCATGTATTACATAAGTGAACTGTAATTTACATATGAGCTGTCAGTTATTACAGTGAGTGTAATGTAAGACTCAATTGAATTACATATGTAAATTACAATTATAATACATGATGAGGAATTAAAGGAAACATAAATTTGGGGGGAAAGGAACTCTGGCTCTAAGGGGGAGCTAGACCCCCAAAATCATTGCTGATAGGCGCGAGATGTCAAAACCCATGCAAATGTTCATCACTTTTGGCCTGGAATTGAGTCACCGGGTCTGTGACTCAATTGAGGATGAGGGTTTGATACCAACAAGGGAAGTTTTAACTGTTACCAAGAGGGTAAAACTACCCTTAAGTTGAAAACAATCTTAGTAAAAAAAGCTTTTACTGGTATCTACATCTCCTACACACATTCTGATGCATTTTGAAGGCTCTAGACCAGGTATTACTATAGTAATGGCTAATTAAGAGGTCTAAAATGGCTAAAACCAGCCCCTTTTTGGTCTGAACCAGGGTTCAATGATGCCATAATTGGCTTTTCTGTTGTCAGGGTGTATTTTTTTTCATGACTTACAAGAGTAAGCTTTACTTTTGGAATAAGAAATTCAATGGCTATAAAAAAATGTCTTCTTTTCCCCACTTTTCTCTTCATGTTAGAATTTTTTCCTTTAATAATTAGTTTAAACACTGTTAAAAAAATCAGTAAAAGGTCCCAATACCCTTTTTGAATCATTTTAAACCTTTTAAACACGTGAAAAAGTCATTATAATCATTGTTTGTAACTGTTATAATTGCTTTACCCCTTGAGCCACCCCATAAGTGAATTAAAACATCTTTCATCGCTGTTAGCTTGGTCACTTTGTTTCCAAATTCACTATGGTCACTTTTAGGTATGTTTTGTCTTTAATAATATTTTTGAAGAGTTTTTCCTTATATTAATTTCTTGCAGCTCTTTTCTCAATTAATTCAAATTGAAATTTCTATTGAAGAAATTTCTTTTGTAGCCTTAAATATCTCTTGTAGAGTATTTTTGGAAATTTTTACTTTTGGTAAAACAATAAATCTTTATAATGCTATTGTTTTATATTAATAAATTTAAAGCCAATAAAATTAGTGTGTTTTGTCTTGAAAATCTTATTTCATACTATCTTTAATCAATTATTACCTTAAACAAATTTTGAGGACAGGAAAAGTACTTGATTTTTAATCAAAGTTTCATATCCACACCTTACATTTGGGGGCCCAGCCATGATATTTTACCTGTGACATGATTTTTACTCTTTTTAAATCTTTTTTTCTCATATTGAAAAAATTAAAAATATATAAACAATATTTTGAAAAGATCTTTTTTTACTTAAGCCATTGGCTTTTTCATTAACTTTAGTGTCTGACAACCTGGTAAGACAACAAAATATTGAAAAAGCTACAACAGTAACTAGAATTATTCCTGCAAGCACTTTTAATTATGACCATAATAGTACAATTATTATAACTCAGAATAATCAACCAGAGCCAATTTCTTCATAATTAATTAACTTGGATATAAGTAATACTCCTCAGAAAGCCAAGAATTTGGCCAATAGTAAGTTTTTGTTGTAAAATTACTATTTTTAAGCTTGTTTAATCATAAATATGCCTTTACCCAGATCAGGAGCCAGCTATAACCCCTCAAGCAGCTCCCAAGAAGGTCATAGACATGATTATGGCAGAAGCCAATCATTTACAGAAGGACAAGGGTCAGGTGATGACTCCCAAAGTAATAAATTGGTTCATTCTGAAGCTGATAATACTGTTTTACTTTCAAACAGAGCTGGCACCACCACAAGAAGCCTCAGTGGATATATAAAAAGGCATCCAGAAGGCCTACAACAATGAATTGGAGCACAAAGAGTACCAGATCCTTGCAGATCTGTGGAAAACTTCATGAATTCTTACCTGACTGTGAGAAAATTTGTGGGCCATCCCAGCATTTGCAAGTTACTCAATGGATGTCATCCATTGATGGAAAAGAAAAACATGATGCTTTTAACAGCATAATGAAGGAAAAACAACCCTCCACCACTGAAGCAAGTGCCAAAAACAGCCTCAATAGCCAGCAGCAGCAATTTCAACGTGAAGAAGCAGCCACAAGCTCAGAAAAACGGCAAAGGAAAGGCACCAACCACAAAAACTTACAGCCAGTGTTACAAAATACCAAATATTCAGCAAAATGCCATGGAAAATGTATTTTAGATGGCCAGAACAATGAAGGAATTTTAGAAGAGGGAGGAAGCCAGATTAAAATATCAGAAATGATTCCTGACATTTTGATGCTATCCCAGAGTTGTATGAAGCTATAAATGATGTAAAAAGTCATATCTATGATAAAAATTCATCAGTTTGTAACAATCTTAAAATGAATAACTTAAGTCTGAGCCTAATAAATGAAACACTTATGTATTTTGAGAAAGTTTTAAGAAAAATTAAAGCTTCTGATAATGATAATTCTTTTGTCAATATGATAACTGAACAATCTGCCAATATCAAGGAATTAGCAGACAAATATTCTAAATTCAATATTGATGACATAATTGAAACACGGATAAAACAATCCATAAGTACTATCAAAGAGGAGAATAAAAATGTTCTAGAAAATATTTGAAAGTCATTTACTGAAGTAAAGACATATACAATTGCCTTCAAAAAGTGTTTTGACACCTTGCAAGAGGAAATATCAAAATTGACAATAAAGTTGGATCAACTCACTTCTGATAATACTAGACAAACAGAACTATGGCAAGAAATAACACATACAGAGGACAATCATAGAGCTAATTTAATTAATTAAATACAAATTTTACAACATGAATTCATAAATTCCCAAAGGTGTAGAAACAGTAAAATGAATGATATTGAACAATTAATTCAAACCTTACCAAGAAGGTCTAGACCTTTGAACTAGAATGAGGGCACAAGAATTCTAAATGCACAAGTATTGGAGGTTGAAAATTCACAATTAAAAAATGAACTTTTCACTTCTTTCATAACTTGGAACCATCAATGGGCCAAGCACTCTTGAAAGAAGTACCAAAACTTAAAGAATGGCCTCATTCCAGTGGTGAAGGAGAATATGACCAAATGGAATTCATCAGAGGTATTTACATGATTACAGAAGATTTAAATTACCAGAAAGATTGGTAACAGAAATATTTAACACCTTTTTTAGCAGATCAGACCACAGATGATATATCAAATTAAGACAAGCACATGGACACCAAAGTTGGACTTGGTGGAAACCCCAAATTATCAATAAATGGCCAATGATGCTTGGAGATTTGAGGTTGAAACAGCCTTTGAATCTGCCACATTTAATGCTGATAAAGACAAAGCTCTACCATTGTTTTTTCCAACAAAAAGACAGATTAACAGCATTAGATCCTGACATGTCAGAATTTATGATTCACAGAAAGATTGTAAGACAATTTGGAGGTGACTTAGAGCATGCTCTCAAAAGAAAGACTACTGAACAATCTTCAGCAGAAGATATTTTCAATATATTAGAAGAAGTAACCACCAGAACCAGAATTGGTTCTAGTAGGGTTAATATTAAAACAAGGTTTACTACACCTTGGAAAGATTCTGTAAACAAAAATCCCAAATAAAATTGTAATAATATGAAGTATAAGTCTGCAGATATAATCAGGGAGTGCCATATTTGCCAAAGAACCACACATTTAGCTAATCCATGTCCCAGGAAGGGAAAAATCAATGAAATTGACATTGAAAAAGATGATGATGTAGAAAATTCAGATGATAAATCATCAATATTTTCTGAATCTTCAAAAGATATGAAAAATATCAATGCCAATTTTGAAATCATGGAATATTATTTTCACTTGACACAATTAAGCAATGGTCAATGTGATTTATCAAGAATTCAAGATGCACAACTAATGAAAACCAAACCAAACAGGGGAAAGGTTTATATAGCTGGTAACTCCTGTATAACAGAAGTGGTAATTGACAACAAACCCACTAAACCTTTACTTAACCCAGGAGCCCTCTGCTCTTGTGTTGGCAAATCTTTTCTTAATGTAACAACCACTCACCAGGGGTAAGGGTATTCATTAATACACCCACTCAAAAACCTCAAATAAGCAGATACACTATTTGCATCAGCATTCAGTTTCAGAAATCTTCCTTTCTGAAACATGCATACAGCTTGGTATTTCAATACAGCCTGTCAACATCTGTACAGGTTGGATTTACCCAATACAGCTTGGATACACCATTATGAAACTGTATGATCACTCACATCCACCACACCTCTTGTACAGGACCTGTATTGGCCAGAATCAATTCAATCATTCAATCCTCTCATGAGAATTCTCTCTCTGGATCAGGGCTGGTGATTCTCACATATACCAGCCCCTCTTTCTCCCCCCTGGGGACTTTTCCCCAGCTAATTAATTTAGTTCATTTATTCTTTTATGAATATTCTTATCCTTATTTTGGGTATTATATTTATTTAAATATCAAGTTAGTCTTTGCATTTCTTTCTTTGCCTGTACAGTATGAGCTGGGTGGCAATATACTTATTAACCCTTCTCTTTTCATTATGACAGGTTGAAACAGTGGACTTGGACTTGTTTGTGGTTGGCTCTTTTAATCTTTACTCTTATTTCTTTTGTTTCTGCTTTTCTCATATTTCTTTTATTAGTAATTCATCTTATAACACTATCAAGTGTATTTTGCCTTTCCATATCTTTGAGCTTCACATAAGTGAGTCCCAGTTTACTGAGTGCCAGGCCCTCTTCACTTAGAAGAGCCCCTGTGACATTAAATTAATTAAATCATATTTGATTCTTCTTTTCATTAATTTATCTTCATTTCTCTCATTCATAAATTATGATTCTTCATGACTTTATAATTATTTAATGATTATGATTTTTCTCTTTTATCAATTTTCACCTCATTCCCTATATTCATCTGAAAATTAATTATTCTCATGTCTTAATCATTGCTAACCTTTTCACTCACTTTATTTCATTTTATCAAATAAAATCTTTTCTGTGTTCTTATTCAGGTCTTATCAGGGGCTATTAATTGGTTGTTTGATTAGATTAATCATTAGGATTCATTTGGGTTATTGATTCAGCAATTCAGGATTTTTTTTATTTGGATTGGATTGAATGAATATTGAATTGTCAAGATTTTGATTGATCCTCAAGAGTTGCTTTTGATTATTGATTGATTTTGACTCATAAAGACATTGAGCTGATTTCCGAAGATATTGAATTGACTGAGTGATTCCTCAAGACCTTGATTTTCATATTGAAGACACTGATTGATTGATTGTTGAATTCTTCAAGATTATTGATATTTGATTTGAATTGATTGAATTGAATTGATTATTGTTTGAATTTTTTTTCACCTCAAGATTTGAATTGATTCCTCAAGACTCATCAAGAATTTTATTGTGATTGATTTGGCCAAGCTTTGATTTGTGTTCTTTATACCATCAAGTTTTTTATTCTATTTTGTCATAATGCCAGTTCAGCATAGTCCTCCAGCCAAGAACACTAGATCCCAAAGAACTCCAGCTGTTCTCACTCCTACAGCAAGGGCTCCTCTTGACCACACACCCTCAGTTCATCAACTGAGTGCAATCCTGGACAGAGGTCCACCAATGGAAGGAGCAGCATCCTCAAGAAGAGGGGGAGTGAAATTTAGAAGATCAAGATCTTTCTCTGGACTTTTAGGTGGCTATCCTGGAATGTCTGAAGGTGCAAGAGCAAGACTGGGGGAAGTTGAAGATGAAGAGGGGGAAGAGTCTGTGGAAGAGGAAGATTCTGGGGAGACTGAAGTGGCAGATGCTTTGGCAAATGCTCCAGAGTTGCCTCAGGGTTCTAATCTAGCCCTTTCAAGTCAACATCTTGTCTCTCAAGCTGAACCAAGTCTCCTCAAGATGATGGAGCAAATGACTCAATTCACGGGACAACTCACCCAAGCAGTTAACCCCAGGGACAATTCCAAAGCCCCTTATTTCAAGACTCTATCCATGAAGGCACCTGATTCTTTTTATGGTACTCAAGCTCATAAATTGAGAGGATTTATCCAATCCTGTCAATTGGTTTTCCATCATGATCCAGCAAATTTCTTCTCTGACAAGAAGAAAGTTCTTTACTCAACTTCTTTTATCACTGGTAGAGCTGGAAAATGGATTCAAACCTATCTCTCAAATATTTCCAATGAAGACCCTTCCTACCTCCTCAAAAATGGGCGATTATTTGAATCTCAATTATTCACTCTGTTTGGTTGTCCCAATGAAGTCAGGAAAGCTGAACAAGATTTGGACAATTTGAGGATGAAGGAAAGTGGTCATGTATACTTGTACATTGCTGATTTCAGAAGGTTAATGTCAAGAGTTGAAGATTGGGGGGAGAGAGCTTATATCCATGTTTACAGAAGAGGATTGGCATCAAGATTATTAGACCAATTGGCTTCTCATCCTGGAACTTTTGACACTCTGCAAGACCTCATGGATATCACTTTAGAATTAGACACAAGATATCATGAGAGGCAAAAGGAAAAGGGTGGTAATCAAGAGAAGAAGCTTCCTGTTAATGGATCCAATCCCTCAAGGCCTCCTCAGAACTCATTTTCAAAGAGGCCTCATGAGAAGAAGAATAAGAAGGGCAAGCAGTTTCAAGCTTCAAAGGACAAACCTCATGCTTCTCTCCTCAATAAGGACAATAAATTAATCAGTTCTGAAAAGGAGAGGAGGATTAAAGAGGGGTTGTGTACTTATTGTGGTGGAAAGCACCCAATTGAAAAATGCTTCAAGAGATCTCAGAACAAACCTGGATCATCAAGGGGCTTCCCTAGCAAGCAGGGAAAAGCCTGAGTGGGAATTATGATGTGTTCAATGGTTCTCACTTGTTTCCTTCAAGAGCACAATTGTGCACTCTGAATATTAGTGTCAAGAAATCTTAAAAGTTTCTTATTTTCTCTTCTATCTCGGATATTTTTTATAGTATTCTCATTGATTCTGGTGCTACAAACTCTTTTATTGCAAAGAATTTTGTTCTCAAGTATTCATTGACTCTGTCAGAGCTCCCTGAAAAGATTCCTCTTTTCATTTTGGATTCTAATGAATCCCCTGCCCTGTTCATCACCCATTATACCAAGTGGGTAGTTGACTTGCCTTCCTTCCCAAGCTTTGAATGGGACTTTTTTATCATAGATTCACCCAAGGGAGAAGACCTGATATTGGGCTATGATTTCCTTTACCATTTTAATCCCATTATTGATTGGAAAAATGAATCAATCACCTATGATTCTAGTCATAAGGACCCTAGTGGTATTATTCCTTCTACTAGTAATGACCTAGCCACTGCTGTCAACAGTGTTTCTCTGGTTGGTGAACTTAAGACACCTTCCCTTCCTTCTTCTGTCCATATCCCTCCCATCATTCCCTCTAAATCATTACTTCCATCATGAGATGAAGTCTTCAAAGAGATAAAAGATGTTGGAGAAGATGTTGCTATATCTTCACTCCATCTCTTCCAAGGGGATATGGACCTTCCTCCCTTATCCTTTCATTCCTCCCTGGAGGAGCAGTGGGATGAGGAGGAAGAGCCAGAAGAAATTGAAACTGTGTTGAAGGTAGTCCCTCCTGCTTATCACCAATATTTGGATGTATTCTCCAAGGTGAAATCAGAGAAACTTCCTCCACACTGCACCTGTGACCATCATATCAAATTGGAGGGTCTTCTACCTCCAATTGGTGTTATCTACTCATTATCAAATCAAGAGTAAGAAACACTGCTGGCCTACATTTCAGAGAATGTAGAGAAAGGTTTCATCAGACCAAGCTCCTCTTCAACAGGAGCACCTGTCCTTTTTGTCAAGAAAAAGGATGGAGGTCTTCGTTTGTGTGTTGACTACCGCAAACTCAATGCTGTCACTAGGAAGAACAGGTATCCTGTTCCTCCTATGAAGCAGCTTCTTACCATATTAAATGGTTCCACTATCTTCTCCAAGATAGACTTGCATGGGGCATATAACCTTCTGAGAATCAAAGAGGGGGATGAGCACTTAACTGCCTTTAGAACCAAGTATGGAAGCTATGAGTATTTTGTCATGCCATTTGGTTTAACCAATGCTCCAGCTTCTTTCCAGAATCTTGTGAATGACATATTTGCAGATTTCTTGGATGTGTTTGTTGTGGCTTATGTGGCTGATATTATGGTGTTCTCCAGTTCTGAGGAAGAACATGTCAAACATGTGACCTCTGTTCTCCAAAGGCTGAGAGAGAATAATTGATTTGCTAAAGCCTCAAAGTGAGGCATACTTGGGATATGTTGTTTCAAGTGAAGGCCTCAAGATGGATTATTCAAAAGGTCAGAAAATCCTCAATTGGCCTCAGCCCAAAAACATCAAGGCTCTCCAATCCTTTCTTGGCTTTGCCAATTTTTATTGTTGTTTCATAAAAAATTATTCTAAAAAAATCACTGCTCTCACTTCCCTTCTCAAACAAGATTCTCCCTTTACCTTCAATGAGGAAGCTCTTAGTCAGTTTCAAGTACTCAAAGAAGCTTTCACCGCTGCTCCTATTGTATCTCATTTCAATCCTTCTCTACCTACTATTATAGAGACTGATGCTTCTGATTGTGCCTTGGGTGCTGTACTGAGCCAGGTTAATGACTCAGAAAAGCATCCTGTTGCATTTGATAGCCGCAAGATTCTCCCAGCTGAGCTCAACTATGAAATTAATGACAAGGAACTCCTTGGCATAGTTTGGGCTCTCAAGCACTGGAGAGCATTTCTTCTTTCTCTTTCCAATCCTTTTGAGGTCTTAACAGACCACTCTTCTCTTCAGTATTTCATATCTTCCAAAGTTTTTACTCGTTGTCAGGCCCATTGGGCTGAATTCCTTTCTGAGATTCATTTCACTATCACTTACCGCCCAGGCAGGCTGGCCACTTTACCAGATGCCTTGTCACGTCAGGACGACGTGTACCCAGAGAGGGGGAAGGACTTCATCAGCAAGAATCCTCAAAATTTTCATCAAATAATCAGGAAAGATGGAATTCAAGAGTCAAGATTCTTCTCAATCAAGGTTGAAATATTCTCAGATTTAGTTAACAAGATTCAAAAAGAAGTATGGCAAGACAAAGACTATAAAGAAATACTCAAGCAACTAGCAAGAGGTGAATCAGCTCCAGATTATTCTCTTGAACCTCAAGCCAAGTTATTATTATTCAAAGATAGAGTGGTAATCCCAAGCAATGAAGAACTTCAACTCAATATTCTTCAAAAGCGTCATGACTCACCATTGGCTGGCCATCCTGGCCAGGAGAAGACCCTCAAGCTCATCAAGAGGGATTTTTATTGGGCTGGCATGAATAAATTCATCAAGGACTATGTGTCCTCATGTCAGCAATGTTCAAGAAACAAGAACATTCATCACAAGAAGTTTGGATTACTCAAGCCTCTTTCAATTCCATCTAGTCCTGGGAATTCATTATCAATGGACTTTATCACTCAATTGTCACTGTCAAACAACTTTGATTCCATTTTAGTAGTTGTGGACAGATGGTCAAAAATGGCAATATTCATTCCAACTTATGGATAAATCACTTCACTGGACCTGGCTCAAATCTTTATTAGTCATGTATTTTCCAAACATGGCCTTCCAGTCAGTATTTGTGAGCCTTAGAGGTATTTTTATATACCCAAAAGACCACAAATGATAAATTAAAATACAAATATAAATAAAATAAATTTATTTATATTATAAAAATGAAAAATGAAATATAAATACAAATTTTTATTTAAAAATCAAAATTCAATTATAATTTAAAAATAAAATTATAATAAAATTTAAAATTATTAAGATTCATTTCCACTTGTAAAAATTAAGTAAAAATGAATTTTTAATAAAAAATATGAAATAAAAATATTTTTGGTGAAAAGTTATATTAAATATATTATAGCTTTTTATTCAACAAATAAACATATGAAATTTACTTCACCATCAGATTCCTTATAAAAAATTAGGTGGGGTCACCTCTGAGTGAAAGTTTTGTAGCTCAACTCTAAATAAGGTTAAAATAAGTTTTCAGTATTTTCAGTACACAAATTGAAAATCCTCAAAGCTTTAATTTAATTCACACCACATGTGGTGTTAAACATCAATTTTTGTGTTAAAATTGAGGTGTTGTGTTTAGTTTAGAAGTTATGAGGAATTGAAGTATTGTCAATTGAATTCAATTGAAATGTCAAAATGTGTGCATGTATTACATAAGTGAACTTTGATTTACATATGAGGCATTAATTATTACTGTATTGTAATGTACAAATCAATTGAATTACATATGTAAATTATAAGTCTAATACATGATGACGAATTAAAGGAAAAAATAAATTGGAAAGATTAAATTTGGGGGGGAAAAGGAACTCTAGCTCTAAGGGGGAGCCAGACCCCAAATTCCTTTCTGACAGGCATGGGATGTCAAAATTCACGCAAACATTCATCACTTTTGGCCTGGAATTGAGTCACAGGGTCTGTGACTCAATTGATGATGAGGTTTTGATACCAACCAGGGAAGTTTTAACTGTTTCCAAGAGGGTAAAGCTACCCTTAAGTTAAAACAATGTTAGTAGAAACAGTTTTAACTTATTTCTACGCCTCTTACACACATTCTGACGCGTTTTGAAGGCTCTAGACCAGGTATTGCTATAGTAATGGCTGATTTAAGGGTCTAAAATGGCTAAAAATGGCTTAAACCAGCCCTTTTTTGGTCTAAAACAGGGTTCAATGATGGCATAATTAGCTTTTCTGTTGTCATACTGTTTTTCACGACTGAAAAGAGTAAACTTTACTTTGGGAGTAAGAAAATTGATGGCTATAAAAGAATGTCTTCTTTGCCCCACTTTTCTCTTCCTGTTAGAATCTTTTCCTTTTATAATTAGCTTAAACATTGTTGAACCAATCAATAAAAGATTACAAACAACCTTTTTGAATCATTTTGAACCTTTTAAACATGTGAAAAAATCATTATAATCATTGTTTGTAACTCTTATGATCATTTTTACCCCTGAACCACCCCAAAAGTAAGTTAAAGCATCTTGCATCACTGTTAACTTTGTCACTTTGTTTCCAAATTCATTCTGGTCACTTTTGGGTGTGTTTTATCTTTAAATATGTTTTTAAAGACTTTGTTCTTTAATTAATTGCTTGCAGATCTTTTCTCAATTAATTCCAATTGAAATTGCTCTTGAAGAAATTTCTTTTGTAGCCTTAAATATCTCTTGTAGAGTATTTTTGGATAAATTCTTATTGTTGGTAAAACAATAAATCTTTATAATATTATTGTTTTATACTAATAAAGCTTTAAGCAATAAAATTGGTGTGTTTTCTCTTAAAAATAATATTTCTTACTATTTTTAATTGATTGTTTCCCTATATAAATTTTGAGGACAGGAAAAGTACTTGATTTTTAATCAAAGTTGCATATCCACACCTTACATTTGGGGCCCAGCCGTGATATTTTACCTGTAAAATATTTTTTTTACTCTTTATCAATGTTTTTCTTATATTGAAAAATTTAAAAAACATGTAAAACATACTTATAATTCATAAAATCCATAAAAAATAAATTTTTTCATATTATAAGTGAGGCTTATATTTTTTATTTCTTTTTTGTTAATAACTTTTTTTTTACTTAATTAATTGGCTTTTTTCATTAATTTTAGTGTCTGACAATGTGTTAAGACAAGAAAATATTGAAACATCCTCAAAAGTCACCAGAATTATCCATGCCAGTACTGTTGATTCAGACCATGATTGTACTGTTATTGTGACTCAACATAACCAACCTGAACCAATAACTTCTGAATTGATTAACTTGGATATAAGTAATACCCTTCAGAAAGCTAAGAATTTGGCCAATAGTAAGTTTTTGACGTAAAAATACTATTTTAAAGCCTTTTGAATCATAAAATATGCCTTCAACTAGATCAGGAAGCAGCTATAACCCCTCAAGCAGCTCCCAGAAAGGTAATAGATGTTATTATGACAGAGGCCAATCAGGTACAGAAGGAAAAGGGTTAGTTGATGACTTCCAAACAGCTAAAATAGGTTATTCTGAAGCTGATAATACCATTTTACCTTCAACAAGAGCTGACACCACCACAAGAAGCCTCAGTGGACATATACAAAGCCAGCCACAAAGCTCACAACAATGCACTGCAGTACAAGGAGTTCCAGATCCTTGCAGATCTGTGGAAAAACTACATGAATTCTTACCTGACTGTGAGAAAATTCCTGGGCCATCCCAATACTTACAAGTTGCTCAATGGATGGCATCCATTGATGGAGAAGAAAAACATGATGCTTTGACACTATAATGGAGGAAAAACAACCTTCCACCACCCACACAAGTGCCAAAAACAGCCCCAGTGGCCAGCAGCAGCAATTCCAGCTTGAAAAAGCAGCCACAAGCTCCAAACAAGGGCAAAGGAAAGGCACCAGCCACCAAACCTTACAGCCAGGGCTACGGGATTCCAAAAATTCAACACAATGCCATGGAAAATGTGTTTCAGATGGCCAGAAAAATGATGGAATTACAAAAGAATGAGGAAGCCAGATTAAAATATCAGAAATGATTTCTGATATTTTTGATTCTACTCCAAAGTTGTATGAAGCTATAACTGACATGAAAAGCCATCTTTCTGATAAAAATAAATCAATGTGTGACAATCTTAAAGCACATAACTTGAGCCTGAGCCAAATCAATGAAGCACTTAAATGTTTTGAGAAAGTTTTAAGAACAATTAAAACTTCCAATAAGGATAATTCTTTTAGCAATAAGATAAATGAAAAATCAGCCATTATTAAAGAATTAACAGACAAAAATTCTAAATTCAATATTGATGACATCATTGAAACAAGAATAAAACAAGCCATAAGTACTATCAAAGAAGATAATAAGAAAGCTCTTGATGATATTTCAAAATCATTTACTGAAGGAAAGACACATATAATTGTCTTGAAAAAGTGTTTTGATACCTCAAAAGAGGAAAGATCAAAACTAACAATAAAGTTAAATGAGGTTATCTCTGATAATACTAAACAAAAAGAATTATGGAATGAGCTGAAATATAAAGAGGATGATCATAAAAAGAATGTAATAAACTCTATACAAAGCTTACAACATGAATTAAGAAATTCACAAAGGTGTAACAAAAGTAAAATGAATGATATTGAACAACTACTAAACACCTTACCAAGAATGTCTACACCTCTGAATCAAAATGAGGGTACAGGGATTCCCAATCCACAAGTATTGGATATTGGCAATTCTCAATTAAAGAATGAATTTTCTACTTCTTTTCATAACTTGGAACCATCAATGGGCCAAGAACTCTTGAAAGAAGTTCCAAAACTTAAGGAATGGCCTCACTCCAGTGGTGAAGGAGAATCTGACTATATGGAATTCATCAGAGGTATTGACATGATCAAAGAGGACTTTGAATTACCAGACAGATTGGTAACAGCCAGGTTTAACACCTTGTTTACCAAATCAGCTCACAGATGGTATATCAAATTGAGACAAGCACATGGACACCAAAGTTGGACTTGGTGGAAAACCCAAATTATCAACAAATGGGCCAATGATGCTTGGAGGTTTGAAGTGGAAACAGCCTTTGAATCTGCCAAGTTTAATGCTGATAAAGACAAATCTTTACAATGGTTTTTCCAAAAAAAAAGACATATTAACAGGATTGTATCCTGACATGTCAGAATTTATGATCCATAGAAAGATTCTGAGACAATGTGGAGGTGACTTAGAGCATTCTGTCAAAAGCAGGACTACTGAACAATCTTCAGCAGAGGATATTATCAATATATTAGAAGAAGTAACCACCAGAACCAAAATTGGTTCTAGTAAGGTGAATCTCAAAACAAGGTTTAATACACCTTAGAAAGATTCTGTGGACAAAAACCCCAAAGAAAACTTTAATAATGTTAAGTATAAATCTGCAGATACAGTCAGAAAGTGCCATATTTGCCAAAGCACCATCCATTTAGCCAATACATGTCCAAAAAGGGGGGAAATCAATGAAATTGATATTGAAAAGGAACCTGATGTTGAAAAAGATGACATAATTGAAGACAATTGAGATGACAAGTCATCCATATTTTCTGAATCTTCAAAAGATATTGAAAATATCAATGCCACTTTTGACATCATGGAGTCTTATTCCCACTTGCCACAATTGAGCAATGGTCAACTTGATTTATTAAATGTTCAAGATGCACAACTTATGAAAACCAAACCAAACAGAGGGAAAGGTTATACAGCTGGTAACCCCTGTATAATAGAAGTGGTGATTGACAAAAAGCCCACTAAACTGTTGCTTGACCCAGGAGCCTTCTGCTCCTGTGTTGGTAAATCTTTTCTTGAAACTTGTGTACCAAACTTTGGAGATCAGTTGTTGCCAATTGATGGCATAAATTTCAATAGTGCAAGTAGCCAAATTAAAGCATGGGGAATATTTAAAACTAGTGTCATATTTTAACCTATAAATGGAAATTTAAGAATCACTGTTGAATTTGTTGTTATGGAAGATTGCTCTAGTACCAATTTAATATTGGGGAATGATTATTTAATCATGTATGGCATAGATTTACATAACAACAAGGACAGATACTTTACTATTGGAGACAATAAGTGCCAAAAATTTGCCCTTTTACCATTTAAAAGACAAATTACAGTGAACAAAGTATCACCAGTCAACTTAGAGTTAGAGAAATCCAAATCTGAACAGTTAAATGAAGCTGAAATAAGCCTTCATCTGACTGATGCACAAGGAAATGAACTCTCTAGTCTTTTATATGAACAGAAAAAGCATTTGCTTCAGATAAAGAACCCCTAGGGGCAATTATTGGTCATGAAGTTGACATGATTCTCAACATTGAGAGACCTTATCCACCACTCTTAAGAAGACCTGCATATCCAGCAAGCCCAAAATCAAGAGAAGCTCTAGAAATTCATATCAAAGCACTTCTTGACCTTGGTGTAATAAGGAAAGTGGGCCACAATAAAGAAGTATAAATAACTACACCAGTCATAGTGGCATGGCATAATGGAAAATCTAGAATGGTTGGGGACTTTAGATCTCTGAACACTTACACTGTTCCAGACAGATACCCCATACCAAAAATCCAAATTGTCCTCACCCAAATATCTCAAGCAGTGTATATAACCACTATGGATTCCCTAAAAGGATTCCATCAAAATGTGGTGACACCAAGAGCAAGAAAATATTTTAGAATTCTTGTCCATTGTGGAGTGTATGAATATTTAAGAATGCCATTTGGTATCAAGAATGCACATTCACACTTCCAAAGAATGATGAATGAAATCTTCCCTGAAGAAATTTCAGAGGGATGGTTAATCATTTACATTGATGACATTATTTTCTGTTCCAAGACTTGGGAAGAGCACATGTACAGATTGTCCAGAGTTTTGACAAAAATTCAATTTGTCAATATGAAAATTTCCTTAAAGAAATGCCATTTTGGATTTAAAGAGCTTAAAGCACTGGGACATGTAGTATCTTTTTTATCCCTTGGGATTGACAAAAACAAGGTTGCAGCAGTATTGCTGAAACCCATGCCTCAAAACAAAAAAGAGATTTAGTCATTTTTGGGTTTGCAGGATATTACAGGCAACACATTAAAGATTTTGAATCCTTAGCAAGACCTCTTTATAAGTTATGTGACAAAGACACAGTATTTGAAATGACTGTTGACAGAGTAAAAGCCTTTGAATCTTTAATACAAGCCCTGACCATTGCTCCACTCTTACTGATGCCAGACTTTAAGCTACCCTTTAAGCTTTATATTGACGCATCAGGGGATGGACTTGGTGCTGCACTTCATCAAGTCCAAATTTTAAATGATAAACCTGTTGAAGGACCCATATGTTTCATATCCAGGCAAATCAAACCAGCTGAAGCCAGATATGGAGTCAGTCAAATGAAGTGCTTATGTCTTGTTTGGGCTTTAGAAAAACTGAACTAATTTTTGGAAGAATGTGTTTTTGAAGTAATAACAGATTGTACCGCTGTTAAATCACTTTTAAACATGAAAACACCCAACAGACATATGCTCAGATGGCAAATAGCCATACAGGAGTATAGAGGCAATATGACTATTGTTCATAAAGATGGTAATATTCATAATAATGTAGATGGACTGAGTAGATGGCCATTACCAAATGATATTAAGAATCCTGCTTATGTGCCAGAAGAAGGTTCCCCACAAATCCCAATAGAAGGAATAAGTGTTACAGACTTGAACACCACCTTCTTTGAATAAGTCAGAAATAGTGACACTCAAGATACGAACTGTAGCAATTCATGCAAATTACTTAACAAAGACTGTAAAGACAACTCTCTAATACATGACTTGGATGAAATATGGAAGAAATCTTATGATGAAGGAAGATTTCACCTACTGGATGGTATAGTTTACCACAGGACCAAGCACACATGTGTCGTGACAGTTGTGGAAAGGTCATTGATAAATCTTGTACTGAAAGAATGCCATGACAGTCCCTTTGCAGGACATCTGTCTGAAGACAGAACAAGAGAAAAAGTAAAGACCTGTATATGGTGGCCAATGTGGCAGAAAGATGTTGCAGAGTATTGGAAAACCTGTGACAGATGTCAAAAGGAAATAATTCCACTGGCAAGAGACTTGGAAATATGATCAAAATCCAAGAACCAAGCAGGCCTTGGGAAATTGTCCATATGAATTGGGTAACTGGGCTACCTCCAGGAGGTGACAGAAGTTATAATGCTGGCCTAGTGATTGTAGACAGATTCAGTAAAACTCCAATCTTTTTACCATGTCACAAAAATGATACAGCCATGGATACAGCTCTTCTGATACGGAATAGAGTAGTGTCATGGACTGGCATATTTACAAATATCATTAGTGACAGGGATCCCAAATTCACTTCAGCACTATGGACAAATCTTCACCAATTATTTGGCACTAAGCTGTCTTTCTCTACAGCCTACCACCCACAAACTGATGGTCTGGCTGAAAGAATGATCCAGACATTGGAGGACATGGGAAGAAGATTTTGTGCATATGGCCTTGAATTCAAAGATTGTGATGGATTTACCCATGATTGGTGTACTCTGTTACCAGCACTAGAATTAGCATACAAAACATCAATCCATGCCAGTAACAATCAAACTCCTGCTATTCTAGAAAAAGGATGGAACCCCAAGTTACCTCAAGATTCTCTAAGCAAAGATTTGGTTGAAATACATCCTACAGCTGCTAGCTTCAAGGGAATGCTAGAAAAAGCTAGAAAGCATGCAGTAAGATGCATGGAAAACTCTTTTGCATATGCTAAGGACAAATGGGATAAATCACATGCAACTCCAGATTTCAAAGTGGGGGATTTAATTCTTGTATCCACCACTAACTTCAATAACATCAAAGGATGTATAAAGCTGAAAGACTCCTTTGCAGGACCTTTTGTTATTAAGGCCCTCCATGGAGAAAATGCTATTGAAGTGGAATTATCCAAAGACCTTAGCAATAAGCATCCTACATTTCCAGTGAGCTTGATAAAGCCATAGAAATCGAGTGAAGCTGAAATATTTACCTTGAGGGATAAAGGTCCCCAAGTTCTACCTCCTATTGAGTCATCTGGTAGTAAGAAAATTACCAAAGTTCTCAAAGAAAGAAAATTGAGAACCAACAAAGTAAGGGAATACCTTGTTAGATACAGTGACCCAACTTTTGAAGATGAATGGTTAGCAGAAAAGGACATACCTGAAGCTACTAAACTCCTCAGAAGATTCAGACATACTAGAAATAACAATATTACAAAGTAATATTCTTTTTTAGGGGGAGGGAATGTGAGCCTTAGAGGTACTTTTATATACCCAAAAGACCACAAACGATAAATTAAAATACAAAGGTAAATAAAATAAATTTATTTATATTATAAAAATAAAAATTGAAATATAAATACAAATTTATATTTAAAAAATCAGAGCTTAATTATAATTTAAAAATAAAATTACAATAAAATTTAAAATTATTAAGATTCATTTTTACTTGTAAAAATTAAGTAAAAGTGAATTTTTAATAAAACATATGAAATAAAAATATTTTTGGTAAAAATTTATATAAGATATATTATAACTTTTTATCCAATAAATAAACATATAAATTTTATTTCACCATTGGATTCCTCATAAAAAATCAGGTGGGGTCACCTCTGAGTGAAATGTTTGTAACTCGACTCTAAGTAAGCTTAAATTAAGTTTTCAGTATTTTCAGTACACAAATTGAAAATCCTCCAAACTTTAACTTAATTCACACCACATATGGTGTTAACCATCAATTTTTGTGTTAAAATTGAGGTGTTGTGTTTAGTTTAGAAGTTATGAGGAATTGAAGTATTTTCAATTGAAATGTCAAAATGTGCGCGTGTATTACATCAGTGAACTTTGATTTACATATGAGGTATCAATTATTACTGTATTGGAAGGTACAAATCAATTGAATTACATATGTAAATTATAAGTATAATACATGATGAGGAATTAAAGGAAAAAATAAATTGGAAAGATTGAATTTGGGGGGGAAAAGGAACTCTAGCTCTAAGGGGGAGCCAGACCCCCAAAATCCTTGCTGACAGGCATGGGGTGTCAAAATTCACGCAAAGGTTCATCAATTTTGGCCTGGAATTGAGTCACAGGGTCTGTGATTCTATTGATGATGAGGTTTTGATACCAAACAGGGTAGTTTTAACTGCTGCCAAGAAGGTAAAACTACCCTTAAGTTAAAACAATGTTAGTAAAAAAAGTTTCAACTGGTTTCTACACCTCTTACACACATTCTGGCGTGTTTTGAAGGCTCTACACCAGGTATTGCTATATTAATGGCTGATTTAAGGGTCTAAAATGACTAAAAATGGCTTAAACAAGCCCTTTTTTGGTCTACACCAGGGTTCAATGATGCAATAATTGGCTTTTCTGTTGTCAGACTGTTTTTAATGTTAGAATCTTTTCCTTTTGTAATCAGTTTAAACATTGTTGAACCAATCAATAAAAGATTCCAACCAACCTTTTTAAATCATTTTGAAGCTTTTAGCCACGTGAGAAAATCATTATAATCATTGTTTGTAACTACTATAATCATTTTTACCCCCGAACCACCCCAAAAGTGAATTAAAGCATTTTCATTGTTGTTAACGTTGTGAGCCTGTGAGGTATGTATAACATACCCATACGGCCACAAATAACTTTATAAACAGTTAAAATTGTCTGCAACAGACTTTTTAATTGAATTTAAAATAAAAAATAACAAAAAATAAGTATAAATTTTTATTTTGGATAAACAAAGCTATAAATATTATGTCATTTTTGGACTCTACACCAAAAATAACCTAGGGTACATCCATAAGGTGTTATACCCAAAAACACTTATTTCTTATGTTAATAGAAGATTTAAGAATCTCACAGTACTAATGTAACTTTTTTTTACATTTTTTTAAAATTTTTAAATTTAAGCGTAAATAAGCTTATATTTACAGTTGCATAAGGTTTATGCAAACTTACCAAAATTTTAGTTGAAATTGAGGTGTGGAGTATATTTACTGAATTGGCTAAGGATTTGCCACACAGAATGTAAATCCTGCGTGCGCTCAATTTAAAAGGGTTTAAAGCCATGGTATGGCTTTAAATAAATAAAACGGAAAAATCCACGCGAAAAGGTGGGACAAAGGAAAAAGACCAAATAGAGCTGGGGTACCCAACTTTTTGGATCTGCAATGATTCAATTAAGGTTTTCCACCTGTATTTGAGCATTTTCAACCTTATTTAAACTTTAAGATTAGACTTTGATCCAACCTTAAGGTTTGAACTGGTTTTATCCCAATTTGGACAGGAATTTCAAGCTTCCAAAGGGTAAATCCCAATATGCAGGCTTGAAATCAAGGTTTCAAGAAATGTCAAAGCTTAATTAAGCTTAAAAAGCTTAAATAAGTTTAAAAAGCTTGAATAAGCTTAAAACTTTAAGGTTTCAAGCATTAAAACCTTATTGAAACTTAACGTTTGGTGTGTATTGCTATTTTACATGGAGAAATAGCAATAACTTCAAAAATTTATTGAAAATCCAATTCTTAATGGATTTGCTTGAATTTTTCACACAGCTTACAATATAATATTATCTACCTATAAATTAAATTTTAGGTATCCATTATAAATAAATTTCCCGGGTAATTAGCTTGGAAATTTACTCCTTTAATTAAAACTCAAAGAAATTTATAATTTCTTTAAAAATAAAGCAAAAATTAAGCTTAAGAGATTTCTGCTTGAAGCTCTATTTTTAAGTTGATCATTTGATGAACTTTAATATAAAGAAGTTCATTTTTATTAAAAACTTAAAATAATCAGTTAAAATGAGGATTAAAGCTACATGGAGTTAAGAATAACCCTGTTAACATTCAATTGGAATTGAAATTAAGTTACCTTAAGTTAAGAACTTTCTTTTTAAGCATGGCTTTTCAGTTTTGATCTGAGCACGCCCTCTATATCAATTATGAATCATGAGAGCTGCTCTGAAGATATAAAAAGAGTCTTTTCATCACTGTTTTTGTCCATCATCAATTATCAATCCAATCGTATTAGACATTTAAACAGGTAAAGTTTTATTATTTATAAAATTTTATTATTAAAGTAATTCTTAAGCTATTTGTTTCTTTATTAATTAAAATTAAATAATTGAAATCATAGAATTTAGATTATTGTTGTAATCACCAATGATATATTTTATTATATAAAATTAATCATCTTAAATATCTTTTAGAATCCACAAATTCCTCTCAAAAAATCTTTAATCATAATTTTTATTATAAAAAGTTGTTATATCTTTAAAAATATTAATTTTTGGTGTGTTTCAACTTATAATTATTACTTAATATAATAACTGTTGTTGTTTGACTTGTTTTATTAAATAAATATTATAAGTAAGTTTCCTCTAAAGCTCTATATTTTTTATCTAGTATTAGTTTTTTTATATAGAATTTTATTCTATAAGAATTATTTCTGCACAGTGTGTGTTTTAATTCCCTTATAAATAATATTTATATTATCATTAAGTGGTTAATATTCTTATTTTCCACGTGTAATTGTCTCATTAAGAGCTTTACACTTCTTATTGTTATAACTGTCAGTGATTATAACAATAATAGAATAATTATAATGTATTATAATTATTATATTTTTTTTGTTATTATATTTTTTATAATAATTAAATTCTTTTTTTTATATAATTATTTTTAATAATTATATTTAAATTTGTGGTTGTAATATTTTATTATATTATATATTTCTACTGAGGACAGTCATAGTACTCTTGATTTTGCTACTATTATCAAGCGTTTCATAGACAAACCTTACATTTGGGGGCCTGGCCATGATTTTAACCAATTTTTGGGACATAAATCATATTCTAGACGTTATTTTACTGTTTTTTGACGTAAAATTGCCATATTTGTCTTAATATTGGCTTTTTTGGGACTTATCCCTTATAAATAATCTTTATAATATTACTAAAGTTATTTTTTATTGAGAATATTGTTTGAAACAATATACTATTGAGTGACTTGGAATAAATTTCTTTTGTCTAACTAGTGGCTTTTTTACATCACAGACTTGAAATTTATTCTTTGAGTTATTCTAGTATAAAGTGAATAATAATACAATTTTGATTAATAAATTTGTTAATTGCATAATTATTATTTCTTTAATGAAAATTAAAAATCAAAAAAAAAAAATTAAAAACTTAAAAATCTTTACTAAAAATATTTTTTCTTTCATCTTAGACATTTTTCTTTATTTTTGACGTACTTTGCCATAAATTACATTAAAACAACTTTATTGAATAAGTTGAGTTTAGAAGTTATTTTTATTGTTTGATAAAATAACTTATATTTTTATTTTTCTCTAGTGTCATCAATTAGAGAAAGCTCTTCAGACTGTGAAGCCTCAGAGTCTAGTATTGAAATTCAAACCAGCCCAGCACCAAAGGGTTTGATAACCAAAGAACCCTTTAAAGGTCCAGCAGGTGAATTCAATTCATTATTAGTGTATTTTTCCTTAAAATTGACGTGCAATGACTCCTACTAGAAGTGGAAGTAATTACTCCATCCAATCAAATGGATCTGGACCAGGACATTCCAGTCATAAATCAAAAAGAGAAGAATGTCAGCCCAGAGGAGAGGCACAAATGGAGGATGCCAGAACTTCCATCAGTTACCAAAGGTTAGCCAGCACCTTGGAACCTCTTATTGGGAGTCCAGAAGCTGACATAACTTGTAAGGTTTGTCTATGAAACTCTTGATAATAGTAGCAAAATCAAGAGTACTATGACTGTCCTCAGTAGAAATATATAATATAACAAAATATTATAGCCACAAATTTAAATATAATTATTAAAAATAATTATATATATATAAAAAAAATTTAATTATTATTATAAAAATATAATAATTATAATTATAATAAATTATAATTATTCTATTATTGTTATAGTCACTGACAGTTATAACAATAAGAATTGTAAAGCTCTTAATGAGACAATTACAGGTGGAAAATATGAATATTAACCACTTATAAATAATATAAATATCATTTATAAAAAGAATTAAACACACACTGTGCGGAAATAATTCTTATAGAATAAAAATTCTATATATAAAAAACTAATACTAGATAAAAAGATATAGAACTTTAGAGAAAACTTACTTATAATATTTATTTAATACAACAAGTCAAACAACAACAGTCATTATATTAAATAATAATTAGAGGTTAAAAACACGCCAAAAATCAATTTTTTTAAAGATAAAACAACTTATTGTAATAAAAATCATGATTAAAGAGTTTCTAAGAGGAATTTGTGGATTTTAAAAGATATTTAAGATGATAATTTTAAAATAGAAAATATATTATTGATGATTAAAACAATAATCTGAATTCTATGATTTCAATTTGTTCATTTATAATTAATAAAGAATAAAAGAACTTAAGAATTACTTTAATAATAAGATTTTATAAATAATAAAACTTTACCTGTTTAAATGTCTAATATGATTGGATTGATAATTTATTGATGGACAAAAAAAGTGATGGAAAGACTCTTTTTATGTCTTCAGAGCAGCTCTCATGATTCATAATGAATATAGAGGGCGTGCTCAGGTCAAAACTGAAAAACCATACTTAAAAAGTAAGTTCTTAACTTAAGGAAACTTGTTTTTAATTCCAATTTAAAGTTACCAGTGTTATTCTTAACTCCATGTAAATTTAATCCTCATTTAAACTAATTATTTTAAGTTCTCAATATAAATAAACTTATTTATATTAACGTTCATCACATGAACAACTTAAAAATAGAGTTTCAAGCAGAAATCTTCTAAACTCAATTTTTAATTAATTTTTAAAGAAATCATAATTTTCTTTGAGCTTGATTAAAAGAGTAAATTTCGAGGCTAATTACCCAGAAGATGCATTTATAAAAAATACTTAAAATTTGATTTATATGTAGATAATATTCAATTCAAAGCTGTGTGAAATTTTCAAGCAAATCCATTAAGAATTGAATTTTTAATGAATTTTTGAAGTTATTGCTATTTTTCCACGTAAAATAGCAATACACACCAAACTTTAGCTTTTGATAAGGTTTTAATGATTGGAAGTTTTAATCTTAATTAAGGTTTTTAAGCTTTACTAAGCTTTGACAGTTCTTAAAACCTTGATTTCAAGCCTGCATATTGGGATTTATCCTTTGGCAGCTTGAAATTCCTGTCCAAATTGGGATAAAACCAGTTTAAACCTTAAGGTTGGATCAAAGTCTAATCTTAAAGTTTCAATAAGGTTGAAAATCCTCCAATACAGGTGGACAACCTTAATTGAATCATTGCAGATCCAAAAAGCTGGGTACCCCAGCTCTATTTGGTCTTTTTCCTTTGTCCCACCTTTTTTCGTGGATTTTGCCCTTTTATTCATTTAAAGCCATACCATGACTTTAAACCCTTTTAAATTGAGCTCACGCAGGATTTACATTCTGTATGGAAAATCCTAAGCCAATTCAGTAAATATACACCACACCTCAATTTTAACTAAAATTTTGGTAAGTTTGCATTAACCTTATGCAACTTTAAATTTAAGCTTATTTAAGCTTAAATTTAACAATTTTAATTTTTTTTAAAAAAGTTACATTAGTACTGTGAGATTCTTAAACCTTCTAATAACACAAGAAATAAGTGTTTTTGGGCATAACACCTTATGGACGTACCCTAGGTCATTTTTGGTGTAGAATCCAAAAATGACATAATATTTATAATTTCGTTTGTCCAAAAAAAGGTTATACTTATTTTTTGTTATTTTTTATTTTAATTTCAACTAAAAAGTCTGTTTAAGATAAAATTAACTGTTTATAAAATCATTTGTGGCCTTATGGGTATGCTATACATACCTCACAGGCTCACATTCCCTACCACCAAAAAAAGATTGTACTACAATTTTTCTTTTGTAGTGTACCCCCAAGTTATTTGGGGGGGGTATAATCCACTGTCCAACCTCTCTACTTATACTTTCAAGTATGTAAAGCACACAATTCAAATTTTTTATTGAGCAATTGGTCATCTCTCATGTGTGAATCTTCTGAGAAACCTTTGGGAATCAGGTATTTTGCTTTCTACAATCCATTCATCTTCATGTTGTGGATTTTTATACCTGACCAAGTATTCTCTTTCATTTTTTCCCCTAAGTCTTCTTTCTTTCAAGACTTTTAGTACCTTTTTCTCCTCACTTAGATCTAGTGGGGGTACTTCTAAGGGTGTTTCATTTCTTAAAGGAAATAATTTCTTATCACTTGAAGTGTAATGCTTTACAAGACTGACAGGGAAAGTTGGATGTTTATTTTCCAGTTCTCCTGAAAGTTATACCTGTACTGCATTTGTCCCATGAAGGGCTTTAATAATAAATGGTCCTGCAAAGGAATCTTTCAATTTCTTTGGACCTTTAATACTGTTAAAGTTCAAGTTTACAACTAGTATTAAGTCCCCTAATTTGAATTCTGGGGTTTTATGACTTTTATCCCATTTCTGCTTAGCATATTAAAAGGCATCATTCATGCTTTGATTTTCATGATGTCTCACTTTATCAAGCAATAGCTTAAAGCTTGGAGCAGTTGGATGAATGTCAACCAGATCTTTGCTCAAAGTATCAATTGGAAGTTTGGGGTTCCATCCTTTTTCCAACATTGCAGGGGTCTTGCCTGTTGAAGCATGGATGGAGGTTTTGTAGGCTAATTCCAATGCTGGTATAAGAGTACACCAATCATGGGTAAAGCCATCAAAATCTTTAACCTCCAGGCTATAAGCACAAAATCTTCTGATCATGTCCTCAAGGGTTTGAATCATTCTTTCTGCCAACCCATCTGTTTGTGGATAGTATGCTGTTGAGAATGATAATTTTGTACCCAAAGGCTTATGTAAATTAGTCCATAAGGCTGATGTAAATTTTGGGTCTCTGTCAATAATGATAATTTTAAAGAGACCAGTATGGGATATTACTCTATTCTAGATCAAAAGAGCTGTATCCATAGCTGTGCCATCTTTATGACATGGTAAAAAGATTGGAGTTTTGCTATATCTGTCTACAATAACAAGACATGCATTGTAACTTTTATCACCTCCAGGTGGTAATGCAGTTACCCAATCCATGTGAACCACTTCCCATGGGGTACTTGATTCTTGGATATGGATCATTAAACCAAATCTTTTACCAGTAGCTTTATTGGCTTTCTGGCATCTATCACAACTATGACAGTACTCAATGACATCTTTTCTCCAAGATGGCCACCAGGCACATGTCTTAATTCTTTCCATTGTTCTGTCTTCAGACAGATGTCCAGAATAAATGTTATCATGGCATTATAGTATTATTGTGTTAATCAACATTCTACTACATAGGACCATGACACATGTGTGTTTAGATCTATGATATAGTATACCATCAAACAAATGGAATCTTCCATTATCATAAGATGTCTTCCAAATATAATCCAGAGAATTAGCCAATGCTGCATCTTTGCAATCTTTGTCAAGTAGAGCAGTAAGTATATGCCAATTTTTATCTTGCTTATAGCTTTCTCTAACATCCTCAAAGAATTCTGTTCCCACATCTGTGATGTTAATTCCTTCAATTGGGATTTGAGGTTCTGCACTTGTAGGAACATAGGCAGGATTTTCAGGTGTATTGGGTAATTCCCATCTACTTAAGCCATCAGCATTCTTGTGAATATTTCCAGCTTTATGTACTATGGTCATATTGCCTCTATACTCCTGTATAGCAATCTGCCTCATTAACATGTGTCTGTTTGGAGTTTTCATGTTAAGAAGTGATTTTACTGCATTACAATCAGTAATTACTTCAAACACACTACCATCAAGATAGTAATAAATTTTTCAGAGCCCAAACAAGGCAAAGGCACTCCATTTGGCTAGCTCCATATCTGGCCTCAGTAGGTTTAATTTGTCTTGAAATAAAACAAATTAGACCTTCATAAGGCTTGTCATTGACAGTTTGAACTTGATGAAGAGCAGCTCCTAAACCTACACCACATGCATCAATATACAGCTTGAAAGGAAGTTTCCAGTCTGGCATCAATAATAATGGTGCATTAGTCAAGGCATACTTGATTTTATCATATGCTTTAATCCTCTCCTGTGTCATTTTAAAAACAGTTTGCTGATCACAAATTCTGTATAATGATCTGGCATGGATTGCAAAATCTTTAAGGTGTTGCCTGTAATAACTGGAAAACCCTACAAAAGACAGCATTTCTTTTTTGTTCTGGGGCATTTGCTTCAGTAAAACTGCAGCCACTTTGTTTTTGTCAACACCAAGGCTCAGTCCTGAAACTACATGTCCTAGAGCTTTTAACTCATGAAACCCAAAATTACATTTTTTTAAGAGATATTTTCATGTTCACTTGTAGAATTTTCTTAAGTACTAATGAAAGTCTCTCTGAATGTAATTGCCAGGTTTCTGAACAAATGATAATGTCATCAATATAAATGATTAACCATCCCTCTGATAATTCATGTGGGAAGATAGTATTCATCATTCTTTGGTAATGAGAGGGTGCGTTTTTAATACCAAAAGGCATCCTCAAATATTCATAAATACCACAATGAGCAATTATTCTCAATAATTTCCTAGCATGAGGTGTTAAAACATTCATGTGGAAGCCTTTAAGAGCATCCATGGAAGTAATAAATTTTGCTTTGGATAATTGAGTCAAAGTCTCATGGATTCTAGGGATTGGATACCTCTCTGGAATAGTATAGGTATTCAGTGATCCAAAATCACCAACCATCCTTGACTTATCATTATGCCAAGTAATGATAACTGGAGTTGTGACTTCTACTTCCTCATTGTGTCCAACCTTTCTAAGAACTCCCAGTTTCATTAGCTCATTGATATGACTTTCTAATGCTTCTCTAGCCCTAGGGCTAGCTGGGTAAGCTAGTCTTCTTAATGGTGGAGGAGAAGGTCTCTCCACATTAAGCATGATATCCACTTTATGGCCTTTTATAGCCTCAAGTGGTTCATTATCAGAGGCAAAGGCCTCTCTATATTGAAATAAAATTTCAATAAGTTCTTCCTTCATTTCTGGTGTTAATTCAGGACTAATTTGTGCTTCAATTAACTTATCTCACACAAATTTTTCTTTATTAACATTTTTTACTTGTTTAATGACAGTAATTTCTCTCTTTTCTAGAGGAAAAGCAAATTTTTGCCTTTGATTTTCCCCTACAGTGAAATACCTGTCTTTATGATTATTAATATTAATAACATAGATATTGAGATAATCATTTCAAGTATAAAGTGTTGTGAAGTACAATTATTAATAACAACAAATTCAGCTTTCAATCTTATACTCCCTGCAGGATGCGCAAATATTATTGCTGCTTCAAATATACCCAAAGGGTGCATGTTCTGGCTAGCACTGCTGAATTTTATATCTTCAATTGGTATCAACCCGTCTTGCCAATTTGTATAAATTTTGTCAAGATAATCTTTTCCAACACAAGTGTAAAAAGCAACTGAGTAAAGATGTATCTTGGCTTCTGTGTTATTTATCACAATATTAGTGATACAAGATGACCCAGCTGTATAACCTTTACCTCTGGCAGGTTTGGTTTTTTGCATTCTGGCATCTTGCACATGTATGAGATCCATACATTCATCACTGTACTGTGGTAAGTGAGTATGTACCTCAGTGACTTCAAAAGAAACATTAATATTTTCTATACCAAGTTCTTCTAATACTTCTTCTTCTTCTGAAGGTTCAGAATCACTTTCATGTAAAGATACATCAGTTTCTTTTGTGTCTTCCACTTTTTCAACATTTATCTCATTGACTCTTGTCTTTTTTGGACAAGTGTTTGCCAAATGAGATGTACTTCCACATTTATGACATTCCAAAGGAGGTCTGTCATGTGGTTTATTTGGTTTTGAAATTGGTTTCCCACTAGTCTTGTTGTCTATTGGGGGTTTGGACCAATTTCTTCCAATTTTTGTTCTAGTAGTGATGTCCTCCATAGCATTGATATAATCTTCTGTAGAGAAAGGCTCAATACATCTGCTTCTTATAGCATGCTCAAGGTCACCACCACATTTTCTTAATATCCTTTTATGTACCATTGTTTCAGATATATCAGGATGAAGGGCAGTTAACCTGTCCTTCTGTTTAAGAAACCAAGTCATGGGCCTGCTCCTCTCAATATTAAAAATGGCTTCTTCAAAAGAATTTTCCATTCTAAATCTCCAGGAATTATTTGCCCATTTGGAAATAACTTGTACTTTCCACCAAGGCCAAGAATGTTTACCATGGTCTTGTCTCATTTTATAATACCATTTCTTTGCTGATTTGGTAAATAATGAGTGTAATCTGGCACTTATGTATTCATCTGGTATGCTAAAGTCTTCTTTGAACATATCAATTGTTTTCATAAATTCCATATGATTATATTCTCCTTCACCACTGAAGGTTGGCCATTCCTCTAATCTTGGAATGTCCTTATAATTGCAAGCAGTTTCCACATCATGACTTGAAATTGTATGATATAAATCATTATTCAAGTTAAGAACATTTCTGTCAAGAATTGGTGTGGATTGCCTTGGCAATTCATTTTTTAGTGATATATTTTTAATACTTGATTGAATGTCTTCTTTCAATTCAAGTCTTGCTTTATCACTTTTTTCCAAATGTTCTTGAAAAAGAGCTGCATTGTGACCAGTTGAATTTTCCAAGTTTTGAGCTTGTATTTTCAATTCCCTTAACTGTCCAGTTAAAAAGAAATTGAGTTCTCATCTGGTTGATTGAGTAAGGTAACTTTAGGCTCAAGTCTTTCACAAATTTGTGTCAAAGACACAATATTGTCTTTGTTAACATTTTCAAGGCCAATAATGGTCTTTTGCTGCTCTTTCACTTTTAATATCTCATTACCCAACTTCTGTTGGACATAATCAAATTCTATAAATTTTGTCATAATTCCTTTATTACAAGATTAAAAGTGAGTTACAAGTTTTACAAGATCTATTTCTTTGGGAAAGATTGGTTCAATCTTTCCTCCTCCTTGTTTTTGAATTCCATCAAGGTTCTTGCCATATTGAACACATTGTCCATGGCTGTCTTTTCCTTCTTTGGGATTCTGTAATTCTGAGGGTAAGGCTTGTTCCACTTGGGCTTTGCCTCTCCCTTTGCCTTTTGCCTATCCAAAGACTTGGGAGAAGTTCCCACTCTTGTTGTTTTGACGCCAAGAACCAGTTTTTCTATTGAGATTGATAAATTTCCACAGCTGCCTGTTGGAAATGGTTCAGGTCTAACAGCAATAGCAGTTATGTCAGCTTCTGGACTCTCAATAAGAGGTTCAAAGGTGCTGGCTAACCTTTGGGAGCTGGTGGAAGTTCTGGCATCCTCCATTTGTGCCTCTCCTCTGGGAAAACATTCTTGCCTTTTTGGTTTGTGGCTGGAATGTCCTGGTCCAGATCCATTTGATTGGATGGAGTAATTACTTCCACTTCAAGTAGGAGTCATTTTATGTCAATTTTAATAAAAAATAGAGTAAAATTGAATTGAATTCACCTGCAGGAACTTTAAAGGGCTCTTTAGTTATAAAACCCCTTGGTGGTGGGCTGGTTTGAATTTCAATACTTGACTCTGAGGCTTCAGAGTCTGAAGAATTTTCTCTGGTGGAAGGAATTAGAGAAAATTAAAAATATAAGTTATTTTATCAAATAATAAAAATAACTTACAAACTCAACTTAACAAATAAAGTTGTTTTAATGTAATTTTATGGCAAATTACGTCAAAAATAAAGAAAAATGTCTAAGATAAAAGAAAAAAATGTTTTTAGTAAAGATTTTTTATTTGATTTATTATTCTCTTTAAAGAAATAATAATTATGCAATTAACAACTTAATTAATCAAAATTGTATTATTATTCACTTTATACTAGAATAACTCAGAGAATAAATTTCAAGTCTGTGATGTGAAAAGCCACTAGTTAGACAAAAGAAATTTATTCCAAGTCACTCATTAGTATATTGTTTCAAACAATATTCTTAATAAAAAATAACTTTATTAATATTATAAAGATTATTTATAAGGGATAAGTCCCAAAAAAGCCAATATTAAGACAAATATGGCAATTTTACGTCAAAAAACAGTAAAATAACGTCTAGAATATGATTTATGTCCCAAAAATTGGTTTAAAATCACGACCAGGCCCCCAAATGTAAGGTTTGTCTATGAAACTTTTGATAATAGTAGCAAAATCAAGAGTACTATGACTGTCCTCAGTAGAAATATATAATATAACAAAATATTATAACCACAAATTTAAATATAATTTTTAAAAATAATTATATATAAAAAAAATAAATTTAATTATCATTATAAAAATATAATAATAGAATAATAATAATAATTATATTAAATTATAATTATTCTATTATTGTTATAGTCACTGACAGTTATAACAATAAGAATTGTAAAGCTCTTAATGAGACAATTAAACGTGGAAAATATGAATAATAACCACTTATAAATAATATAAATATTATTTATAAAAAGAATTAAACACACACTGTGCAGAAATAATTCTTATAGAATAAAAATTCTATATAAAAAAACTAATACTAGATAAAAAAGATATAGAACTTTAGAGAAAAGTTACTTATAATATTTATTTAATACAACAAGTCAAACAACAACAGTTATTATATTAAATAATAATTATAAGTTAAAAACACGCCGAGAATCAATTTTTTTAAAGATAAAACAACTTTTTATGATAAAAATTATGTTTAAAGAGTTTTTGAGAGGAATGTGTGGATTTTAAAAGATATTTAAGATGATAATTTTATAATATAAAATATATTATTGATGATTACAACAATAATCTGAATTCTATGCTTTCAATTATTTAATTTTAATTAATAAAGAGTAAAATAACTTAAGAATTACTTTAATAATAAGATTTTATAAATAATAAAACTTTACCTGTTTAAATGTCTAATATGATTGGATTGATAATTGATGATGGACAAAAACAGTGATGAAAAGACCCTTTTTATGTCTTCAGAGCAGCTCTAATGATTCATAATGAATATAGAGGGCGTGCTCAGGTCAAAACTGAAAAACCATACTCAAAAACAAAGTTCTTAACTTGAGGCAACTTTTTTTTAATTCCAATTTAAAGTTACCAGTGTTATTCTTAACTCCATGTAACTTTAATCCTCATTTAAACTAATTATTTTAAGTTTTCAATATAAATAAGCTTATTTATATTAACGTTCATCACATGAACAACTTAAAAATAGAGTTTCAAGCAGAAATCTCTTATACTTAATTTTTAATTAATTTTTAAAGAAATCATAATTTTCTTTGAGCTTGATTAAAAGAGTAAATTTCGAGGCTAATTACCCAGGAAATTTATTTATAAAAGATACTTAAAATTTGATTTATATGTAGATAATATTAAATTGTAAGCTGTTTAATTTTCAAGCAAATCCATTAAGAATTGAATTTTTAATGAATTTTTGAAGTTATTGCTATTTTCCACATAAAATAGCAATACACACCAAACTTTAGCTTTTGATAAGGTTTTAATGATTGGAAGTTTTAATCTTAATTAAGGTTTTTAAGCTTGATTAAGCTTTGACAGTTCTTAAAACCTTGATTTCACGCCTGCATATTGGGATTTATCCTTTGGCAGCTTGAAATTCCTGTTCAAATTGGGATAAAACCAGTTTAAACCTTAAGGTTGGATCAAAGTCTAATCTTAAAGTTTAAATAAGGTTGAAAATCCTCCAATACAAGTGGACAACCTTAATTGAATCATTGCAGATCCAAAAAGTTGGGTACCCCAGCTCTATTTGGTCTTTTTCCTTGTCCCACCTTTTTGCGTGGATTTTGCCCTTTTATTTATTTAAAGCCATACCATGGCTTTAGACCCTTTTAAATTGAGCTCACGCAGGATTTACATTTTGTATGGCAAATCCTTAGACAATTCCGTAAATATACACCACACCTCAATTTTAACTAAAATTTTGGTAAGTTTGTATTAAACTTATGCGACTTTAAATTTAAGCTTATTTAACCTTAAATTTAACAATGATAAAAAAATGTTAAAAAAGTTACATTAGTACTGTGAGATTCTTGAATCTTCTAATAACACAAGAAATAAATGTTTTTGGGGATAACACCTTATGGATGTACCCTAGGTCATTTTTGGTGTAGAATCCAAAAATGACATAATATTCATAACTTTGTTTATCCAAAAAAAAGTTATACTTCTTTTTTGTTATTTTTTGTTTTAATTTCAACTAAAAAGTCTGTTTAAGAAAAAATTAACTGTTTATAAAATCATTTGTGGCCTTATGGGTATGCTATACATACCTCACAGGCTCACATAACTGCTATTGCTGTTAGACCTGAATCATTTCCAACAGGCAGAAGTGGAGATTTACCAGTCTTAGTACAAGAACTGGTTTATGGCTGCCAAATAGCAAGAGTGGGAACTTCTCCCAAGTCTTTGGATAGGCACCATGAACTCTTATCTTCAAGTGAAGAAGTTCATGGGGCCAGAAAAGACAGAAGAACTTTTGAAGGGTTGGACACCAATGTCTTGCAAAGGACAAGTCCAACAGATAAAAGCTTGGTTGAAAAACCAAAGCATGTTATCAGAGGATCAGAAGAAGAAGTTGGCTCAAGGCAAGGAAAACAGCCAAGTGGAAGCTCCCCAAGCTTCCACCAGCAAAAATCAGCCTCAAAAAGTGCCAAACAAGCCCAAGCAAGCCCCAAAGACCAACCAGAAGGGCAAGCAAAAGGCAAAGGGAAAGGCAAAGCCCAAGTGGAACAGGCCTTACCCACAGAATTACAGAATCCCAAAGAAAGAAAAGACAGCCATGGACAATGTGTTCAACATGGAAAGAACTCTGATGGAATTAAAAAACAAGGAGGAGGAAAGATTGAGCCAATCTTTCCCAAAGAAATAGTTCTTGTTAAGCTTTTAACTCAATTTGAATCTTGTAATAAAGAAATTATGACAAAGATTAAAACATTTGAGTATATCCAACAAAAGTTGGGTAATGTGATATTACAAGTGAAAGAACAACAAAAGACCATTATTGGCCTTGAAAATGTTAATAAAGACAATATTGTGTCTTTGATGCAAATTTGTGCAAGAATTGAGTCTAAAGTTACTTTGCTCAATCAACCAGATGAGAACTCAATTTCTTTTATAACTGGACAGTTAAGGGAATTGAAATTACAAGTTCCAAACTTGGAAAATTAAACTGGTCACAATGCAGCTCTTTTCCAAGAACAATTGGAAAACAGTGATAAAGCAAGACTTGAATTGAAAGAGGACATTCAATCAAGTATTAATAATATATCACTTAAAAATGAATTGCCAAGGCAATCCACACCAATTCTTGACATGAATGTGCTTAATGATTTACATCATACCATTTCAAGTAATGAGGTGGAAACTTCTTTCAATTTCAAAGACATTCCAAAATTAGAGGAATGGCCAACCTTCAATGGTGAAGGAGAATATAATCATATGGAATTTATGAAAACAATTGTTATGTTTAAAGAAGACTTTAACATACCAGATGAATACATAAGTGCCAGATTACACTCATTATTTACCAGATCAGCAAAGAAATGGTATTACAAAATGAGACAAGACCATGGTAAACATTCTTGGCCTTGGTGGAAAGAACAAATCATTTCCAAATGGGAAAATGATTCCTCGAGATTTAGAATGGAAAATTCTTTTGAAGAAGCCATTTTTAATATTGAGAGGGACAGGCCCGTGTCTTTGTTTCTTAAACAGAAGGATAGATTAACTGCCCTTCATCCTGATATGTCTGAAACAATGGTACATAAAAGGATATTAAGAAAGTGTGGTGGTGACCTTGAGCATGCTATAAAAAGCAGATGTATTGAGCCTTGCTCTACAGAAGATTATATCAATGCTATGGAGGACATCACTACTAGAAAAAAAATTGGAAGAAATTGGACCAAATCCCCAATAGACAACAAGACTAATGGGAAACCAATTTCAAAGCCAAATAAGCCACAAGACAGACTTCCTTTGAAATGTCACAAATGTGGAAGTACATCTCATTTAGCTAACACTTGTCCAAAAAAGACAAGAATCAATGAGATAAATGTTGAAAAAGTGGAAGAAACAAAAGAACCAACTAATGTATCTTTACATGAAAGTGATTCTGAGCCTTCAGAAAAAGAAGAAGCACCAGAGGAGCTTAGTATAGAAAACATTAATGTTTCTTTTGAAGTCACTGAGGTACACAATCATTTACCACAGTATAGTGATGAATGTATGGATCTCATACATGTGCAAGAAGCTAAAATGCAAAAATTCAAACCTGCCAGAGGTAAAGGTTATACAGCTGGTTTATCTTGTATCACTAATATTGTGATAAACAACACAGAAGCCAAGATACACCTTGACTCAGGTGCTTTTTGCACTTGTGTTAGAAAGAATTATCTTGACAAAGCTTATACCAATTGGCAAGACAAACTAATGCCAATTGAAGGTATAACATTCAGCAGTGCTAGCCAAAATATGCAACTTTTGGGTATATTTGAGGCAGCAATTATATTTCCTCATCCTGCAGGAAGTATAAGATTGAAAGTTTAAATTTTTGTCATGAATAATTGTACTTCACAACACTTTATACTTGGGAATGATTATCTCAATATTTATGGTATTGATATTAATAATCATAAAGAAAAGTATTTCACTATAGGGGAAAATAAAAGACAAAAATTTGCTTTTCCTCTAGAAAAAAGAGAAATTACTGTCATTCAACAAGTAAAAAATGTTAATAAGGAAAGATTTGTGTCAAGGCAATTGATTGAAGCACAAATTAGTCCTGAATTAACTCTAGAAATGAAGGAAGAACTGATTGAAATTCTATTTCAATACAGGGAAGCCTTTGCTTCAGATAATGAACCACTTGGGGCTATAAAAGGCCATGAAGTGGACATTATGCTTAATGTGGAAAGGCCTTATCCACCACTATTAAGAAGACCAGCTTGCCCAGCTAGCCCTAGAGCTAGAGAAGCATTAGAAAGTCATATTAATGAACTAATGAAACTGGGAGTTCTTAGAAAAGTTGGCTAAAATGAGGAGGTAGAAGTCACAACTCCAGTAATCATTACTTGGCACAATGATAAGTCAAGGATGGTTGGTGATTTTAGAGCACTGAATACCTATACTATTCCAGACAGGTATCCAATCCCTAGGATTCATGAGACTTTGGCTCAATTATCCAAAGCAAGATTCATTACTTCCATGGATGCTCTGAAAGGCTTCCATCAGAATGTTTTGACACCTCATGCTAGGAAATTATTGAGAATAATTGCTCATTGTGGGATTTATGAGTATTTGAGAATGCCTTTTGGTATTAAAAATGCACCCTCTCATTATCAGAGAATGATGAACACCATCTTCCCACATGAATTGTCAGAAGGATGGTTAATCATTTATATTGATGACATTATCATTTGTTCAGAAACCTGGAAATTACATTTAGAGAGACTTTCATTAGTACTTAAGAAAATTCTTCAAGTGAACATGAAAATATCTCTTAAAAAATGTAATTTTGGGTTTCATGAGTTAAACGCTCTAGGACATGTAGTCTCAGGACTGAGCCTTGGTGTTGACAAAAACAAAGTGGCTGCAGTTTTACTGAAGAAAATTCCCCAAAACAAAAAAGAAATGATGTCCTTTTTAGGGTTTGCCAGTTATTACAGGCAACACCTCAAAGATTTTGCAATCCATGCCAGATCATTATACAGAATTTGTGATCAGCAAACTGTTTTTAAAATGACACAGGAGAGGATTCAACCATATGATAAAATCAAGTATGCCTTAACCAATACACCATTATTATTGATGCCAGACTGGAAACTTCCTTTCAAGCTGTATATTGATGCATGTGGTGAAGGTTTAGGAGCTGCTCTTCATCAAGTTCAAATTGTCAATGACAAACCTTATGAAGGTCCAATTTGTTTTATTTCAAGACAAATTAAACCTACTGAGACAAGATATCGAGCTAGCCAAATGGAGTGCCTTTGCCTTGTTTCAGCTTTGGAAAAACTTCATTACTATCTTGATGGTAGTGTGTTTGAAGTAATTACTGATTTTAATGCAGTAAAATCACTTCTTAACATGAAGACTCCAAACAGACACATGTTAAGATGGCAGATTGCTATAAAGGAGTATAGAGGAAATATGACCATAATACATAAAGCTGGAAATATTCATAAGAATGCTGATGGCTTGAGTAGATGGGCATTACCAAATACACCTGATACCCTGCATATGTTCCTACAAGTGCAGAACCTCAAATTTCAATTGAAGGAATTAATATCACCAATGTTGGAACAGAATTCTTTGATGAAGTTAGAGAAAGCTATAAGCAAGATAAGAATTGTTATATTCTTACCTCTCTACTGGACAAAGATTGCAAAGATGTAGCCTTGGCTAATTCTCTGGATGATATTTGGAAAACATCTTGTGATAATGGGAGATTCCATTTGTTTGATGGTATACTATATCATAGATCTAAACACACATGTGTCATGGTCCTATGTAGTAGAATGTTAATTAACACCATACTACTAGAATGCCATGATAACATATATTCTGGACATCTGTCTGAAGACAAAACTATGGAAAGAATTAAGACATGTGCCTGGTGGCCATCTTAGAGAAAATATGTCATTGAGTACTGTCACAGTTGTGATAGATTCCAGAAAGCCAATATTGCTACTGGTAAACGATTTGGTTTAATGATCCATATTCAAGAACCAAGTACCCCATGGGAAGTGGTTCACATGGATTGGGTAACTGCCTTACCACCTGGAGGTGATAAAAGTTACAATGCATGTCTTGTTATTGTGGACAGATATAGCAAAACACCAATCTTCTTACCATGTCATAAAGATGACACAGCTATGGATACAGCTCTTTTGATTTGGATTAGAGTCATATCCCATACTGGTCTCTTTAAAAATATTATCAGTGATAGAGACCCAAAATTCACAACAGGCTTATGGACTAATTTACATAAGCTTTTGGGTACAAAACTATCATTCTCAACAGCATAACATCCACAGACAGATGGGTTAGCAGAAAGAATGATTCAAACCCTTGAGGACATGATCAGACAATTTTGTGCTTATGACCTGGAGTTTAAAGATTCTTATGGCTTTACCCATGATTGGTGTACTCTTATACCAGCATTGGAATTAGCCTACAAAACCTCCATACATGCTTCAACAGCCAAGACCCCTGCAATGTTGGAAAAAGGATGGAACCCCAAACTTCCAATTGATACTTTGAAGAAAGATCTGGTTTCCATTCATCCAACTGCTTCAAGCTTTAAATCATTGCTTGATAAAGTGAGACATCATGCAAATCAAAGCATGAATGATGCCTTTGAATATGCTAAACAGAAATGGGATAAAAGTCATAAGACCCCAAAATTCAAAGTAGGGGACCTAATACTAGTTTCAACCTTGAGCTTTAATAATATTAAAGGCTCAAAGAAATTGAAATATTCCTTTGCAGGACCATTTATTATTAAAGCCCTTCATGGGACAAATGCAGTACAAGTAGAACTGTCAGGAGAACTGGAAAACAAACATCCAAATTTCCCCGTCAGTCTAGTAAAGCATTACACTTCAAGTGATAAGCAATTATTTCCTTTGAGAAATGAAACACCCTTAGAATTACCCCCACTAGATCAAAATGAGGATAAAAAGCTACTAAAAGTCTTGAAAGAAAGAAGACTTAGGGAAAAAAATGAAAGAGAATACTTAGTTAGGTATAAAAATCCACAACATGAAGATGAATGGATTGTGGAAAGCAAAATACCTGATTCCCAAAGGTTTCTCAGAATATTCAGACATGAGAGAAGACCAATTGCTCAATTAAAAGTTTGAATTGTGTGCTTTACATACTTAGAAAGGTATAAGTAGAGAGGTTGGACAGTGGATTATACCCTCCCCAAATAACCTGGGGGTATACTACAAAGGAAAAATTGTGGTACAATTTTTTTTTGGTGGTAGGGATTGTGAGCCTGTGAGGTATGTATAACATACCCATAAGGCCACAAACAACTTTATAAACAGTTAAAATTGTCTGCAACAGACTTTTTAATTGAATTTAAAATAAAAAATAACAAAAAATAAGTATAACTATTTTTTGGATAACCAAAGTTATAAATATTATGCCATTTTTGGATTCTACACCAAAAATAACCTAGGGTACATCCATAAGGTGTTATACCCAAAAACACTTATTTCTTATGTTAATAGAAGATTTAAGAATCTCACAGTACTAATGTAACTTTTTTAACATTTTTTTATAATTGTTAAAGTTAAGCTTAAATAAGCTTAAATTTAAAATTGCATAGGGTTTATGCAAACTTACCAAAATTTTAGTTAAAATTGAGGTGTGGTGTATATTTACTGAATTGGCTAAGGATTTGCCATACAGAATATAAATACTGCGTGAGCTCAATTTAAAAGGATTTAAAGCCATAGTATGGCTTTAAATAAATAAAAGAGCAAAATCCACGCAAAAAGGTGGGACAAAGGAAAAAGACCAAATAGAGCTGGGGTACCCAACTTTTTGGATCTGCAAGGATTCAATTAAGGTTGTCCACCTGTATTGGAGGATTTTCAACCTTATTGAAACTTTAAGATTAGACTTTGATCCAACCTTAAGTTTTAAACTGGTTTTATCCCAATTTGGACAGGAATTTCAAGCTTCCAAAGGGTAAATCCCAATATGCAGGCTTGAAATCAAGGTTTTAAGAACTGTCAAAGCTTAATTAAGCTTAAAAAGCTTATATAAGCTCAAAACGTTAATGTTTCAAGAATTAAAACATTATCAAAACTTAAGGTTTGGTGTGTATTGCAATTTTACATGGAGAGATAGCAATAACTTCACAAATTCATTTAAAATCCAATTCTTAATGGATTTGCTTGAAACTTTCACACAGCTTACTGTTTAATGTTATCTACATATAAATTAAATTTGAGGTATCTTCTATAAATAAATTTCTTGGGTAATTAGCCTGGAAATTTACTCTTTTAATTAAAACTTAAAGGAATTTATGATTTCTTTAAAAATTCATTAAAAATTAAATTTAAGAGATTTCTGCTTGAAACTCTATTTTTAAGTTGTTCATGTAATGAACACCAATATAAATAAGGTTATTTATATTAAAAACCTAAAATAATTAGTTTAAATGAGGATTAAAGTTACATGGAGTTAAGAATAACCCCGTTAACTTTAAATTGGAATTAAAATTAAGTTACCTTAAGTTAAGAACTTTATTTTTAAGCATGGGTTTTCAGCTTTGATCTGAGCACGCCCTCTATATCCATTATGAATAATGAGAGCTGCTCTGAAGACATAAAAAGAGTCTTTTCATCACTGTTTTTGTCCATCATCAATTATCAATCCAATCATATTAGAAATTTAAACAGGTAAAGTTTTATTAAATATAAAATCTTATTCTTAAAGTAGTTCTCAAGTTATTTTATTCTTTATTAATTAAAATTAAATAATTGAAATCATAGAATTTAGATTATTGTTGTGATCACCAATAATATATTTTATTATATAAAATTAATCATCTTAAATATCTTTTAAAATCCGCAAATTCCTCTCAAAAACTCTTTAATCATAATCTTTATTATAAAAAGTTGTTTTATCTTTAAAAATATTGATTTTTGGCGTGTTTTTGACTTATAATCATTATTCAATATAATAACTGTTGTTGTTTTACTTGTTTTATTAAAGAAATATTATAAGTAAGTTTCCTCTAAAGTTCTATACTTTTTTATCTAGTATTAGTTTTTTATATAGAATTTTATTCTATAAGAATTATTTCTGCACAGTGTTTTTTTTAATTCTTTTATAAATAATATTTATATTATTTATAAGTGGTCAATATTCTTATTTTCCATGTGTAATTGTCTCATTAAGAGCTTTACACTTCTTATTGTTATAACTGTCAGTGACTATAACAATAATATAATAATTATAATTTATTATAATTATTATATTTTTTTGTTATTATATTTGTTTATAATAATAATTGAATTATTTTTTTATGTAATTATCTTTAATAATCATATTTAAATTTGTGGTTGTAATATTATATTATATTATATATTTCTACTGAGGACAGTCATAGTACTCTTGATTTTGCTACTATTATCAAGAGTTTAATAGAAAAACCTTACAAACTTTTTCACTTTGTTTCCATATTCATGCTGGTCACTTTTGGCTGTGTTTTCTCTTTAAATATCTTTTTAAAGACTTTTTTCTTTAATTAATTGCTTGCAGATCTTTTCTCAATTAATTCCAATTGAAATTGCTCTTGAAGAAATTTCTTTTGTAGCCTTAAATATCTCTTGTAGAGTATTTCTGGATAAATTCTTATTGTTGGTAAAACAATAAATCTTCATAATATTATTGTTTTCTACTAAAAAAGGTACAATATATAAAATTGGTGTGTTTTCTCTTAAAAATAATATTTCTTACTATTTTTTGATTGATTGTTACCTTATACAAATTTTGAGGACAGGAAAAGTACTTGATTTTTAATCAAAGTTTCATATCCACACCTTACAGTATTATTAGTGATAGAGGAGCTTTATTTGTTTCATCATTTTGGACTCAATGGTGTCAGCAGCTCAAGATATCAAGAGATCTTTCAACTTATTTCCACCCTGAAACAGATGGACAGACAGAGAGGGTAAATCAGATTCTAGAACAGTATCTTTGGATGTATTTCAGCTATCATCAAGATGACTGGTACACCTGGCTCCCTCTGGCTGAGTTTGCCTATAATAATGCAGAACATTCATCAACAAAGCAATAACCTTTCTTCACCATTTATGGAAGAAATCCCAGCTTTGACTCAATTCATATTTCTCAAGACTCACCTGCTGGAAAGTTATCAACAAAACTCCAATAAGTAAAGCAAGTTGTCAAAGAAGAATTAGAGTCATCAATAAGGAGATTCAAGAAGTATGCAGATAGAATTAGAGCAATTCCACCTGATTTCCAACCTGGGGACAACGTATGACTAGCTTCCAAGAAAATCAAGACAACAAGACCCACCAAGAAATTATCAGAAAGATGGTTGGGACCTTTTGAAGTTCTGAAGAAGATTGGCAGCCATGCATATCACCTCAAGTTGACTCAACAATGGAAGTTGGTTGACCCTGTATTCCATGTGTCCTTATTAGAACCAGTGAAGCAATCAACTATCCCAACTTGACATCAATTGCCACCACCACCAGTCATAGTGGAGGAGCAGGAAGATTGGGAAGTGGCTCAGGTTCTGGACTCCAAGCTCAAAAGAGGTAAATTATGGTATCTTGTAGAGTGGAAAGGATTCAGTGAAGCCCCAGAAAGAACCACTTGGGAACCAGCTTCCAACCTTACCAACTCACCATACCTTGTCAAGGATTTCCACTCATTGTATCCAGACAAGCCTGGTCCAATTACCTCAAGAGTTTTATTTATGGTGCTTGGTGGGGAGAAGAAGTTATGAAAGTAAGTTCCTCTCCTGGCATGCACCTTTAAGGGGGTATTCTACCCAAATGTTGTTTTAACCATCACCTTTGCCACTTTGTGAGCACTTTTTGACTCTTTGGACAGATTCAGGAAGCATGAAACATCAATACCCTCTGATTTGGACCTTATCAAGATATGCCCAAATGTTTCTTTCTTTATTTTTTCTTTTCTTTCTCTTTTATCATTATTTAAATTTATGCCAATCACCATGATTCAATAAATTCATTACTTCAAGTCATTTATGGCAATTTGTTCATTTCATGGTGCTTGGTGGGGAGTGGGAGTTATGAAACATCAAATGCTTGGTTCTCATTGTTTCAGACATTCTTGGCCAAAATCAAGCAACTCACCACAAGAAGGACAAACCATCAGGAGTTTATTTATTTCTGTTTCTTTACTCTCTTTTCTCTTATTTATTTTCATTTTCTGTCTTTTATTTACTTGTATAATTTTGTTTCTTTTATTTCTTTAAAGCAGCAGCATCCCCTCCCAAATCATGTATTGGGAGGTTCCATTATTTTTTCATTTTTTTGTGATTATAAGAGTGGGGATAGAAGTCAAACCAAACACAAACAAGGACAAGGAAACTAGTTATATCTACCTAAATCATCAAAGGTTCCCTGAAAGTCATTTATCAATTCATCTTCATACCAGGCAAATTTTTCAGCCATCTCTTCAGAAGCAGTACCTGGAATAGTGCTATCATTGGCATACATAATCATCTCCCTACTATTTTCATCAACCCTCCTGAATAACCTGGCCACAGCTTCTTGGTTTTCACTCACCATGTTGGGATCTTCTCTGGTAACTTGGATAGGCCAACGATTTCTTCTTTGAACAACTTGAGCGGCAGGAAATGGCAAAGGAGACAATCCATCTCTTCTTCTACTGGAGCTGGCCATAGGTTGGAGCTGTTGAGAGGTGGTTATGAGTGAGTTCCTGGGTTTCTGGATGGGTGATGGTCTTACTTCTTGATTCAAGGCAGGCCTGGCATGGGAAGGACTTGATGAAGCAGGAGGAAGGGAAGTAGGAATGGGAGCAATAACAGGTTGGAAGGTCCTTGGAGTACTGGGAAGAACTTGGCTTTGGAATCTGTTGGTAAGAGGCTGGGAAGAGGAAGTGCTGGATGTATGGGCAACTGAATGAGGAACAACTTCAACTTCTTCACCATCCAACTCATCACTACCTTCAGCATCTGGATCAGCTGGGGAATCAGAAATCCTTCTTATTCTTTTCACTACCCCTTCAGTATTGATCCTGGAGATTGGGACTTCTGAGCTGGAATATATTGGCCTACCACCAACTGGAATTGGCCCTCCAACATTAGTCCACCTTGCCACATCCCTCTTCCTAGAACCAGTCACTACATCAAGCATATCAGTACTAATTTCAATCAAGATATTCAGATTACTCACAATGGGAAAACACTGAAGTTCAATCAGTAGTAGGTGCCTCAGAAACTGGGAACTCTTTCCCAAAAGGTCCATCCTCCCTACTCTGTAAATACCTCCTGACATTAGAAGATGGTGCCCCAGTAAAACAACATGGTTTCTTTCCAATGAAGCAATAATGGCACTTTGAATATTGGTGATTGTAGTGCTGAAAACATCCCTTACCCTTGGCCAAACATTCAGTACAGGCAGGATCAAGAACTTCAACTGCTCTGTATCTGTCATATGTTTGGGAAGGATCAAAATTCCCAAAAGAAGCCATGGAGGGTGAAGAAAATTGACTGAAGACGCCAGAACCACAAAGGACATATGTGCTCAAGACATCAGAATCAGTCCACTCCAAATCAAAGAAAATGGCCTCAAGGAGATGGGGACATAGCTCAATCATGCCCCCCTTAAAGCCTCCAAGGTGAGGATTCAAGACCCCTTTGGGGCTGAATTCATCACCCAGGGCCTCCCCTGCAACTTTGGGGAGGCCAGGATCTTTATGGTCCTGGACACCCTCAATGGGTCCAGGCCATGGGCCAATTCATGGTCCCATGACACCCCTGGGTCCCCAGCAAAATTGGGCCCAGGGGGCCTCAAATAGCCCCCACAGACCGCAGACCGCAGAACACGGCCCACGGCCCACGGACTGGAGGACCCCAAAACACCAAAATGGCCAAAAATGGGCATAAATCAAGAAATAAAGAATTTGAACCCAAGACCCAAAAAAGGCCCAAAGGGCCATAAAATCAGAATTCATCAAGAATCACCATAGGAAGGTTCAAGGCCCAAAATTCTATGGGAAGGCATATTGAGGTATTTCCAAGGCCAATGGGGACAAGGCCCCTTTAAGACTTTGTTTCAGGACTTTTTGATTTGGGCAAGAAGGATCCAACATCAGGTTGGCCCATGGCAATGAGTACACTTCATATACTCATTTTACTTCATTTTTTTTGAGCACAAGAGCTCAGTGGCCATCATTTTGGGATACAACCCAAGGATATTCCCCAAAGAGAAGGATTTATTGTATCATAGGAAGAAAAAGAAGCATATTTTGAAGTGGAATACTTACTCAAGTTGAAAAAAGGGGGAATCAAATTCATTTGGCATGGAAGAATTGAAAGGGATTTTCAGGATAATGGTCAAGAGGAAATGAAAACCAAAAAGAAATTTTTTGAAAAAAATCTGGGGATATTGAGATGCCACTAAACAGTGGCAGGGTATTATGATGTTCAGGAGCCCACCAGTTTCAAGAGGGGGATACTGTAACAACCACTCACCAGGGGTATGGGTATTCATTAATACACCCACTCAAACACCTCAAATCAGAAGATCCACTTTTTGCATCAGAATTCAGGTTCAGCAATCTTCCTTGCCAGAACATGCATACAGCTTGGTATTTCAATACAGCCTGACAACATCTGTACAGGCTGGATTCACCCAATACAGTTTGGATACACCATTTTGAAACTGTATGATCACTCAACTCCACCACACCTCTTGCACAGGTTCTGTACAGCTGTACAGGACCTGTATTGGCCAGACTCAATTCAATCATTCAATCCTCATGAAAATTCTCTTTGGATAAGGGCTGGTGATTCTCACATATACCAGCCCCTCTTTCTCCCCCCTGGGGACTTTTCCCCAGTTAATTAATTTAGTTTATTTATTATTTTATGAATATTCTTGTCCTTATTTTGGGTATTATATTTATTTAAATATCAATTTAGTCTTTGCATTTCTTTTTTGACTGTACAGTATGAGTTGGGGGGCCATATCCTTATTAACCCTTCTATTTTCATTCTGACAGGTTGGAACAGTGGACTTGGACTTGTTTGTGGTTGGCTCTTTTATTCTTTACTCTTATTTCTTTTTTTGCTGCTTTTCTCATATTTCTTTTATTAGTAATTCATCTTATAACACTCTTAAGTGTATTTTGTCTTTCTATATCTTTGAGCCCTCCATAAGTGAGTGCCAGGTCCTCTTCACTTAGAAGAGCCCCTGTGAAACTTAACTCTTGTGTTCCAAATTTTGAATATCAATTATTGAAAATTGATGGCATAAAATTTAATAGTGGAAGTAGTCCAATGAAAGCATTAGGAATATTTGATACTACTGTCATATTTCCACACATAAATGGAAATCCAGGAATAACTTTTGAATTTGTTGTTATGGAAAATTTCTCTAGTACCCAGTTTATATTGGGAAATTACTATTTGATCATTTATGGCATAGACTCACATAACAACAAAGACAGATACTTTACTATTGGGGACAATAAGCATCAAAAATGTGCCTTTTTACCATTTAAAAGACCAATTACAGTAAAAAAAGTATCACCAATCAGCTTAGAGTTGAAGAAATTCAAATCTGAACAGTTAAATGAAGCTGAAATAAGCCTTCATCTGACTGAGAAACAAGAGAGTGAACTTTCTGCCCTTTTATATGACCACAAAGAAGCATTTGCATCATAAAAATATTCTTTGGAGGCAATTGTTGGTCATGAAGTTAACATCATCCTTAATATTGAAACACCTTACCCACCACTTTTAAGAAGACCCGCATATCCAGCAATTCCTAAATCAAGAGAAGCTCTGTAAATTCATATTAAAGAACTTCTAGATATTGATTTAATAAGGAAGGTTGGCCATAATGAGGAAGTAGAAATAACTAAACCAGTCATAGTGGAATGGAATAATGGAAAATCTGGAATTGTTGAGTACTTTAGAGCTCTGAAGACTTACACTGTTCCAGACAGGTACCCAATACCAAAAATCCAAATTGCCCTTACCCAGATATCTCAAGAAGTGTATATAAGCACTATGGATTCCCTTGAAGGATCTCATCAGAATGTGGTGACACCAAACGCAAGAAAATACTTGAGAATTATTGTTCATTGTGGAGTATATGAATATTTGAGGATGCCTTTTGGTATCAAGAATGCACCTTCACACTTCCAAAGAATGATGAATGAAACTTTTGCTGAAGAACTTTCAGAAGGATGGTTAATCATTCACATTGATTAAATTATTGTCTGTTTCAAGTCTTGAGAAGAACATATATACATATTATCCAGAGCTTTGACCACAATCCAATCTGTACACATGAAAATTTCTTTGAAGAAATTTTATTTAGGATTCAAAGAACTGAAAGAACTGGGACATGTAGTATCTATTTTATCCCTTGGAATTGAGAACAACAAAGCTACAGCAGTACTACTGAAACCTATGCCTCAGAAAAAAATAGAAATTAAGTCATTTTTGGGGATTTCAGGATATTACAGACAGCATATTGAATATTTTGCATCCATAGAAAGACCTCTGTATAGATTGTGTGACAAGGACACAGTGCTTGAAATGACTGTTGACAGAGTCAAAGCCTTTGAATCTTTAAGACAATCCTTGACCACTGCTCCACTCTTACTAATGCCAGAATTTAAGCTTCCTTTTAAGCTTTATATTGATGCAACAGGAGATGTGCTTGGTGCTGCACTTCATCAAGTCCATATTATCAATGATAAACCTGTGGAAGGAGCCAAATGCTTCATATCCAGGCAAATCAAACAAACTGAAGCCAGATATGGAGCAAGTCAAATGGAGTGTTTACTCCTTTTTTGGTCCTTGGAAAAGCTAAATTACTTCCTGGAAGGATGTGTTTTTGAAGTAATAACAGATTGTACCCCTGTTAAGTCACTTTCAAACATGAAGACACCTAACAGATATATGCTCAGATGGTAAATAGCCATACAAGAGTATAGGGGCAATATGAATATTGTTTGCAAAGATGGGAATATTCATAAAAATGCAGATGGACTGAGCAGATGGCCATTACCAAATAATATTGCTAATCCTTTTTATTCTCTAGAAGCTTCCCCACAGATTTCAATAGAAGGAATAAGTATTACAGATCTAAACACCACTTTCTTTGAAGAAGTAAGAAAAAGTTAGAATCAGGATAAGGATTGTAGCATTTTATGCCAATTACTTACTGAAGACTGTAAAGACAACTCCTTAATACCTGCCTTAGATGATATATTGAAAAAATCATATGATGAAGGAAGATTCCATTTACTGGATGGTATAATTTACCACAGAACTAAGCATACATGTGTCATGAAAGTTGTGGGCAGGTCCTTAATCAATCTTGTACTAAACAAATGCCATAGCAGTTTGTTATCAGGACATCTGTCTGAAAACAGAACAACAGAAAATATAAAGACCTGTATATGTGTCACAGGGGCTCTTGTGGAAAGCAAGAGTGGTGTAAGGTTTGACTATGAAACAATAAGTAAAAATTAAAAATATTTTACTTATTGTACTCTGAATGTCCTTATAAATGAAATAAATAAGATAAAAATAATTATTATAATAACAAATTATGATAATTAAGGCATAAAAAGAACTATATTATTGAATAAATAAAATAAAATAATGAATAAATATCTTAGTATATAATAATTAATATATTTAAAAACACTTTATTACTGTTACCAACAAATAATAAAGGCGTAAAAAATTGTTTTTTTTAATAAAAAATAATTTGTAACAATAATATTACTATTATTAAAGCTATAAATTAATATAAATAATATTTATATTAATTAAAGAATTATTAAAGTAATAAACAAGAGAAAATCAATATAATAAGAGAAAATAACCTAACTTTGACACTTGATATACTAATTTTGAAATAACCTACGCAAAATAATATAAATAAAACCTATTTGGATTGTATTTACAATAAAAATTAAGAGAAATTACAATTTGTCTTGATTTTACGTGGATTTGAGATTTTAAGAGATTTTAGAACAAAAAAATTAAATAATTGAATTAATCACGACAAGATTGATGATTATAATGAAAATTATCTTTGGTAATTAATAATATAAAAGCTTTATATATAAAGAATAAAGAAATTACATTTTTTGATTTAATTATTTAGTGTTTTGTAAGTATCTGAGGGGTAAATAGAGTAAAAGAGCTCTATTTATAGTAAATACCTCCCTCCTAGAGTCCAGTAGGCTTCTAGTAGATGTGTACTTATGCTACCTCCTCGAAATGCTCATTATTCTAAGGTTTGATGATGATTACATCATGATCAAACCATCTTATCTCATTATTATGCCATTATTTAGAGTTATCACTATACCTCTGAGCTTGATGACATCATATGCTTGGAAAAAGGCTAAACCTTGTAGATTTTATTAGTATTAATCAGAATCTAATATTATTCACCAGTTTTATCACTTATATGACTGTTAAGCTTAAAATAAGATTACAGTGAGTTATCATAAATAATCAAATTTAAGCATAAACTTTGATCATTAATAACTTTAAAGTTATGCACGCTAAAGCTATTCTGAGAGTGAATTCTGATAGCTTGGCATGTCCTAATTAAACTTACAAGAGAATTTCATTACATCATCAAAACTCTATTTTTGATGATTTTTCTTGTAACTCATCCTTTCTGTTGAAATTTAATATTTTAAACTTCAAACCATGATTTCAAGGGGCTATACCTTGAATATTATAATAAACATTACATCATTATTCATGAATGAACTAGTAGAATCTGACTGTCTGCTTTTTTTTAAGTTTGGACCACTTTCACAACAAAGTGGTCAACAGGTCTATTGATTTTATTCAATAATCCATTACAAGTTTTAACCTTGTTGATAAGTTGTGATATAAAGTTCATATCTGTCTTTGTACAGTAATTAAATGGTAACTTTATTTTTTGGTTTATCTCTCTATCTTGTATAATTCAAGAGATATTAGCTAAAAACCATGAATATATGCATTGACCAAAAAGTGCATATATTCAGCTTAATTCCATAAGTATTGACTTTAGAAATTAGCTTTATAATTTTTTTATATGTATAATTTTATGGAAAAGCCACTGGTACAGTTTATTTCACATGTTGTTCCATTGCTTTCCAAGTCAAATGAGGTTTTGTACCTTTTTTAAAGTATTATTACTTATACTTCAGTAATACTTGACTTTTAAGATATGCCATAAAAATGACTAATGTGTATTTTACCATGAGGAATCTAATAGTGTAATTTATTTCACATGTTTATCAATTAGATTCTGAGTTAATTCAGATTTTATACTTATTTATGTTATTTTACTAATTTTTGAGATAATTATCATAAGTATAATCATTACAGAAATTTTGCTGTGACCTTTTTGGATATGTGGTCATATCTCAAAGGCTCACATGTGTCCTGCCACTCAGGAATCAAGAATTCACTTTGAGGGCTCCAAAATAATAAACAAATATAAAAGAATATATTTCTTCAAGGAAGAATAAGGGTAAAGACAAGTGTTCCAAAGATAAAATAAAAGGAAGCCAATGGCCAATATAATAAGAAATCCAAAAGCCAAAGAACAAACCAAGTGAATCCTCAATTCACTTTTTCAACTTAATATTATCAGTATTTACTTTAATAAATGAAAATAAAATAAGGATAAAAATAAATCCAATATAACAATTAACTGGGTAAAACATCCCTAAGGAAGAAAAAGTGGCCAGTATATGTGAAAGGTTAAGTACTGATCCTGAAGGGTTGATCACCCAGCTGTATTGACTGTTTTGGGTAAACACAGATCTGGCCATCTTGAGAATTGAACGGTGTGATGGAATTCCCACAGTGGAATATGAATTAGCCCAAAAGGGAAAAGGCCATACAGGCTGCTTGAATACCTCCTGTATGGATCAATTGAGTTGACCAAGGAATACTGAAGCAATTGATGCCTTGAAAGCTGATTGAATGATTGATAACCTCTTGAAATTACCCTTGGAATAATCCTGGAAGGAGAATACAACCCAACTCCTGCAGGGCAAGGTGGTTGGGGTCCTCAAATGGTCTTCTGGTAGCATCAGGGATTGAAAGACTGAAAGACTGAAAAGAATTCCTTTGAAATGGGTCATGGATTTTAGAGACTTGAACCGGAATGGCATAATTTGGTCCTGAAAGCATCACCATTGGATTTCTGAGAAAAATTGGTTCATAATGATATATTATACCATATATGCACCATGCCTGAATCCTTGGTACAGAGTACATTGGTGAAGGAGAGTACTTCCCCTGAATAGAGGCAAAGGCTTTCTGGACTTGAGCTGGTGGCCTCTGGTGGTTGCCAGAGGCCAGGGGTTGAAAATGGCCAATACATGATTCTTGGCCAATTTGGGTCCTGAGGTCCTTTTGGTCATTTTTGGGAAGGTTGAGATTGGGGGCCAAGATTGGCTCAGGTGGACCCACCTGGCTTTTAGGGGTGGTGTTGGCCCCCTTGGCCCCTTTTGGCCTCATTGGATTTAGGCCAGAAGGGGCCTAAAGGTCCCATGCTCCGTGGGCCGTAGAGGCCGTAGGAGGCCTAAAGGGCCCAAAACCCCATAATCAAAGGGGTAGCGCAAAAGGCCTTGGTGATGGCTAGAGGATGCAGAAGCCCCTGGAAGTCTATATGGTCCCCCCAGGCTTAAAACAAAGGTATTGGCCTGGGGGTTGGTGAGGTGGACAATTGGCCAAAAAGGCAAATGGTTGCAGGATATGGCCAGTAAAAGGTGGTATGGCCCAAAGGCCATAAAACACCCAAATGGTTCAATTGACAATGAAATGAGGTCAGGCTATATTTTCTCCAAACACCCATTGGGGGAGTGATTACACATGGTTGTGACAATATGGTGGCCATTCTAAGGACATCTGTCTGAGGACAGAACAAGAGAAAAAATAAAAACCTGCATATGGTGGCCATTGTGGCAGAAATATGTTGCAGAGTATTGTAAAACCTCTGACAGATGTCAAAAGGCAAATAAATCCACTGGCAAAAGACTTGAAAATATGATCAACATTCAAGAACCCAGCAGACCTTGGGAAATTGTCCATATGGAATGGGCAACTGGCCTACCACCAGGGGGTGATGGAAGTTATAATGTTTGCCTAGTGAGTTTTGACAGATTTAGTAAGACTCCAATATTTCTACCATGTCACAAAGATGATACAGACATGGATACAGCTCTTCTGATATATAATACAGTAGTATCATGGACTGGCATATTCACAAACATCATTAGTGACAGAGATCCCAAATTCACCTCAGCACTATGGAAAAATCTTCACTAACTATTTGGGACAAAGTTATCCTTCTCTACAGCCTACCACCCACAAACTGATGGTCTGGCTGAAAGAATGACACAAACCTTGGAAGACATGGTAAGAAGATTTTGTGCATATGGGCTTGAATTTAAGTATTGTGAGGGATTAACCCATTATTGGTGTACTCTCTTACCAGCACTAGAATTGGCATATAAGATATCCATTAATGCAAGTACCAATCAAAACCTGCTATTCTATAAAAAGGATGGAATCCCAAATTACCTCAGGATTCCCTGAGGAAAGATTTGGTTGAGATACCTCTTACAGCTGCTAGCTTCAAACAAATGTTAGACAAAGCTAGAAGGAATGCATGAAGGTTCATGGAAGATTCATTTGCATATTATAAAGACAAATGGGACAAATCACATGCTGCAGAACTCCTTTTGGTGTGGGATTGGATAAGGCGATCCTTGAGGGGGAAATCACAGGTAAACAGTTTTGAATTGCTTAAATAATCCTGTAACCAAGGGTGCTAATGGTGTTTTAGCTGCCCCTCTGAATATACTAAACAATCTCCCTACAGAGCTCACAAATTAATATTTAAGATTGTGGCTTTACAACTAGAGAAGACTTTTTTAGCAGTCTCTATCAGACCTATTCAATAATCAGCCTAATAATAAAATAATAATACTAATTTGGATAAAATAATTTCAAAAGATAAATTTGTAGGTGATTTTAGGACAATAAAGTAATAATTTAGTAAAATAAATGATAGATATGATAGTACTGAGTGGTTATTTTAAATTGTTTTCTTTGTTGAAGGTATTTTGTTTTAATGGATAATAATTCAATATGAGGAAAATTTAGTAATAGTGATAATATATAGTAATATTGTTTGATAGTTTTAATAATTGTTGTTGGTAAATAATTTTGATAATATGTAAAATATATTGTGTGATAATAATGATAGTGATATAGATTTTCTTCTAGTGAGAAGAGTATAATATAAATATTTTGTTGAATATGAGTATTTCACTAATAGATGAATTTATAATATAGGCAGACCTACTGTTAACTACAGCTATTTATAAACCACTATTTAGCGTAATTTAATGATAATAATTTTTAGATTAACCTACTAGTAAGGGATGAATAATTATTCTCCTTCTTGGTATATAATTATTTGCATTCATGGGGAGAAGAGGAGAAAATGAGAGAGAGAGGCCTCCTTTTATGTTGTGAGAAGTACCCATAGGCTCTCCATGTAAAGTTTTATTCTTGCCCTTGAGATAATTTTGCTGGTGTAGATTTTTGTAACAAAAGTCAGATGACCTATCTGTTATACTGCATTAGTAATCTTGCACAGCCTTGAGAGATTAATGCTAGTGTGTAAAATTGGGAATGGTATCATATGACTGAGATATTTTCACCATTTGTTTGGTCAAAATGAAGATTGAGATGTTTTTTGTTTGGTGGGGTTTTTGATAAAAGTATCAGATGACTCCTCCTTTACACTGCTTTAGTTAGCTTAAAAAGCCTTGAGGAATTAATGCTGGTGAGTAAAGGATGAAGATGGTGTCATGTGAATAAACCCATGTATAATTTGTTTGTAAGATTTATTTAGTTCCAGGTGATTATGCTGTGTAATGTGGGGATATCCTCTTGAGTTTTAATTCCTTGATTACTGTAATTTCTGTTTACTTTACAGTTTTAGTGTATTTTCCTTGCATGAAGCTAGTTGAATTTCAATTGAGTTGAATTTTAATAATCCTGTGGCTGTGTAGTGTCCAGATCTTATGCATGTGAACTGCATAAGTCTTATTTGGGCTCCTGTATTGTTGTGTGATTTCAGGTTTTTAGTGGATTTCCCATGTATTGAATTGGATTTGATACTGTCAGATGATCCTTGTGTCACATGAGCTGTATTTTTTTTGATGTATTGGATTCTTAGTAATATAGTCTTCCTGATAGATTTAGAGTGGATATAATGTTACAATGTTACTTTTCCCATGTAATTTTGAGTTTTCTGTATGTATTAAGCCTATTTTTGATCATGTAAGCCTTATATGTAAGTTTTATTGTGTAACTTCATAAGATTGGACTCCTCTATTATTCACTTAATTATAGAAGTATATTGAATATTTCAATTGTGAATGCTAAAATCTTCCATTCCTCCCTACTATTGATGTTATTCCTGGGTTTTTTGTGATTTTTATATTGTCTTTTTAGTGGTGAATTTTTGGATTAGCCATTGTGATCTTGATTTTCATACTTTTAATGTTCAAAAAATTTCTTGAAACTGGTAAAAAGGTATGGAATACCACAATGCCACTGCAGATTTTAAAGTAGGGTATTTATTACTTGTATCCACAACTGGCTTCAGTAAAATCAAATCATGTGAAAGCCTCAAAGACTCCTTTGCAGGAAATTCTATTATCAAGGCCCTTCATGGAGAAAATGCTGTTGAAGTAGAAATATCTGAGGAACTTAGGAATAAGCATCCTACATTTCCAGTGAGCTTGATAAAGCCATATAAATCTAGTGATGCTGAAAAATGTCCTTTGAGGAATAAAGTTTCCCAAGTTATACCTCCTATTGAATCATCTGGTATTAGGAAAATCACCAAATTCCTCAAATAAAGAAAGTTGAAAACCAATAAAGTAAGGGAATGCCTTATTAGGTACAGTGACCCAGCTTATGAAGATGAATGGTTAGCAGAAAAAGACATACCTGACGCTAAAAAACTTCTCAGAAGGCTCAGAAACACTATAAATAACAAGATTAAAAAGTAATATTCTTTTTTTAGGGTGAGGGAATGTGAGCCTTAGAGGTATTTTCATATACCCAAAAGACTACAAATAATAAAATAACATATAAATATAAATAAAATAAATTTATTCATATTATAAAAATAAAAATAAAATATAAATATAAATTTATATATAAAAAGAAAAATTTAATTATAATTTAACAATAAAATTACATTAAAATTTCAAGATTGTGAAAACACATTTTTATGTGAAAAAATTAAGTAAAAATGAATTTTCAACAAAAATTGAAATATTTTTGGAAGAAAGTTGAATAAAAATTATCATAACTTTTGATCCAACAAATAAACACGTGAAAATTATTTCACCATTGGATTCCTCGTAAAAAATAAGGTGGGGTTGCCTCCAGGTAAACATTTTGTAACTCAACTCTAAATAAGCTTAAATTAAGTTTCTAGTATGTTCTGTACAAGAGTTGCAAATCCTCAAAACCTTAATTCAATTCACATCAAATGTGGTGTTAACCATAAATTTTTGTGTTAAAGTTGAGGTGTTATGTGTAGCTTAGAAGCTATGAGGAATTGAAGTATTTTCAATTGAATTGTCAAAATGTGCGCATGTATTATATAAGTGAACTGTAATCTACATACAAGGTGTCAATTATTACAGTAAGTGTACTGCAAAACTCAATTTAATTACATATTTAAATTGAAAGTATAATACATGATGAGGAATTAAATGAAGAATAAATTGGAAAGATGAATTTGGGGGGGAAAGGAACTCTAGCTCTAAGGGGGAGCTAGAACCCCAAAATCCTAGCTGACAGGCATGAAATGTCAAACTCCACACAAAGTTTCATCACTTTTGGCCTGGAATTGAGTCACAGGGCATAGTTCATTCTTAAGGGATATTCAAGAGGCAGTTCCAAAACAATTTGCCATGGGCAAGTGCTCCATCACTCCACCCTGGCAACCACATTCATTCAGTACAGTATGGATTCATCAAGACCTGTATTTCAATCAACCCAGTTTGTTTCCCAATTTGGCAAGGTATACACTTCATCAAGCAGTCAATACAGCTTCAAGGATTCAATACAGACCAGCTGTCAGACTGAAGGAGTCACACTCTCAACCTTTCACATATACCAGCCTGATTTTACCCTGGGGGGTTTTTCCCCCAGTGAATTAATATATTTTGGATTTATTTTATCTTTATTTTCTTTTCATTCTATTCAGTGAATACTGATATTATCAAGTCAGTCACTTAGGAACTCTTTCTTTTTTTTCTTTGCCTGTCCATGGATATTTGGTGGCCATATCCTTACTAATTCCATTGTTCATTTTGGCAGGTTGAAACCGTGATAAAGGACTTACATGCTTGGCTCTTTGGCCATTTGGATTCTCATTTCTCTTATTGCACCTCATCTTTTTACTTGCATATTTATTAGAGAAATTTGCTTCTTTATTATTATCTTCTTTACTCTTTGGAGTCTTCCAAGTGAGTTCTCTGATTTCTGAGTTCTAGGCCACTCTTGCCTTTCCACTAGAGCCCCTATGACATTATATTAATTAACTCATAATTTCTTTTCATTCTGTTCATTCTTTCTTTATAATTTCATGCACTCATTTCATCAAAATTGTGACCCTTTAATGTTTATGACCTTTATGATTCCTTGTCATCTCTCAATTTTCTCTCATTCATTCTTCATTCTTGAAAATTTAAAGCTGACCCATTTTTATTTTGTTTCTCTTTTTGAATCTTTTTTCAAATCATGTAATTCATTTTATTCATAATTAAGGTTCTACTTTTAAAGTTGATTCTCAAATTCCCATCAAAATCCATCCAAACACATTCTTCACATCAATATTCATATTGATTCATTATTAAAGAATTTAATTTCATTTTATTTATTGATTTCACATAATTTATATTGACTTCAAGAAAGTTGTTTGACCTGAAGATCTCATTGATTTTGCTGATTTTTCACATCAAGAATTTTGACATGAATTGATCTTGCCTCAATAATTCATTTGATTAATTTATTTTCTGCAAGATTTTGATTTTGATTGATTTGACATATTGATTTATTGACTTGAAGATTTCACTTTGACATTTGATTTATTGATTTACCTCAAGATTTCACTTTGACTCATTGATTTTTCTTCAAGAAATTGTTTTTGATTTTGATTGTGACTTCAAGCTTCCTGTTGATTTGCCTCAAGCATTTCATTTTCAAATTTTTGAATTTTATCAATTTTATTTCAATTTATTCCTGAAATCATGCTTGTTCAACATTCACCTCCTGCAAGGAAGACAAGATCTCAGGCCAGAGCTCAAGCTGTTCTCACTCTAACTCAAAGAGTTCCTTTTGACAGCACCCCAGCAATTCCTCAACTGAGGGCCCAATTAGACAGAGGACCCTATTTGGAAGGAAGGAAGAGGGCCAAGAAGATCAAGCTCATTTTCAGGAGTATTTGGCAGCTATCCAGGACTCTCAAGGACCACTTTCAAAGCTCCTGGTGAAGATGGTGAAGAGGAAGAGGAGAATTCTGTGGAAGAGGAAGAGTCTGATGGTACTGAAGGTGTTCTTGCTCCTGTGGGGGAATCCCAAGGTACTGGAGGGCCAACTCTAGCCCAGTTTAATCAGCCTTTCTCTCAACATTCTGAACCATCCTCATTGGCCATCATGCATCGAATGACTCAAATTATGAGCAATATTCAAGAAGATTCATCTTTTGAAGCATCAAGACGACTTGTGAGCCTTAGAGGTATTTTCATATACCCAAAAGACCACAAATAACAAAATAAGATAAAAATATAAAAAAATAACTTTATTTATATTATCAAAATAAAAATTAAGATATAAATGAAAATTCATATAAAAAATGAAAATTCAATTATAATTTAAAATAAAAATTACATTATATTTTAAAATTATGAAAATGCATTTTTACTTGCAAAAATTAAGCAAAAACAAATTTTTAACAAAATTAATGAAACAAAAATATTTTTGGTAAAAAGTGACATAAAATATATTATAAGTTTTTATCCAATGAATAAACTTAAGAAATTTACTTCACCATTGGATTCCTCATAAAAAATAAGGTGGGGTCACCTCTGGGTAAAATTTCTGTAACTCAAGTCTAAATAAGCTTAAATTAAGTTTCTAGTATTTTTCTGTACAGAATTTAAAAATCCTCAAAGCCTTAATTTACTTCACACCACATGTAGTGTTAAACATCAATTTTTGTGTTAAGTTTGTGGTGTTTTGTGTAGTTTGGAAGTCATGAGGAATTGAAGTATTTTCAATTGAAATGTCAAAATGTGCACATGTATTACATAAGTGGACTGTAATTTACATATGATATATCAATTATTACAGTTGTGTACTGTAACATTTCAATTGAACTGCATGTGTAAATTACAAATGTATTACATGAATAGGAATTCAAGAAAAAATAAGTTGGAAAGATTAAATCTAGAGGGGAAGAGGAACTCTAGCTTCAAGGGGGAGCCAGACCCCCAAAGTCCTTGCTGACAGGCATGGGATGTCAAAATTTAGGAAAACGTTCATCACTTTTGGCCTCAAATGGAGTCACAGGGTCTGTGACTTGACTGATGATGAGGTTTTGGTATCAACCAGGGAGTTTTAAATGTTTCCAAGAGGGTAAAACTACCCTTAAGCTAAAACAATCTTGGTAAAAAAAGTTTTAACTTTTTTTTACTTCTCTTACACACATTCTTACGTGTTTTTAATGCTCTAGACCAGGTATTACTATAGTAATGGCTGATTTAATGGTCTAAAATGGCTAAAAATTGCCAAAATTGGCTGAAATCAACCCTTTTTTGGGCTAAACCAGGGTTCAATGATTCCATAGTTGGCTTTTCTGTTTTCAAAGTGTTCTCCACAACTGACGTTGCTCAATTATTTCTAATTGAAATTTCTCTTGAAGAAATTTCTTTTGTAGCCTTAAATATCTCTTGTAGAGTATTTTTGGATATATTTTTGTTGTTGGTAAAACAATCAATGTTATTGTTTTATACTTAGAAAGCTAAAAACAATAAAATTGGTGTGTTTTCTCTTGAAAACTATATTTCCCACTATTTTTAATCATTTTCTTACATTATACAAATTTTGAGGACAGGAAAAGTACTTGATTTTTAATCACAGTTTCATATCCCCACCTTACACCACCAGCCTTCAAGACTCTATCTATGAAGGCACCAGAATGCTTTGATGGGACTCAACCCTTCAAAGTCAGAAGTCTCATTAAGTCTTGTCAATTAATCTTTCATTATTATCCAGCGAATTTCTCTCATGACAGAAAGAAAGTTCTCTATGCCACTTAATTTCTTTTTGGCAGGGATGCAAAATGGATTGAGCTTCATCTTTCCAATCTCACCAATAAAGACCCAAGCTACCTTCTAAAATATTGGAGTTTGTTGGAATCAAGACTCTTTACTTTGTTTGGGGACCCAAATGAAGTCAGAAAAGCTGAAGAAGAGTTGGATTCCTTAAGGATGAAAGAAGGTGGACATGTATCATTATAAATTTCTGATTTCAGAAGTGTGGTCTCAAGAATTGGAGATTGGGGTGAAAGAGCCCTCATCCATCATTTCAGGAAGGGATTGCCATCCAGGATTTTGGATCAATTGGCCTACCATCCTTCAAGAATTGACTCTCTTCAATACCTAATGGATATCACCCTGGAGCTTGATACCAGGTACCATGAGAGGCAAGATTAAAAGAGTCATAATTAAGAGAAGAAGCCAGAAGCCTCAAAGTCAAATTCTTCTCATCCTCAAAATTCTTCAAGCTCAAGTCAAAAGAAGAAGAATTTTCAGAAGAGGGACAAGCCCCATTCCTCTTTATTGAATAAAGATTTCAAGCTGATGAATTCTGAAAACAAAATAATAATAAAGGAGGGTTTATGTACCTATTGTGGTGGGAGGCATAGTCTTGAGTCTTGTTTCAAAAGAACTAAAAACAAGCTTTCCCAATCATCAGGAAAAACCTTCAGCCAGGAAAAGCCTGAGTGAAGATCATGTTGTGTTCAATGGTCTTCACTGTTTTCCATCCAGAGCACAATTGTTCATTCTGAATACTGGTGTAAATAATCCTCTCAAATTCTTTGTTTTGTATTCTCTTTCTGATGTGTTTTACAGTATTCTCATTGATTCTGGTGCTAGAAGCTCATTCATTGCAAAGAGGTTTGTTCACAAGTATTTTTTGACTATTTCAGATCTCCCAGAGAAGGTTCCTCTTATTATCTTTGACTCCTCCAAGTCCCCTTCCTTATTTGTGACTTTCCATACCAAATATATGGTTGAGCTCCCTTCCTTCCCAAGATTTGAATGGGACTTTTTAATCCTTGATACTCCCAAGGGAGAACACCTCATATTGTGCTTTTCCTTTCTCAATAGTTCTCATCCATCTATTGATTGGAAGCAAGGGCTGATCATAAGTACTATTATGATCCTTCAAATTCTCTCAGTAGTGATTTTACTTCTGCCAAATTATGTGCACCTCTGGTTGGTGATTCTAGAACACCATCATTTCCATCTTCTGTCCATATTCCTTCCCTTAATTCCCATACATCATTACTGTCCTCTAGAGATGAAGTCTTCAAAGAGATTCAAGATGTTGTAGAAGATAATTCTGTATCTTCACTTCATCTCTTCTTTGGGAATAGGGCCTTCCTCCTTCATCTCATCATGACTCCCTGGAAGAGGTTTGGGATAAATAGGAAGACCCAGAAGAAATAAAAACAATTCTTAAGGTTGTTCCTTCTGCTTATCACCAGTACTTGGATGTATTCTCCAAGGTGAAAGCAGAGAAACTTCCTCCTCACTGCGCCTGTGGTCATCATATTGAGCTAGAAGGGTGTCTACCTCCAGTTGGGGTGATCTACCCTTTATCAAAAAAAGAGTCAGATACACTCAGGTCCTACATCTCAGAGAATTTAGAGAAAAATTTCATCTGGCCAAGATCCTCTTCAATAGGAGCACCTGTTCTCTTTGTCAAAAAGAAACATGGTGTCCTCCATTTGTGTCTTGATTACCGCAAACTCAATGCTGTTACTAGGAAGAGCAAGGATCCTATTCCTCCTATTAATCAGCTTCTTACTTTTCTCAATGGTTCTTCTATCTTCTCCAATATTGATTTGTGTGGTGCATATAACCTGCTCAGAATCAAGGAAGGTAATAAAAATTTGATTTTTTTATGCTCATTGTCAATTTTTTCATCAATACTGTTTTCAAAGCCATACATGGCCTAGGGAAAAGATCATGTATTTCTGTCAAGAAACCCTATCTTAGTGCTTGAAACATGGAACATTGTTTGGATTTCACTTGTGGTCATCTCCATTGGACCATTGAAGATTGGTCCAAGGCTTCTTGGACCAACAAATCTTCTTTTGAGCTAGGTGAGCCAGTAAATCAAAAACAGCTTTGTTGCACTACTGATTAAAAGTACAAATTTGAATCAATGGCTTTCAATAATCAATTGATGATGATATGGGGGAGATATGTGACCCAATTCAATCTGAGTTGATGATCATGCTACGTGGACAATGGCAAGTGATGAACTTAATAAGAAATGTTTATGAACCTGGATTGTTGCTGTTCATGGACAAACTGGTTGAATTCAGTGTAGCAGAAAATTGTGAAGGACTCACCCTAATTGAGGATGAAGCCCCCATCCATACTTCCATAGCTAATCAACAATGGCATGATCAGAATCAAATGTGAAAGCTTCATTTGCCTCCCAGCTCACCAGTCCCGAACCCAATTGAAAATTTATGGTTGCAGATGAAATATATTGTTACTCTTATTCTCAATCCAAAAACAATGGGTGAGCTAATGAAGGCTATTAATGCTGTTTGGGATGATTTATCCTTTGACCACTTGGAGTCCTTACTGCAATCCTTTCCTAGAGGAATGAGAATGGTCATCAAGCAGAATTCTGCTCCAACTTGTTGGTAGGAAGCTTAATTTTCTTTAGTTATTTTTACTTTTCATTTTTTTCCTGAAGATTTTCTTGATATTCAAAAATTTTGCACAATTGTAAACAAAAAACAAGATACTAATATTATTTACTATTAGACTTATTGTGAACCTTTGAGATATGACCACGTACCCAAAAAAGGTCACAACAAATATCTAAAATAATTATACATTAAAAATAATTACCTTAAAGCTACAAAAATGCCATAAATTGGCATAATGCTTGGTTTAACTTGAAGGCCAATGAATAAACATGTGAAATAAATTATACCATTGGATTCCCCATGGTAAAATACACATATACCATTTTTATGGCATATCTGTAAAGTCAATATTTAATGAGTTATAAGTAATAATACCTGATAAAAAACATAAATCCTTATTTATTTCAAAGACCAATCAAACAGCATGTTAAATAAATGGTACAATCTGCTTCTCCATAAAAATTCACATATAAAACAATTAAGAAGCTAAGCTCCAAAGTCAACAATTAAGGAATTAACCTGAATATATGCACTTTTTTGGTCAACGCATATATTCAAGGATTTTAGCCAGTATCTTTTGAAATATGCATGATAGAGTGATGAACCAAAAATAAAGTCATCACGTAATTACTGTAGGAATACATAAATGAAGTTTAGTTCACAAGTTTCAAACAAGGTTAAAACCTGTAAGGGATTATTGATTAAAATCAACAGAGCTGTTGACCACTTTGTTGTAAAAGTGGTCCAAATGTATACAGTTGGATTCTACTAGTTCATTCGTGAAGAATGATGTATTCTTTATTATAATATTCAAGGTATAACCCCTTGAAATCATAGTTTGAAGTTTAAAATATTAAATTTCAACAGAAAAGATGAGTTACAAGAAAAATCATCAAAAATAGAGTTTTGATGATGTAATGAAATGCTCTTGGCAGCATATTACGGTTATGCCAACCTATCAAAATTCACTCTCTTAATTGCTGTAGCGTGTAAATCTTAAAAGTTATTAAGGATCAAAGCTTGAGCTTAATTTGATCATTTATGAACACTCACTGTAACCTTAAATTAAGTTTAACAGTCATATGAGTGATACAATTGGTGAATACTGTTAGTTTATTATTAAAACTAATAAAATCCACGAATTTTGGGGTTCTGCCAAGCCTTTGACGTCATCAAACTTAGAGTTATAGTGATAACTCTAAATAATGGCATAAGAATGATGTAATCATCATTAAGCCAAATTTTGTACCAATTTATGGTATTTTTATAGCTTTTAAGGTACTTATTTTAAATGTATAATTATATAAAATATTTCTTGTGACCTTTTTGGGTATGTGGTCATATCTCAAAGGTTCACATTCCCTACCACCAAAAAAGACTGTACCACAATCTGATATGTGTAATTAGGGTATCATCCACTGTCCTACCTCTTCAATAGACTTTGTTAGTCTTGAAGCTCAATAATGCTTAACTTTTCTATTTTTCAGGCTTTCTTTCATGTCTGAACCTTCTTAGTAGTTTATCAGCATTTGTTATATCTTTCTCAAGTAGCAATTCATCTTCTTGAGTTGAATTTCTATACCTTACAAGGTATTCCCTTTCTTTTTTGTTTCTTGTCCTTCTTTCTTTAAGGAATTTTACTATTTTCTTTTCCTCTCCTTCTTCCAAGGGGGAATTTCAAGTGGGGGTTTATTTCTTAGTGGAAATAACTCCTTGTCACTTGATCTGTAAGGTTTTATCAGACTTACAGGGAAAGTTGGGTGTTTGTTCATTAGTTCACCTGTGAGTTCCAGTTGCACAGCATTGGGTCCATGAAGTGCTTTTATCATAAATGGTGCTGCAAAGGAATCTTTTAATTTCTTTGGGCCTTTTGTGTTAATGAAATTAAGGGTTGATACTAGGTCCAAGTCTCCTATTTTGAAATCAGGTGGCTTATTACTTTTATCCCATATTTCTTTTGCATATTTGAAAGAATATTGCATACATCTGTTTGCATGGTGTCTTGCCTTGTCAAGCATTATATTAAAGCTGCTTGCTGTTGGATTTATATCCACTAAGTCCTTTTTGAGGGTATCATAAGGAAGTCTTGGAATCCAACCTTTTTCTAGCATTGCTGGTGTTTTGCCAGTAGAATAATGGATTGATGTCTTATATGCTAGTTCAAGAGCTGGTATTAGTGTACACCAATCATGGGTAAAACCATCAGAATCTTTGAGTTCTAGCCCATAAGCACAGAATCTTCTGATCATGTCCTCTAGGTCCTGTATCATTCTTTCTGCTAAACCATCAGTTTGAGGATGGTAAGCTGTTGAGAATGATAACTTTGTCCCAAACAAGTTATGGAGATTTGACCATAATGCTGAAGTGAACTTTGGGTCTCTGTCACTTATAATATTCTGGAATAAGCCTGTATGGCTAATAACTTTATCCTATATCATTATGGCTGTGTCCATAGCTGTGTCATCTTTATGACATGGTAAGAACATGGGAGTTTTGCTATACCTGTCAACCAATACTAGGCATGCATTATAGCTTCTGTCTCCTCCTGGAGGTAATGCTGTTGCCCAATACATATGAACTATTTCCCAAGGGGATTTTGGTTCTTGGATTTGGATCATCATTCCAAATTTCTTTCCTGTGGATCTGTTGGCTTTTTGACATCTGTCACAGGTTTGGCAGTATTCTATAACATCTTTCTTCCAATTTGGCCACCAAGAGCAGGTTTTAACCCTCTCTAGTGTCCTGTCTTCTGAAAGGTGTCAAGCTGCAACACTATCATGACACTCATGTAAAATAGTGTTTATCAGGGTTCTATCTGTTAAGGCCATAACACATGTGTGTTTTGTTCTGTGGTAAAGGATTCCCTCAGGGAGGTGGAATCTTCCTTCCTCATATTCCTTTTTCCATATTTCATCTTGTTTTGATGAAAGTGATGGGTCTTTGCAGTCTTTCATTAGAATTGGGCTTAAGATATGGCAATTTTTGTCTATCTTATAGCTTTCTTTAACTTGGTTAAAGAATTCTGTGCCAATGTCTGTAACACATATTCCTTCAATATGGTGTTCTTCTTGTGGTACACATGCTGGATTGTCAGGGGTATTTGCTAGAGCCCATCTGCTAAGACCATCTGCATTTTTATGAATATTACCAGATTTATGAACAATAGTCATATTTCCTCTATATGCTTGGATAGCAATTTGCCATCTCAGCATATGTCTATTTGGAGTTTTCATATTTAATAGAGATTTTACAGCATTACAGTCTGTAATCACATCAAATACTGTTCCATCAAGTAATAATGTAATTTTTATAAAGCCCACACTAAGCAGAGGCATTCCATTTGGCTTGCTTCATATCTTGCTTCTGTTGGCTTTATCTGTCTTGAAATAAAACAAATTGGTCCTTCCACTGGTTTATCATTGATAATTTGTGTCTGGTGTAGTGCAGCACCCAGTCCTTCTCCACAAGCATCAATGTACGGCTTGAAGGGTAGTTTCCAATCTGACATTAGAAGAAACGGGGCATTTGTTAAGGAGTTTTTCAATTCCTCATATGCCTGGACTCTTTCTTCTGTCATTTCATAGACTGTTTGTTGGTCACATAGCTTATACAATGGTTTAGCAATTTTTGCAAAGTCCTTTATATGCTGTCTATAGTAACCAGCAAATCCTAGAAATGATTGCATTTCCTTTTTGGTTTGAGGCATTGGTGTAAGTAATACTGCTTCTACTTTATTCTTGTCTATACCTAGACTAAGTCCAGATACAACATGTCCTAGTGCTTTTAGTTCACTGTATGCAAAATGACATTTTTTCAAGGAAATTTTCATATTCACTTGGACTATTTTCTGTAGTACCCTCTCTAGTCTTGTAAGGTGACTTTCCCAAGTTTCTGAGCAAACTATGATATCATCAATATAGATGATTAACCATCCTTCTGATAATTTTTCAGGAAATATGGTATTCATCATTCTTTGATAATGGGAAGGTGCATTTTTTATGCCAAATGGCATTCTTAAGTATTCAAAAGCTCCACAGTGAACTATTATTCTCAGTAGTTTTTTGGCATTGTCTGTTAAGACATTTTGATGAAACCCCTTTAAGGCATCCATGGCTGTGATGAACTTAGCTTGTGACAATTGTGTCAATGTCTCATGGATCCTGGGTATTGGATACCTGTCTGGAATGGTATAAGTGTTCAGAGCTCTGAAGTCTCCTACCATCCTTTATTTTCCATTATGCCAAGTTGTAATGACAGGTGTAGTGACTTCTACCTGTTCATTATGTCCTACCTTTCTTAATACTCCAAGGTATATTAGTTCTTTAATGTGAACCTCCAAGGCTTCTCTAGCCCTTGGACTAGATGGGTAAGCAGGTCTTCTTAGTAGAGGTGGGTAAAGTTTCTCCACATTCAGAATTATATCCACTTCATGTCCAATTATGGCACCTAGTGGCTCTTTGGCAGTTGCAAAGGCATTTTTATACTTAAATAAGAGGACAATCAATTTTTTTTTTCATTTTTTCTGTTAATTCTTGATTGAATTCTGCCTCTTTAAGTTGTTCAGATATAAAAAGTTCCTTTTCTGGAATTTTTTATTCATTCTTAATAACTGTGATTTGTTTTTTGTTATTTAAGAAGCCAAACTTTTTTCTTTTGTTGTCTCCTATGGTAAAATATCTATCCTTTTGGTTGGAGATATCTATACCATAGATTGATAAGTAATCATTTCCAAGTATGCAGTGATTACTAGTACAGTTTTCCATTACTACAAGCTCTACTTTGATTCTGACACATTGTGAGGGATGAGGAAAAATTAGTGTTAAATCAATTATTCCAAGGGGCTTCATGCTCTCACTTGCACTACTAAATTTGACACCTTGTATTGGCATAAGTTTTTCTTGGCAGTCTGGGACAATGGTTTTTAAATAGCTTTTACCAACACAGGTGCAATATGCTTCTGTGTCTAAGTTAACTTTTCCTTCTTGGTTATCAACTATAACAATATTAAACTTGATTTTCCAGCTGTATATCCTATTCCTCTTGCAGGTTTGGTCCTATACATTTTGGCATCTTGTAGATTTGTCAGGTTTGTGTCAGAAGTCCCAACTTGTGGTAAGTTTGAGTTAACATCTAGTACTTCATAAATTATATCAATATCATTAATTTGTGCATTAATTATTTTGAATTCATCACTTTCAGAGCTTTCTGACTCTTCTGTCGCTTTTTCATAGTCAGATTCTTCTTCTTTGTCATTGTGGTGTTCTGTTTCCACAATTTCATTAATCTTTGCCTTTTTAAGGCAATTCTTGTCTAAGTTTTCAATACTTCCACATTTATGGCATTTTATTTGCTCGTTATTGTTGGATGTATTGGGCTTGAAGGATTCTTTTGATCTATCTTTTTTGATAAATGGTTTATTTGGGCTTTTAATGTCAAATTTCTTCCAAGTTCTTCCAATTTTTGCTCTTGTCACTATGTCTTCTAGTGCATTAATATACTCTTCTGTGGAGCATGGTTCTATACACCTGCTTCTCAGGGCATGCTCTAGCTCTCCTCCACATTTCTTGAGTATTTTCATATGCACCATTTTTTGTGACATTTCTGGGTACAATGCATTAAGTCTTTCAACTTGTTTCAAGAACCAAGTTAAAGGTTTGTCTTTTTCTGGGTCAAAGAAAGAATTTTCAAATGCATTTTCTATTTTGTACCTCCAGGCATCATTAGCCCACTTGGTGATTATTTCTTGTTTCCACCAAGACCAGGTATTTTTGCCATTCGTTTGCCTTATGCCATAATACCATCTTTTTGCAGATTTTTCAAACAATGAATGTAATCTTGCAGTGATTAATTCATCTGGTATGGCATAATCTTCTTGTAGCATGTCAATTGTTTTGATAAAAGACATGTGGTCATATTCACCTTCTCCTGTGAATTTTGGCCATTCTTTTAATTGAGGTGCTTCCTTCATTAAGACTTGGTTATTGTCGTGGTGACTCAAGTCTGTTATGAATGGATTTGTTAATTCCTCTTTTGGCTTAACAGGGCTTCTTATGTGAGAAAATGGTGTTGATAACTTTGGCATATTTACATTAGCCTCATTGATTTTATCCATTTTTTCAGTAATAAGCCTTATTTCACTTTGAATGTCATCTTTCAGATGCATTCTTGCTTCATCAATTTTTTCCACATGGTCCAAAAGTAATTTTTGGTGTGATGAAGCCTTTTCTTCAAATCTTTCTACAGAAATACTTAATTTGTTTAATTTTTCTGTAAGATTGTAAATACTCACATCATAATTGATTGTCAAAGTCTGTTCTTTGATATCACTGATGTATTTATACAACTCTTGTTGTCCTTGTATTAATTTCTGATTATTGTCAATTAATACTTTTGGTTTATTATTTTCAATCATAAATTTTATGTTATCAATTTCTTTCTTATTTTGTACAACAAGTTTTGTTAAAGATGATCAACTGTTATTTATTTCTTGGAAATATAATAAACTATTTTTAATGTCTTTAAGAGGTAAGATACTACATTTAAGCTCTGTTAAAGTATTTACAACATCAGGAGACAAGGTTATTTCTTTGGGAAATGGGGTTGTGTCATTCTTTGTTCCTCTTTGTCTTTGAATTCCATCAAAGTTCTGGCCATGTTGAAGACATTGTCTATGGCATCTTTTTGGATCTTGGGGATCCTGTAGCTTGGGGAATATGGTTTTCTCCAATTCTTTTTCTTGTTCTTCTTCCCTTCTTGGGGAAGTGGGTTGACTTGGGGCTTGCTGGTAGAAGCTACTGGGGCTTCTTCCTTGGTTGCCTCCTTCTTTCTGGGATGATACTCCTTGATCTTTTTGATTTGAGGTTTGGATGATAGTGGATTCCATCCATTGGAGTATCTCACTATTTCCTCCTCTTTGAGGAACTTTTTCAGGATGTGCCAGGAGTTCATCACTCCTTGGCGTATTTGAGGCAACATTTCCCAATCTTTCTCCTTGTACACTGTGTAGTACTTGTTGTATTGGCTCATGTAAATGTCTATTTGAGCCCTCTGAATGTGATTTGTACCTGTTTGAGTCACTCATACTTAGTTCCAATTCAGGTTCAGATATCATGGGCATTTCTGGGACTTGCCTTTGGGATAAGGCACTTCCTTGTGTGGATTCTGTTCCACTGGGGATATTGCCCTTCCTTTTCCCTTTTGAGGAATCAATTCTACCTCTGAGTCCAGCTCCATCTGATTGGATGGAGTATTGGGAGCCTCTTCTGGTAGTCATATTATAAGAAAAATAAGAAACAAGAGGATTTCAGAACATGAAATTTCTCATGGCAATTTATAAATGAGGTACTCACCTTCAGAGTCCTGAATGGTGGGTCCTGGAAAGTCCAATTTCTTGGTTTTCTTTCTTTTGGGAATTATTGGTGTTGGAGAACTTTGAAAAGTTTCTTCCACCAATCTTTTAACAGTGATTTGGTTATCCTCTGTTGGGTTGTCTTCAAACAATAAAAAAAACAAATAAATATAAGTCCTTTATATAAAAGTGTTATTTTTGGTAAGATATGGCAATTTTCCACATAAAAATTGCTTTTATATCTTTTTTTTTATGGAAAAGAAAAAAAATTAAAATAATTAAATAAATGAAATTAAAAAGAATAAAATAACTTTTTTATTGGTTTTTACTATTTTTATTATTTTTTATGTTTTTATTTTTAAAAAATAAAAATGAGTATGATTCCTTTTGTAAAATTAATTTATAATATAAAATTGTTTTTAATTTATAAAATATCTTTTTTTAATCACTAGAGTCACTCAAATAAAGTTTTTGCAAGTCTAAGGATGTGAAAAACCACGTGTAAGACAGTACAATTGCTTTCCAAATGCCTCAATAGCTTTTAAAATCAATAACTATAAAATTATTATATAATTTCATGATTATATGTATAATTTATTATTGGATAAACCCAATTAGAATCTTTTCAAAGGTCTTTTAGAGTAAATATCACGGCCAGGCCCCCAAATGAAAGGTTTGACTATGAAACAATAAGTAAAAATTACTAATATTTTACTTATTGTACTATTAATGTCCTTATAAATGAAATAAATAAGATAAAAATAATTATAATAATAAAGAATTATTATAATTATGGCGTAAAAATAATTATATTATTAATAAAATATGATAATATAATTTATATTATAAAATATAATATAATAAAATAAATATATTAATATAAAATAATTAATATATTCAAAAGCACTTTATTATTGTTACAAACAAATAATAAAGGCGTAAAAAATTGTTTTTTATTAATAAAAGACAATTAATAACAATAATATTACTAATATTAAAGTTATAAATTAATATAAATACTATTTATATTAATTAAAGAATTATTAAAAGAATAATATAGAGAAAATAACCTACTTTTAACACTTAATATAATAATTTTGAGATAGTTTACGCCAAATAATATAAATACAACTTATACAAATTATATTTACAATAAAAAATAGAGAAATTACAAATATTCTTGATTTTTTTACGCGGAAATGAGTTTTAGAGAGATTTTTAACAAAAACAGTTAAACAAATAATTTAATCACGTCAAAATTGATGATTATAATAAAGATGAACTTTGGTATTTAATAATATAAAAGCTTTATATATAAAGAACAAAGATATTACCTTTTTTTTGTATTTATTGAATGTTTTTGATGTGTCTGAGGGGAAAACAGAGCAGAAAGAGCTCTATTTATAGTAAATACCTCCCTCCTAGAGTCCAACAGGCTTCTAGTAGACGTTTACTGATCATATCCAGTGTAATTGATCAATATTTTAAGGTTGGGTGATGATTACATCATGATCAAACCTCATTACATCACTATTATGCCATTATTTAGAGTTATCACTATAACTCCAAGTCTGATGACATCAAAGGCTTAGCAGAACCCCAAATTTCGTGAATTTTATTAGTTTTAATAATAAACTAATATTATTCACCAATTGTAACACTTATATGACTGTTAAACTTAATTTAAGGTTACAGTGTGTGATCATAAATGATCAAATTAAGCTCAAACTTTGATCCTTAATACCTTTTAAGAGTTACACGCTACAGAAATCCAGAGAGTGAATTCTGATAGCTTGGAATAGCCTCATTATGCTTCCAAGAGCATTTCATTACATCATCAAAACTCTATTTTTGATGATTTTTCTTATAACTCATCTTTTCTGTCGAAATTTAACATTTTAAACTTCAAACTATGATTTCAAGGGGTTACACCTTGAATATTATAATAAAAAATACATCATTCTTCACAAATGAGCTAGTAGAATTCAACTGTCTACTTATTTTTAAGTTTGGACCACTTTCACAACGAAGTTGTCAACAGCTCTGTTGATTTTAATCAATAATTCCTTACAGATTTTAACCTTCTTTATAGCTTGTGAAATAAGCTTCATATGTGTGTTCCTACAGTAATTACGTGATGACTTTATTTTTGGTTCATCACTCTATCATGTATAATTCAAGAGATATTAGCTAAAATCCTTGAATATATGCATTGACCAAAAAAGTGCATATATTCAGGTTAATTCCTTAAGTATTGGTTTGGAAGCTTAGCTTATTAATTGTTTTATGTGTGGAAATTCATGAAGAATCTAATGAGACCATTTACGCTACATGTTGTTTCATTAGTCTTTGAAATAAATAAGGATTTGTGGTTTTTATAAGGTATTATTACTTATAACTTATTAAATATTGACTTTACAGATATCCCATAAAAATGTTATATGTGTATTTTACCATGGGGAATCCAATGGTGTAATTCATTTCACATGTTTATTCATTGTTTTTTAAGTTAAACCAAATTTTGGACCAATTTATGGTATTTTTATAGTTTTTAAGGTACTCATTTTTAATGTATAATTATATAAAATATTTCTTGTGACCTTTTTGGGTATGTGGTCATATCTCAAAGGTTCACACAAAGCTCACATTTGGGGGCCTGGAGGTGATATTTACTCAAAAAGACCTTTAAAAAGATTCTGATTGGGCTCATCCAATAATAAATTATACTTATAATCATAAAATTATATAATAATTTTATATTTATTGATTTTAAAAGCTATTTAGGCATTTGGAAAGCAATTGTATTGTCTTAAACGTGGTTTTTCACATCCTTAGACTTGCAAAAACTTTCTGTGAGTGACTCTACTGATTAAAAAAGATATTTTATAAATTAAAAATAATTTTATATTATAAATTAAATTTATAAAAGAATCATATCCATTTTTGTTTTATTCTTTAAAAATAAAAACATAAGAATATCAAAACAAAGAATAATATTAAAAACCAATAAAAAAGTTATTTTATTCATTTTGATTTCATTTGTTGAATTATTTTCACTTTTTAAAAAAGATATACAGGAAAGTTTTATGTGGAAAATTGCCATATCTTACCAAAAATAACACTTTTATATAAAAGACTTATATTTATTTGTCTTTTTTGGTGTTTGAAGACAGCCCAACAGAGGACAACCAAACCACTGTTGAAAGATTGGTGGCAGAAACTTGGCAAAGCTCTCCAACACCAATAATTCCCAAGAAAAAGAAAGCCAAGAAGTTGGACTTTCCAGGACCCACCATTCAGGACTCTGAAGGTGAGTACCTCAATTTTAAATTGCCATAAGAAGAATTCCTGTTCTGAAATCCTTTTATTTCTTATTTTTCTTATAATATGACTACCATAAGAGGCCCCCAATACTCCATCCAATCAGATGGAGCTGGACTCAGAGGTAGAATTGATTCCTCAAAAGGGAAAAGGAAGGGCAATATCCCCAGTGGAACAGAATTCACACAAGGAAGTGCCTTATCCCAAAGACAAGTCCCAGAAATGCCCATGATATCTGAACCTGAATTGGAACTAAGTATGAGAGACCCAAACAGGTACAAATCACATTCAGAGGGCTCAAATAGACATTTACATGAGCCAGTACAAACACTACTACACAGTGTACAAGGACAAATATTGGGAAATGTTGCCCCAAATGCACCAAGGAGTGATGAACTCCTGGTACAACCTGAAAAAGTTACTCAAAGAGGAGGAAATAGTGAGATACTCCAATGGATGGAATCCACTATCATCCAAACCTCAAATCAAAAAGATCAAGGAGTATCATCCCAAAAAGAAGGAGGCAACCAAGAAAGAAGCCCCAGTAGCTTCTACCAGCAAGCCCCAAGTCAACCCACTTCCCCAAGAAGGGAAGAAGAACAAGAAAAAGAATTGGAGAAAACCATATTCCCCAAGCTACAGGATCACCAAAATCCAAAAAGATGCCATGGACAATGTCTTCAACGTGGCCAGAGCTTTGATGGAATTCAAAGACAAAGAGGAAAAAAGAATGAGACAACCCCATTTCCCAAAGAAATGCCCTTGTCTCCTGATGTTGTAAATACTTTTGCAGAGCTTAAAAATAGTATTTTACCTCTCAAAGACATCAAAAATAGTTTATTATCTTTCCAAGAAATAAATAATAGCTTATCATCTTTAACAAAACGTTTTGTACAAAATAAAAAAGAAATTGATAACATAAAATTTATGATTGAAAATAATAAACCAAAAGTATTAATTGACAATACTCAGAAATTAATACAAGGACAACAAGAGTTGTACAAATAAATAAATGATGCCAAAGAAAAAACTTTGACAACCAATTATGACGTGAATATTGATAATCTTACAAAAAAATTAAACAAATTAAGTATTTCTGTAGAGAAATTTGAAGAAAATACTTCATCACACCAAAAATTACTTTTGAACCATGTGGAAAAGAGTGATGAATCAAGAATGCAGCTGAAAGATGACATTCAAAGTGAAATAAGGCTTATTACTGAAAAAATGGATAAAATTAATGAGGCTAACTTAAATATGCCAAAGTTATCAACATCATTTTCTCAAATAAGAAGCCCTGTTAAACCAAAAGAGGAGTTAAAAAATCCATTTATACCAGGCTTGAGTCACCAAGACAATTACCAAGTCTTAATGAAGGAAGCACCTCAATTGAAAGAATGGTCAACATTCACAGGAGAAGGTGAATATAACCACATGTCATTTATCAAAACAATTGACATGCTAAAAGAAGATTAAGCCATACCAGATGAATTAATCATTGCAAGATTACATTAATTGTTTGTAAAATCTGAAAAAAGATGGTATTATGGCATAAGGCAAACAAATGGCAAAAATACCTGGTCTTGGTGGAAACAAGAAATAATCACCAAGTGGGCTAATGATGCCTGGAGGTACAAAATAGAAAATGCATTTGAAAATTCTTTCTTTGACCCAGAAAAAGACAAACCTTTAGCTTGGTTCTTAAAAAAAGCTGAAAGACTTAATGAATTGTACCCAGAAATGTCACAAAAAATGGCACACATGAAAATACTCAATAAATGTGGAGGAGAGCTAGAACATGCCCTAAGAAGCAGGTGTATAGAGCCATGCTCCACAGAAGAGTATATTAATGCACTAGAAGACATAGTGACAAGAACAAAAATTGGCAAGACCTGGAAGAAATTGGACATTAAAAGCCCAAATAAACCATTTATCAAAAAAGATAAATCAAAAGAATCCTTCAAGCCCAATACTTCCAACAATAATGAGCAAAGAAAATGCCATAAATGTGAAGGTATTGGAAACTTAGCCAATAATTGCCTCAAAAAGGAAAAGATTAATGAAATTGTGGAAACAGAAAACCACAATGACAAAGAGGAGGAATCTGACTCTGAAAAAGAGACAGCAGAGTCAAAAAGTTCTGAAAGTGATGAAATCAATATAATTAATGCACAAATTAATAATATTGATATAACTTATGAAGTACTAGATGTTAACTCACACTTACCAAAAGCTGGGACATCTGACACAAACCTGAAAAATATTCAAGATGCCAAAATGTATAGAACAAACCTGCAAGAGGAATGGGATATACAGCTGGAAAATCAAGTATAAGCATTTTTATGGTTGATAACCAAGAAGGAAAAGTTAACTTGGATACAGGAGCATAATGCACCTGTGTTGGTACAAGTTATTTAGAAACCATTGTCCCAGACTGGCAAGAAAAACTTATGCCAATACAAGGTGTCAAATTTAGTAGTGCAAGTGAGAGCATGGAGCCCCTTGGAATAATTGATTTAACACTAATTTTTACTCACCCCTCACAATGTGTCAGAATTAAAGTAGATTTTTTAGTAATGGACAACTGTGCTAGTAATCACTTCATACTTGAAAATGACTACTTATCAATTGTCAGCCTGTCACTCAAAACCAGAGCACAAGCATGACAGCCAAAATACCATAAACCAATGGTATAGCCAAGATACCACCAAAACATGGAGCTGAGCCAAATCAGCTCAAAAGGTGTCAAAAGAAAGAGGAAACTCACCCCTTTCTGAAAATATAAGTCCCATCACCATAGGACTAAGAATAAAAAAGTTGTTCCTGCTCAAAGTTATTGCTGAGCATAAACTTTAATTTTCACCTCTCATATAAAATCTAGAAGGAGAGGCTTAACCCCATCAAATGGGTGCTCAAAATGAAGCTCTAAGTCAGGGCTATCCAATGGTACCAGCCAAACTGAGCTAGCACGAATATTACTGGAGTTATGGTCAATTTCAGGCCAAATAAGGGTGAACAAAATATTCACCTCCCATCTAACTTCTACAGTTTTAGTGTGAGATACTTGAAGTGGGGTCCTTTTGGAAAGGGCACAATTAGGGCTATCTGATGGTGTCATCCACTTCCCCATATCTCAACTACTTCAGAAGTTATGGGGCAAACAAGCTCAATACAGCTTTTTGCCTAAAAACACGCATATGTACAAAAGTCTTGTACATGGCATAACTTTGCCATGTTTAATAATAACCATATCAAATAAGGTAGCATTGTGTAGAACACATACAGGGCTACACACCGGTTCAGTTTTGAGGTTGATATCTCAAGAACTGACAAAGCTATAGCTGTTTTAAGGTCAAAATCCCACATTCTGACCAATACAGCCTTACCATGGGATAATATCCCATAACCATGAATATGAGGTGTCAAATAGACAAAGAAGCTTGTTTTTACTTCAATACCTCATACTTCAGTCAATACTGGGGTCTCATACAGTTTCTGTACAGCATTCTATGTGTCATACATGTCAGAATCAGGCTGTGAGGTCCCCAGATGAAAATTTTCACCCTGTATTGGTGAAAACTGCCCAGATGTGGTTTCAAAACCACACCTGAGCCAAATCCAGGCTATACAGGCTGTTTGCAAACCACAAGACAGTCCTAGAGAGTGAAAAATCTTCACTTCCTCTATGTGGAAAGGTCTAACACCCTTTCCACCCCATTTCAGGATAAAAAGGAGGCTTTTCACAGCCAGAATTGTCTCCTCATCCTGCTCTTGAATAACCTACGTAGTAAACTGTCAAAAACAGTTTTACTCTTGGTTAATAATCAGGTATAATTATAAATCTTAATTATTGTAGTCATTTATTATTGTAACCCAACAGATAAAGCTGCACCCAGGGCTTTCAACAGTGCTCACCACCACTATATTATATATAGTAAAGCCCTTTTAATCTTAAAAAAAATCATCTTCAACTCTCGTAAATCTTTTTTAATCATTTTTACCATGTCACAAACATAGTTAAAGCTGCAACTAGCCTATTTACACCTTTATCATAGTTTCATCCTGACATTTTGGGGGCCTGGCCATGTTTTAAAACTTTTTTGGACCTTGTAAGTAAGTTTTTCTCTTTTTATTCTTTATTTCTGACAATTTTTTTATCTTTTTAGGCGTAATTTCTTTTAAAAATATATATTTTATATATATATTAACTTTAATACTCATATTATAAGAGTACTTACAACATGGTTAATACCCACAAAAAACCTTTATTTTTGGCGTGTTTACATATAAAAACACATAAGGCATTAATAAGTCCTGTATTCTTGATTGAATAAGGACACCTCTGACTGAAAAACCATCAGTTGAGGCGTGGTTAATTGTATTGTTAACTCAATAACACTTATACAGAGCCACCTATACAGATTACACTTGAAAACCACAAGTGTATCTGTGGGATACTGGCACACAAACAGTGTGAAAGGGTACCATAAGCTGTAATTCTGATGTGAAATTGTTGATTCAATTACACTGTCATTATACAAGGGCAAATTGTAGTAACATACAAGCCGAGAGGCTATTCTTACATGTGCAAAACCAGCCTTTTAAGAAGTCTTAACTGACATAAGCCCTCCTTTTCCTGTTTGATTCAGTGGAAGAAAACTATATCCCACTTGAAACCCAGTCACAGGCCAACACACCAGTGACACCCTCAGAACCAGGGGGCAGCAAGGGTAAAGGAAAGAGGCTAAGTGAAGGTCTCATCACAGCCAAGAAGTGGACTCCAATAGCCACTCAGAGGAGTAGAAAACCACGAAACTCTGCATCAATACAAGGTAAACAAACCTTAACCACTTGTACAGGGAAGATTACAATTATTTACCCAGTAGTAACCTCTAAAGGCAAACCGCCCAAATCAGCAGATAACAAATTTGTAAAAGGCACAGTCAAAGGTAAATACCCTAAGAACATAAAGTTTTTGACTGTTTGCAAACACTGATATGTCCCCTGTATACCTCAGAGACCTTGGCTTCCAAAGGAACCAGCCAGAGGACAGAAAAGGCTTGTCCAGAACCAGAATACCTGGAAGAGGACACCTTGGACACAGTGGTGGATGGCAAAACAATGAGGGAGATAATATCAACCTTGCCATTCACACTCCAATTCAACAGGAACCTCAAACCAGAGGACTGGAAGGATATGGATCAAGTTCTTCAGCTTCACCAACTCCTCAAAGATTTATTCAATGGAGCATGGAAAACAAAATGTTCAACCTGGCAAGTCACTGGGCTGAACTTGGAGCAAGTTGCCAGAAGATCTACCTCAAAGAGATAGACTTCAAAGACCTTATTATAATCACCAAAGGTTGGAATCCTACCAGGAAGTTCAGACTCCTAGAGGCAAGGGCACAGAGGATAAGGGAGAATCAAGCCAATATCCAAGCTATAGACAAACAGTTAACCCAGACAGGGCCTACTCAGATTCCTTCAGGCTCACAAAGAGCAGGCCAAATCAGCTCTTCAGTGGCTTCACACCATTCAGAAACCAGAAGATCAGTGGCTAAGAGTCACCATTCTTCAAAATTCCAGGAGGTTTTCAGGAGAAGACAAGTAAACAAGGGCAAGAACAAACCCTCCTTCAACCAGAGGAGGAAAGAGTCAGACCCCATGATACAGAAGCTGTTAGATTTGGTGAAAGAAGTACACAAGAGCCAGAAGTAGTTGTAAACCACTCTAGAATCAGTAGTCCTAGTAATAGAAACATTACCCCCACTCAGATTGAAAATGACATTGTCACACCTGAGAGTAGCTTAAACAGTGATGCACTGTGGTTACAAATGTCCCAATATGCTGAACAATCTTCAAAGCAGTTTGCAGAGCTTGAAGCTGGCCAAGAGAGGATGAAAAAAACACAAGCCTCCTTGGAACAGATAGTTAAGAATCTTCAAGAAGGATAGGCTCAATTGAGAAAATCCTCTGAAGAAACCAACAAAAGACTGAATCTAGTCTTTGAAGAACATCACCACAGCAAAAGGGACAGGGATTTTCTGGATCAAGACATAAACAAATAGTTTAATGTCTACCATAGCTTGAAGCCCCAACCACAAGGCCAAGTTATGGAGAATCCATATCAACCAGATGCCATGGTGATGAATAAGGCAATATCTCCATCACAATACCAGGATGGAGATGGCATGTCTTATTCAGAGAAGGAAGCCTTGAAACAGCTTCCTGAGGCCTCAAGCTGGCCCAAATTCTCTGAATCAGGAGAATATGATCATATGGAGCTCATAGATTATATTGATGGACTCTTCATTGATGTACCAAGCATACCAGATTACTGGATCACTGCTAGATTAAATACAGCATTTAAAGGTCATGCTAGTATATGGTACACTGAAATGAAAGAAATCCATGGCAGAAGGAACTGGCCATGGTGGAAGAGTCAAATCATCCAAAAGTAAAGTAATGGTCCTTGGATATGGCCAAGACCATGTCATTTGAAAATGACAAATACTCTGTGGACAAAGATCCATATGAGTGGTGTCTTAGACAGTCTAAAAGACTTAAAGCCATTGATCCTCAGATGAACATTCAAATGAGGAATCACAAACTTCTGACACAACTGCCAGGAGAACTAGAGCATGCAGTAAAATGCAGATGCAACCAAAATTGCACTCTAGATGACATTGCCAACACCTTGCAAGACATAAGGAAGAGGACTAATATAGGGAACTTCACCCCATATAGAAGCAGTAGTTTCAAAGAGAAAAAACCTCTCAGGGTAGAGTTTAAAGACAAACCCAGAGAAAGAATGGCAGAAGTGACAAAGAAGATGAATTCTTGTCACAATTGTGGTTCAAAAGACCACTATGCCAACAACTGTCCAAAGGCAAAGAAAAAAGTCTATGCCATTGAGAAAGTCCCAGAGGAGAAATCCCCAACAGAGGATTCTGAATCAGACTCCATGGGTGATGCCATCAGAGAACCATCTGATGATGATCAAGATCCTAGAGAGGAATTTTTAGGCGAATACCAAGAGGGAACCCCACTAGAAATTCAGGACATACAGTTGGAAGCAGGCATGCCACAGGACACTGCTAACAAGAACTTGTGCAAACACACACAAGATGCACAAACATTCCTGGTTACACCAACCAAAGGAATGGCATATAAACATGGGACAGCCACAAAAATGACTGTTTGTATTGACAATGCTCAGAATCCACTGATCATTGATAGTGGAGCACACTGCTTCATAGTGGCCAGAAATTATCTGGATAACCACTTCCCAAACTGGGAAAAACAGCTCTTGCCCACTAAGGCAAAGAACTTTAAAAGTGCATCAGGATAGATGACTTCCATTGGGAAAATTATCAAAGAGATAATTATACCCCATAGGAAGGGTAATATCAGACTCAATCCAGAGTTTGTAGTGCTCAATGATGCCCATATCCAAGGGCTTTTACTGGGAACAGACTACCAGAGGATGTATGGCATAGACATTTACAACAGTAAAAATAGGCACATCACCATTGGTACTAACAAGTAAAAGTAATTTTCACTTGATATATACCAGATATCTTCTCAAGATCCACTAGAAGAACTTCTGAAGGAATTCAGAGAGGGACAGTTCAGCACTACCCTCACCAGTAAACAGAAACTAAGTTTACTGAAGATGCTGAGAAAGAACAGACCAGAATTTGCCATTGGTGAAGAACCATTAGGCAAGATTAAAGGCCATGATATAGAGCTATATCTGGATGTGGAAAGGCCTTATCCACCCATGCTTAGGAGACCTCCTTACCCAGAAAGTCTGGAAACCAGGAAAGAAATTGAAAAACATATCAATGAACTCCTGGAAATGGATGTCAACAGGAAGATCGGACACAATGAAATAGTAGAAATAACCACTCCTGTCCTAATCACCTGGCATGATGGCAAGTATAGATTGTGTGGAGACTTCAGAGCTCTGAACAACTACACAAAAGCAGACAGGTACCCTATACCCAGGATACCTCATGCCTTGGATAAACTGGCAAAAGCCAAATACATAACCAAAATGGACTGTATGAAAGGCTTCCACCAGAATGGAGTTAAACCAAACTCCATGAAATTACTCAGAATAATATGCCATATGGGCATATATGAGTATACCAGGATGCCATTTGGCATTAAAAATGCACCAGCCCACTTCCAAAGGATGATGCACACAATATCTCAAGAAGAAATATTAGAAGGCTGGATGGTAGTATATATTGATGATATCATTATATACTCAGAGAGATGGGAAGACCATGTACAATATATAGACAGAGTGCTAAGTAAATGTACACCCATCAATCTCAAAATTTCACTAAAAAAGTGTAATTTTGGCCAACAAGAGCTACTAGCTCTGGGACATAAAGTCTCAGGTCTTGGTCTGGCAATTGACCAGAATAAAGTAGCAGCAGTACTTCAAAATCCAGTACCAAAAAGCATCAAAGAGATGAAATCCTTCCTTGGGTTTGCTAGCTACTATAGAAACCACATCAAGAACTTTGCGCACATAACTAGTAGTTTATACAAGTTGTGCTCAAAAGATGTAGTTTTTGTAATAACCAAGGAAAGAAGGGATGCATATGAGAGGATCAAAAATGAACTCACAAATGCACCTGTGCTCATATTGCCTGACTTTGAACTACCATTCAAGTTATACATAGATGCAGCATGTAGCCAGGGCTTAGGAGCAGCCCTTCACCAAATACAAATTGTGGATGGTGAACCAAGAGAGGGTGTAATATTTTACATCTCTAGGCAACTGAAAGATTCAGAAGCCAGGTATGGGGCCACCCAGACTGAATGTCTATGTCTAGTCTGGGCTCTATAGAAACTCCATTATTATTTGGAGGGTGCAGTCTTTGAAGTCTACACAGACTGTACAGCCTTGAAGTCTTTACTAAACATGAAGACTACAAATAGACACATGCTGAGAGGGCAAATAGCTATCCAGGAGTATAGAGGTAACATGACCATCATATACAAAGAAGGTAAAAGTCATACCAATGCAGATGGCCTTAGCAGATGGCCACTGGATAATGTCAAGAGCAATCCAGCTTATGACCCTGAAGTTGCAGCCAAAATCCCTATCCATTTCATGGAAATAGATAGGAGGAAGAACTTCAGCTTTTCTGAATGGGCACCAGAAAGTGGTACCCTTGACAGTGGAAACACTGATTCAGAGGGGACAGAAATTCCCATATTGGGAATAAGTTCCTCTGAACTGCACAATAAAACTTTTAGTGCAGTACGGAAGTCTTATTCCAAACACAAACAGTGTGGCATATTACTACAACTCCTTCAACAAACGTACAGGAGTCCAGAACTGGAATCCCAGCTGGAAGAGCCTGGTTGAGGGCCTATAAGGATAACAAGTTCTTCCTTATCGATGGCCTTCTCTACCACAGAGAAAAACACACAAGTTCACTCACAGTGGTAGACAGAGACCACATCTCTCTGATCCTACAGGAACGTCATGACTGCCCCTATATGGGACACATGAGTGAAGACAGGACCAAAGAGAGGGTAGCAAGCACAGCTTGGTGGCCCAAGTGGGAACAAGAGTTGGGAGAATACATCAACACTTGTGAAAGATGCCAAAAGGCAAATAGGAAACATGGGAAGAAGTATGGGTTACTTTAACATATAGAAGAACCCAAATACCCATGGGAAACCATCAACATGGACTGGGTTACAGGACTTGTCCCAGGAGGCAAAGAAAACTACAATGCCTGCTTGATCATAGTTGATAGGTTCAGCAAGAGCATGAGGTATCTACCATGCCACAAAGAGGACACAGCCATGGATACTGCCCTGTTATTTTGGAATAACATCATATCCACCTGTGGAGTCCCTAAAATCATCATTAGTGATAGGGACCCAAAATTCACATCTCAATTTTGGACCAGCTTGTATGACATTCTTGGCACCAAAATTGCTTTTTCCACAGCTTACCATCCACAAACAGATGGCCTAGCTGAAAGGATGATCCAAACAATGGAGGATATCCTTAGAAGATTCTGTGCCTATGGCATGGAATACAAGGACCATGAAGGATACACCCATGACTGGGTTACCCTTCTACCAGCTGTCCAACTGGCTTATAATACAAGTCAGCACTCTACCACAGGAAAAACACCTGCAGTGGTAGAGAAAGGGTGGAATCCCCTGTTGCCTGTGGATCACTTAAAGAAAAATCTTCTGAGCATCCACCCCACAGCCAAAGACTTCCATGATATGTGGAAGAGGGCTTGTGACACAGCTGCCAAATGCATAGCTGAGGCAAAACAATATAATAAACAGAGGTGGGACAAGACACACATGGAACCTGACTTTAAGGAAGGGGACCAGGTGCTAGTGTCTACACTGAGCTTTAATAATCTTAAAGGACCCAAGAAGATGAGGGACTCATTTGTAGGGCCTTTCACTATCATTATGTTGATAGGAAAGAATGGAGTGGAAGTCAAACTTACAGAGGAATTTTCCAGGAAGCACCCAGTCTTCCCAGTAAGTCTGGTCAAACCATACTTCCAAACAGCGGAGGATAAATTCCCCTCCAGGAAGAACCCCACACCACCTGATATAGTGGAAGTGGAAGACTCCCCAGGACCTGTGAGTAAGATCATAAGGTCCAGGAAGATCAGACTTAATGGAAAGGATCAAAGACAATACTTAGTCAGATTCAAGCACCAAACAGCTGATAAAGACAAATCGTTGGCAGAAGATGCCATACCAGATGGGAACCTTCATCTAAGGAGATTAAGGGCCTCTAGGAGGACTGAACAGTCTCATCAATGATGAGCCTTTTTAGAGGGAGGGTATGTCAGCCTGTGACTCAAACCCAGAACACAAGCATGACAGCCAAAATACCATCAACCAATGGTATAGCCAAGATACCACCAAAACATGGAGCTGAGCCAAATCAGCTCAAAAGTTATCAAAAGAAAGAGGAAACTCACCCCTTTCTGAAAATATAAGTCCCATCACCATAGGACTAAGAATAAAAAAAGTTATTCCTGCTCAAAGTTATTGTTGAGCATAAACTTTAATTTTCACCTCTCATCTAAAATCTAGAAGGAGAGGCTTAACCCCATCAAATGGGTGCTCAAAATGAAGCTCTAAGTCAGGGCTATCCAATGGTACCAGCCAAACTGAGCTAGCACGAATATTACTGGAGTTATGGTCAATTTCAGGCCAAATAAGGGTGAACAAAATATTCACCTCTCATCTAGCTTCTACAGTTTTAGTGTGAGATACTTGAAGTGGGGTCCTTTTGGAAAGGGCACAATTAGGGCTATCTGATGGTGTCATCCACTTCCCCATATCTCAACTACTTCAGAAGTTATGGGGCAAACAAGCTCAATACAGCTTTTTGCCTAAAAACACGCATATGTACAAAAGTCTTGTACATGGCATAACTTTGCCATGTTTAATGATAACCATATCAAATAAGGTAGCATTTTGTAGAACACATACAGGGCTACACACCTGTTCAGATTTGAGGTTGATATCTCAAGAACTGACAAAGCTATAGCTGTTTTAAGGTCAAAATCCCACATTCTGACCAATACAGCCTTACCATGGGATAATATCCCATAACCATGAATATGAGGTGTCAAATAGACAAAGAAGCTTGTTTTTACTTCAATACCTCATATTTGAGTCAATACCGGGGTCTCATACAGTTTCTGTACAGCATTCTATGTGTCATACATGTCAGAATCAGGCTGTGAGGTCCCCAGATGAAAATTTTCACCCTGTATTGGTGAAAACTGCCCAGATGTGGTTTCAAAACTACACCTGAGCCCAATCCAGGCTATGCAGGCTGTTTGCAAACCACAAGACAGTCCTAGAGAGTGAAAAATCTTCACTTCCTCTATGTGGAAAGGTCTAACACCCTTTCCACCCCATTTCAGGATAAAAAGGAGGCTTTTCACAGCCAGAATTGTCTCCTCATCCTGCTCTTGAATAACCTACATAGTAAACTGTCAAAAAAAGCTTTACTCTTGGTTAATAATCAGGTATAATCACAAATCTTAATTATTGTAACCCAACAGATAAAGCTGCACCTAGGGCTTTCAACAGTGCTCACCACCACTATATTATATATAGTAAATCCCTGTCAATCTTAAAACAAATCATCTTCAACTCTCATAAATCTTTTTGAATCATTTTTACCATGGCACAAACATAGTTAAATCTGTAACTAGCCTATTTACACCTTTATCTTAGTTTCATCCTGGCATCAAAATATGGTATAGATATCTCTAACCAAAAGGATACATATTTTACCATAGGAGACAACAAAAGACAAAGGTTTGGCTTCTTAAATAACAGAAAACATATCACAGTTATTAAGAATGAAGAAAAAAATCCAGAAAAGGAACTTTTTATATCTGAACAACTCAAAGAGGCAGAATTCAATCAAGAATTAACAGAAAAAATGAAAGAAAAATTAGTTGACCTCTTATTTAAGTACAAAAATGCCTTTGAAACTGACAAAGAGCCACTAGGTGCCATAATTGGGCATGAAGTGGATATAATTATTAATGTGGAAAAGCCTTACCCAACTTTACTAAGGAGACCTGCTTACCCAGCTAGTCCAAGGGCTACAGAAGCCTTGGAGGTACACATTAAAGAATTAATGGACCTTGGAGTATTAAGAAAGGTAGAACATAATGAACAGGTAGAGGTCACTACACCTGTCATTGTAACTTGGCATAATGGAAAATCAAGGATGGTAGGAAATTTCAGAGCCCTGAACACCTATACCATTCCAGACAGATATCCAATACCCAGAATCCATGAGACATTGACACAAGCTAAGTTCATTACAGCCATGGATGCCTTAAAGGGTTTTATCAGAATGTCTTAACAGACAATGCCAAGTAGCTACTGAGGATAATAGTCCACTGTGGAATTTTTGAATACTCAGGAATGCCATTTGGCATAAAAAATGCACCTTCCCATTATCAAAGAATGATGAATACCATATTTCCTGAAGAGTTATCAGAAGGATGGTTAATTATCTATATTGATGATATCATAGTTTTCTCAGAAACTTGGGAAAATCACCTTACAAGACTAGAAAGGGTACTACAAAAAATAGTGCAAATGAATATGAAAATTTCCTTGAAAAAGTGTCATTTTGCATAAAGTGAACTAAAAGCACTAGGACATGTTGTATCTCCACTTAGTCTAGGCATAGACAAGAATAAAGTAGCAGCAGTGCTACATAAGCCAATTCCTCAAGCCAAAAAAAATGCAATCATTTCTAGGATTTGCTGGTTACTATAGACAGCATATAAAGGACTTTTCAAAAATTGCTAAATCCTTGTATAAGCTATGTGACCAACATACAGTCTATGAAATGACAGAAGAAAGAGTCAAGGCATATGAAGAATGGAAAAATTCCTTAACAAATGCCCCATTTCTTCTAATGTCACATTGGAAACTACCCTTCAAACTTTGCATAGATGCTTGTGGAGAAGCACTAGGTGCTGCACTACACAAGACACAAATTATCAATGATAAACCAGGGGAAGGACCAATTTGTTTTATTTCAAGACAGAGAAAGCCAACAGAAGCAAGATATGGAGCAAGCCAAATGGAATGCCTCTTCTTAGTGTGGGATTTAGAAAAATTACATTATTACTTGGATGGAATAGTATTTGATGTGATTACAGACTGTAATGCTGTAAAATCTCTATGAAATATGAAAACTCCAAATAGATATATGCTGAGACGACAAATTTCTATCCAAGAATATAGAGGAAATATGACTATTGTTCATAAATCTGGTAATATTCATAAAAATGCAGATGGTCTTAGCAGATGGGCTCTGGAATATACCCCTGACAATCCAGCATGGGTACCACAGGAAGAGAACCATATAGAAGAAATATGTGTTACAAAAATTGGCACAGAATTCTTTAACCAAGTTAAAGAAAGCTATAAGATAGACAAAAATTTCAATATCTTAAGCCAACTTCTAATGAAAGACTGCAAAGACCCATCACTTTCATCAAAACTAGATGAAACATGGAAAAAGGCATATGATGAAGGAAGATTCCACCTCCTTGATGGAATCCTTTACCATAGAACAAAACATACATGTGTTATGGCCTTAACAGATAGAACCCTGATAAACACTATTTTACATGAGCATCATGATCGTGTTGCAGCTGGACACCTTTCAGAAGACAGAACACTAGAGAGGGTGAAAACCTGCTCTTGGTGGCCAAACTGGAAGAAAGATATTGTAGAATACTGCCAAACCTGTGACAGATGTCAAAAAGCCAACAGAGCCACAGGAAAGAAGTTTGGAATGATGATCAAAATCCAAGAACCAAAATTCCCTTGGGAAATAGCTCATATGGATTGGGTAACAGCGTTACCTCCAGGAGGAGACAGAAGCTATAATGCATGCCTAGTATTGGTTGACAGGTATAGCAAAACTCCCATGTTCCTACCATGTCATAAAGATGACTCAGCTATGGACACAGCCATAATGATATGGAATAAAGCTATTAGCCATACAGGCTTATTCCAGAATATTATAAGTGACAGAGACCCAAAGTTCACTTCATCATTATGGACAAATCTCCATAACCTGTTTGGGACAAAATTATCATTCTCAACAGCTTACCATCCTCAAACTGATGGTTTAGCAGAAAGAATAATACAGACCGTAGAGGATATGATCAGAAGATTCTGTGCTTATGGACTAGAATGCAAAGATTCTGATGGTTTTACCCATTATTGGTGTACACTAATACCAGCTCTTGAACTGGCATATAAAACATCAATCCATTCTTCTACTGGCAAAACACCAGCAATACTAGAAAAAGGTTGGAATTCAAGACTTCCTTATGATACCCTCAAAAAGGACTTAGTGGATATACATCCAACAGCAAGCAGTTTTAAGATAATGCTTGACAAGGCAAGACACCATGCAAGCAGACGTATGCAAGATTCTTTCAAATATGCAAAAGAAAGATTGGATAAAAGTCATAAACCACCTGATTTCAAAATAGGAGACTTGGACCTAGTATCAACCCTTAATTTCAATAACATAAAAGGTCCAAAGGAATTAAAAGATTCCTTTGCAGGACCATTTATTATAAAGGCACTTCATGGACCCAATGCTGTGCAATTGAAACTCACAGGTGATCTAATGAACAAACACCCAGCTTTCCCTGTAAGTCTGATAAAACCTTACAGCTCAAGTGACAAGGAGTTATTTCCACTAAGAAATAAACCCCCACTTGAAATTCCCCCCTTGGAAGAAGGAGAGGAAAAGAAAATAGTAAAAGTCCTTAAAGAAAGAAGGACAAGAAACAAAAGAAAAAGAGAATGCCTTGTAAGGTATAGAAATTCAACTCAAGAAGATGAATGGCTACTTGAGAAAGATAAAGAAAACTCTGATAAACTACTAAGAACGTTCATACATGAAAGAAAACCTAAAGAATAGAAAAATTAAGCATTATTGAGCTTCAAGACTAACAAAGTCTATTGAAGAGGTAGGACAGTAAATGATACCCTAATTACACATATCAGATTGTGGTAGAATCTTTTTTGGTGGTAGGGAATGTGAACCTTTGAGATATGACCACATACCCAAAAAGGTCACAAGAAATATTTAAAATAATTATACATTAAAAATAATTACCTTAAAAACTTCAAAAATGCCATAAATTGGCACAACACTTAGTTTAACTTGAAAACCAATGAATAGACATGTTATATAAGCAATACCATTGGATTCCCCATGGTAAAATACACATATACCATTTTTATGGCATATCTGTAAAGTCAATATTTAATGAGTTATAAGTAATAATACCTGATAAATATTTATTTCATATAAAACAATTAAGAAGCTAAGCTCCAAAGTCAACACTTAAGGAATTAACCTTAATATATGCACTTTTTTGGTCAACACATATATTCAAGGATTTTAGCCAATATCTTTTGAAATATGCATGATAGAGTAATTAACCAAAAATAAATTCAACACGTAATTACTGTAGGAAAACAGAAATGAAGTTTAGTTCACAAGTTATAAACAAGGTTAAAACCTGTAAGGGATTATTGATTAAAATCAACAGAGCTGTTGACCACTTTGTTGTGAAAGTGGTCCAAGCTTAAAAAAAAACAGTTGGATTCTACTAGCTCATTCGTGAAGAATAATGTATTTCATATTATAATATTCAAGGTATACCCCTTGAAATCATGGTTTGAAGTTTAAAATATTAAATTTTGACAGAAAAGATGAGTTACAAGAAAAATCATCAAAAATAGAGTTTTGATGATGTAATGAAATTCTCTTGGAATAATAATAAGGTTATGCCAAGCTATTAGAATTCACTCTCTGAATTTCTGTAGCGTGTAAATCTTAAAAGGTATTAAGGATCAAAGTTTGAGCTTAATTTGATCATTTATGATCACTCACTGTAACCTTAAATTAAGTTTAACAGTCATATGAGGGATATAATTGGTGAATACTGTTAGTTTATGATTAAAACTAAAAAAAACCACCAATTTTTGGGTTCTTCCAAGCCTTTGACATCATCAAGCTTAGAGTTATAGTGATAACTCTAAATAATGGCATAATAATGATGTAATATGGTTTGATCATGATGTAATCATCACCAAACCTTAAAATATTGATCAATTACAGTGGATATGATCAGTACACATCTACTAGAAGCCTGTTGCACTCCAGGAGGGAGGTATTTACTATAAATAGGGCTTTTTTCACTCTGTTTTCCCCTCAGACGCTTACAAAACACTAAATAATTAAATCAAAAAAGGTAATTTCTTCATTCTTTATATATAAAACTATTATATTATTAAAGACCAAAGATCATCTTTATTATAATCATCAAATTTGACATGATTACTCCAATTATTTAATTGTTTTGTTATATTTCTCTCATAAACCTCAAATCCACGTAAAAATAAGATTATTTGTAATTTTTCTTATATTTTCTTGTAAATACAATTTAAATAAGTTGTATTTACATTTCTAGGCGTAAATTTATTTGAAATTATTATATTAAGCATTGAAAGTAGGTTATTTCTCTTATTGTAATAATTTTTTCTCTATTATTACTCTTAATAATTCTATAATTAATATAAATAGTATTTATATTAATTCATAACTTTAATATTGGTAACAGTATTGTTATTAATTGTTTTTTATTATTCAACAACAATTTTTTACGCCTTTATTATTTGTTGGTAACAATTATAAAGTGCTTTTAAATATATCAATTTTCTTATATTAATATATTTATTTTATTTTATTATTATATTTATTCAATAATATAATTATTTTACACCATAAATATAATAATTCTTTATTATTATAATTATTTTTATCTTATTTATTTCATCTATAAGGACATTCATAGTACAATAAGTAAAATATTAGTAATTTTTACTTATTGTTTCATAGTCAAACCTTACACTTATACACAAGGTATAAAATCTCATCATTTTTCCAGCGTCACAACCATAGCAATCCACTCTCTTGGACCTCAATATGGCATATCCATGCCATACCCAATTTAGGGCAATTTGGCCATATCCATAATCATTGGCCAAATTGGCCACTTCATTCTTTTATGGCCCTTGTGGTCATTTCATCATTGGGAACCAACCTGGCCCCTTCATTGTCATCAGACCTTTCCTTCCCAGGTTTTGGTTTTGAGCAGTCTTTTGTATTTTCCAGTCAACAGCAAAAATACAGCCCAAAAGCCTGTATTTGGATTTTCAAGCTTCAAATACAGATTCGCACATTTTTGCGCATTTTTTTGTATGTGCCATTTTAGGCAATTTTTCCATGTAATATGGGATAGAAGCCCAAATGGCCACATTAGGCCATTTGGGGCTTGATTTCCAGATTTGCGCATTTTGTGCATTTTTTGTGCACTTTGCACAAATACACTTTTAAAGCTGCATTAGCTGTATTTTCCCAAACCACTCAAAGACACTCTTCCACCTTTGAAGCCACTCAAACCCCAATTTTCACCTATATCCTTCTGAAATCAATCCCAAAAGACCTTTGGCCATTTCCACCCTCCAATAACCAAAAGCGCCATAAATGGTGTTTTACACCATTATGCAGCTTTTTTCACCAGAAATCAAATGGCACCAATATCAAATGGTTATTTTAACTTTGCATAAGGCCATCAAGGAACATCATCCAGAGGATTCATCAAGGCTCAAAAGAAAAGTGTCAATCTCAAATACCAATGATGCCATCAAGCAATCATTGGTTATTCTCATTCACAGTATTCCTCCAAGGGAATACTGGTAGTTCATTTTGAAGGGATATTCAAGGGGCAGTTCCAAAACAATTTGCCAAGGGTCAGTGCTCCATTGATCAACCTTGGCAACTACATTCATTCAATACAGTCTGGATTCGTCAAGACCTGTATTTCATTCAACCCAGTACATTTCCCAATTTGGTAAAGTATACACTTAATGAAGCAGTCAATACAGCTTCAAGGATTCAATAAAGACCAGCTGTCAGGCTGAAGGAGTCAAGCTCTCAACTTTTCACATATACCAGCCTCCTTTGACCCTGGGCGGTTTTCCCCCAGTTAATTAGTATATTTTGATTTTATTTTATCTTTATTTGCTTTTCATTCTGTTAAGTGAATACTGATATCATCAAGTCAGTCATTTAGCACCTCTTTCTTTTCTTTCTTTGCCTGTCAATGGATATTTGGTGGTCATATCCCTACCAATTCCATTGTTCATTTTGGCAGGTTGAAACAGTGATTGGAGACTTAATTGGTTGGCTCTTTGGCCATTTGGCTTCTCATTTCTCTTATTGAACCTCATCTTTGTACTTGCATCTTTATTAGAGAAATTCACTTCCTTATTCTTTGGAGTCTTCCAAGTGAGTTCCCTGATTGCTGAGTGCCAGGCCACTCTTGTCTTTCCACTAGAGCCCCTGTGACATACACACTAATTGTTACCAAACACAAAATAAAAATTCTTTCCAAATGAAATAATGATTAAAAGTGTGAAAAATAAGAATATGTGAGAAAATTGAAGAAAATGTGAGAACCCCCCCCAAAAAAATGTTCACAGGTTTGTTGGAGGGCGCTCTACATTTCTTTTGTGTAACTCTCCATTACAGAATGTAACTTACAGAAAAATTTACTGAAATGGTTGGAGATGCTCCCAAATTCTCAGCTTTCTTTAAGATTTCTCATATTGCTTTTTTGTATCTACAATAATTGTACATTGATTTGACATCTGATTTCCAGTTTGGGAACTAGCTGGAACAAGTTCAAGAAATATGCCTTTTCTCACCCTTTTGGGTTAAGAAATTGCAAAAAAATATCTGAATGAATTACAAACAAAAGCAAAAATGATCTTAGAGAAGATATTTTGAATCAGGTGTGCCTACATAGTGTACTTCTGTGGCTCCCAGTTGGGCACCAATTGTTCAAAAATGGTCTGGTCCAACAAAAGATGCCATCTGATTTGATGGCTCATTTTACTGCAAGCCACACCCCAAAAAAATGGAAAATCAGACTCATTTTGAAGTAGCGGCTCTTTCAAGGAATGAAATCCCCTATTAAGATTCATTATTTCAAAATCCACAGTCTAAGTCCCCTTGCCTGTGCCGCTTCATGAGAATTATTTCGTGTTCTTATCCCTGTCGGGGTCTGCTCTGTTGTGATGATGAAGCTTTAGCCACTCTATTTATGAACCCTTTTGTGAAGAGCGACGAGAGGTGCGCCACATATAACGGGACGTCTTAGCAATCTCAAGACACGAGAATATCCACAACTGAGTTGGAGATACCGGCGCAACCCATTCATGGGTGTGGGTGTATTGTTCCAAATTTTGCCACACTATGCGTGGCTGATAATGCGTGGGTCCTCTTGGCTGTAACTGTATGTTTCAACCGGAAGTCTGCTCAATCAATTCTAGAAGATAAATAGCTGTATGGCCTCACCAGCTGACATCACGACATTATCGTTGGAATCTTCTGGCCATGGACCATAAAACGACCGAGATGGAGCAAGTTCGCCAGCCTCCAACGCCTTACTTTGAGGACTCCATAGCAAAGCTCATTTATCCAAAATGCCACTGGTTCATCTTCTAGCCCTAGCTCTTCTCTTCAATTTGTGTTTGAGTGTATTTTCTCAAAGCACCCAAACTTGCACTCGCGATTTTTTGCCAGATCCTAGTGGCAATACTAAGAAAGTAGGCAAGTGGTCCTTTTAGAACCCTATGTAGTATTTTCCCAGTCATTTTCTTGAAGATTGGACCTTCAACCTCATATCAAAATTCTTACAGTCTGCAAGAATTCCAACCGATACGTATGCACAAAGTCCACCTGCCGTTATAATGGAATGGGTGAGTCTCGCTTACTGTTCTGATAATCCGGCATTGTTTTAGCAACGAGCTATACTCTATTGATTGCTCACCACGCATTTGCGGAAAAGCTCTCGACCAATCCTTTTTCTTTCAGGACTGCGAAGTTCTTTATGTCACTCCCGGTGCTTTGGCTCGGTTTGTTTGGCCGACTGACTTCAGTGTTAACCCGGGTGAAACAAGCTTGAGTAAGTAGATACACTTGTGTTTGAGTTCTGTTTGCCTTCTGACTAAAAAATCTTTCTTCGACCCCAACTCAGCTGTCTTCGCCGGGAAAATCAGCGACACGCAGAACGGATCAAGACGCAATATCACGCGGGACGTTCATTGCTCCTGGAGCAACCATAAACCTCGCAATTCAATCCGACCAAGTACGTTCACACATCGCTTCATATGAATATTATCGCACCTAGCTGAAAATCCTTTGTTTAACATTACACGAAAAGGGTGCGGTGAATGCCGGTAAGGGTTTCATCATCTTTGATTCCATTTGAGTTTCAACCAAACTCAGTTGGGCGAGTACTAGCCCTTGCCAGGATCAAATGTGAAAGCAACATTCACTCACAACAAGCTCATCGATGGGACTAATCACCAACGATCCGCTCGCAATATCGCCCATAGATTTTTCTTTCAGCGTAGTAGCTTTCCGTGTGCATAGATACCTATATAGAAAGACTGCCCCGTTGCTTCCATTTCACCACACTCTAAGATTAAACCTGTCAGGTTACAGACCCAATGTACTTACTGTCACGATTAAAGTCAACTGATGTAAATAAGTCGCTGTCTTAGCCCTCATTGTTGTCCTTTCTTTCCATCTTTCGTTGTGACAGTCTTTTTCGTCTATCTTAAATTCTGATTTTCAAGTATGCTTGTGTGTGTTTTTGGTTGGAAACAACACACCTTTTCTCATGTCAGTAATGTTCTTCTATCTTAAACTAGAGCATCAAGGTGCTTCACCCACATTCGGCCGAAGAGAGGCAAGGAGAAAAAAAAGGAAGAATTGGAATGACGAAAACAATCACCTTCTGACGTGATTACTACTAATATGCACTGATCAACAGTTGAATCAGAATTTTCAAAAACAGCTTGAGTAAAAATTGATATTGGTGGAGATTGATAAGATTTGGCAAAGTGCAGCGAAGCTCGCTCGTCAGTCCAAGTCCATCCATCACCTCCAATTGATAAGAGGTGAGTGTTTCATTACCTGATAAGATTTGGAAGAGTGCAGCGAAGCGCGCCCGTCAGTCAAAGTAAATCTGTGACTTCTAATTGATAAGAGGGGAGGAATCACTACAGTTTTGAGTAAGCCGGTTATCAGAAGACTCCCGGTTATTCCATACTCAAAGCATAAATTAGTGGTCTCAAACTCAATAAGTACGGAACTGACAAATTTGTTATTGGGTATCAGTACTACCCTCATTCAAATCTAAAAAAACATGTTTGTAAAAAAAGACTATTATTTATAGGTTTATTTCTTTTAAGTAGTTGCTGAACACCATCAAAATGTGCAAAAAACAGTGAAAATCTTGATTGCAATTATACTTTTGAGGGTCAGTAGCAGTGGAGCACTAATGAGTAAGGCTGTTCCCCGTGGGAGTCCCCGACCATTGGAGCTATACCGTACCCCGCCCAGCTCGGAGAGCAGGTTTTTTTTTATCTTTCAATCAGACCGAGACCTCCACAGAGGGGAGAAAAGGGGCTGGGCGGGGATCTCGGGGACTATAAAGACCTGTGCTCCTGAATTTCAGGAGCCAACGTCCGCCCTCACCTTTGTTTCTTTTTATCTTCTTTTTTTTTGTCACCATCTCTGAGATGATTTTTTTACTTCTCAATTGATTTCAAGGCTTGTTCTTTTTTACTAAAATGTCATCAGTAGCACCTTCTCAACAAACTACTGCAAGTGAAGCAGATGCTACAACTCAACCATCTATCAGTGAAGCAACAACTCACCAAAAATGTTCCTGGGTATGGGTTTTTTTTACAGAGTACAATGATTCTTATGTTGAATGCCAAGTCACAAATCAATCAGGAGTCCCTTGCAAAAAAAAAACTCAAACACAATTGAACAGGGAGCACCAAGTCCATGACTGATCATCTCAATACTCTTCACAATCTGTATAACCCAAAGAAACAATGTGTCAGCAGTGGTACTCTTGACAAGTTTGTGCAAAGTTGCCATCCAAAGAAGGTGAGTATTTTAAGATAACTGTTCCATTGTATCAATCATCATACTTATTTATTTAAACAGCCTTTATCTGTAGAATCCTTAAAAACTGCCCTCTTGTACTTCATTGCCAAGTGTCATCTACCTTTATTGCTGGTTGAATCTCCAGAATTTCATACTCTCCTGGAGTTGTGCAATTCATCAATCTTGAATATTCTTGTGTGTCAGGCTGCTCTCACTTAACATCTATCAAAGATGTATTTTTTCCATCAAGAACACCTTTGCAACATACTTTCTGACAACAACACTTTTGTATCATTCACAACCGACACTTGGACAAGTCCAAACGTGAGGGCTTTTATGGATGTCACAGCTCACTTCCTCCATAAAGACTTCAACTTACAATCTGTAATTTTGGGCCTAATCGAACTCAATGGTAAGCAATCTCACCAATCTTTACATCATGTTGGCCTGACATTCTCATTGGGTTTCTTAGGGGATCATTCAGGAGCATCACTGGCCCAACACTCCATGGAGATCCTCAGGTGATATAACTTGGAAGATTGAATTATCTCAATCACCTCTGATAATTCCTCAGTCAACACACAAATGGCCAACATCATCCAAACTATGACACCAGCCTTCTCTGCTGACACCCAAGCCATTGCGTGTATTACTCATACTCTTCATCTGGCTGCCCGAGATGGATTGAATACTTTGGCCCAGCCTCTTCCTTCTTCAGGTTTGCATCAGAATGATGAATTGGACCTTCCTGGCCCAATGTCAATTGCAAGCATTATTTACCAACCAGATTGAACGGACTTGAATTATGGTTCAATAATTTCCCAAATTGCACAACTGGGCTCTTATTTACTTCAGAGCCCCCAACAACGTGAACAATTTGTCACCACCATGAAGCTTTTCCAGGATGATATCAAATCCAACATGTTGTTAACGAATGTTTGCACACAATGGAATTCCACATACATAATGCTTGAGCGTGCCTTATCACTGAAAGAGGCATATAATAAGTTCTGTGCCCCAGCTAATATGGAACAATATTGCCTCACCTTGCTCCAATGGAACAAAGTCAGGTTTATGATTAACTTCCTTCAGCCACTTGATGAAGCTACAGGAATAATTTGTGGGTTGAAATACCCCACAATTAATTATGCTTTACCCCTCTACATCTCATTGCTCAGATGCATTCATCAGGTGAGTTTTCTCATGTCCCCCAGCTATATCAAATCTCACTAAGCCCATGATTATGCACATAGGCTTTTGGAAATTACAATGTTCAGAAAATAGAGCCTGCAGAAGTGGTAATGACTACAAAGCTCAACAAATATCTTCAAATTTTGCTTTGCAAGAAGCCTGTAATCTATGCTTCAATTCTGGACCCTCGGATCAAGATGAAATTTTTTGATAAGCATGACCTCACTCTGGCTTGGTTTGGAACATCAGCAAGCCAACTATCAAACATCTTTGAAGAAGAGGCTAAGCAACACTTCAATGGTTCCATGAATCCACTTCCATGGAATACAGAGAAGGAGGCAACTGGGCTATTTGATGAGATGTACCCCCCACACCACAGGAGGGAAATACATTAGAAGGTGAACTGTTACACTTTTTTGCTGAACCTGCTGTGCCCAAGACAACCAATTGATTGCTTTTCTGGAAGTTGCAAGGATCAATCTTCCCCACCCTTGCACAGATGGCACATAAGTATTTGACCATATCTGCTACCAGTGCTCCTTCTGAAAGGGTTTTTTCAGGAGGTAGGAAGATAACCACTTATCAGCCACTCATGTAGAGAAATTGGCCTGTGTAAAAGATTGGGGGCATGTGTTTGGGCATGTCTATTGTAATGATTTATTGAATTGCTTTTGGATTATTTTATTCTTTCATTCTTTTTTATGTCTATTTTGATAGGCTTATATTGCCATAATACTGCACAGAAACAATTGGAGACCTGATTGCTATGTTCCTTATACCAATCCTTGTCCCCTGACAACCCCACATTGAGTTTGCTCAAAAAGAGTGGCCCCTGGCCCCGCTTCTGACAGGTTCTCTGCAGGGGAATCCTCAATTACCCTCCTCTGGGGGACACCCTTACTAATGAGTACAGACTAAATAAATGATTATTTAGTACTAGTACGAACCCACCAAAATAATACTTAGTTGGGAATAATTCAGTCTGTACTGGAAAATGTTGAGAATTGGTTAGTAAAGACTGATGGGACTAACTGACGAGCTAGCCTTGCTGTACAGTGCCCTCCAGAAAAGATCTGAACACTTTTTTTGGGGGGAACTAATTTTCTTTTTTGGTTTCTGAATCGCTACCCCTAACTCCTTTTTAATAATATTTATTTTTTGATCTTTTACAACTCCTCTGTTATTTCTCAACTCTAACGATAATTTCCTTATCTCTTTTATTTCTCTGTCCATTTGTCTTTTTATTTAAAAAATAAAGACCATTGTTTGTTCTTTTAAATTTGCTTTTTATTCTAATTAAACCAATCGATTGGAACCATAGGTCAGTTGCAATAATTAGATTTGGCTATATCAAATTTCTGACTTGTTCTGACTGTCCAGTAACTGTCAGATGGTGTTTAACATCATCTTGTCTCCAACCAATCATCATCAACCATCATAAAATACCCAATCAATTTGCGTTTTGTGGTCTCTGCAATGGTTTTACTATTTAAATATCAATCTTTGAGTTTTTTTTCAGGTAAGACCAAATCATAATTTTTTAAAAACACTGTAAATTTTTACTTATAAATATAATTTTTTTTATTATCATGCCCTGATCACTTGATGAAGGAACTTGGGGTCAAATTGTGGGAATGAGAACTGATGGGACCTCAATACAAACCACCAGAAATCATTTGCAAGTCCCTTCAACTACTGTTCATGATACAATTTGCAAGCATCAGGAGCATGGCCATCTTAAATTGCTATCAATACCAGGAAGACCCAGAAAGCTCAATGACCGTGAGCTTCGCCAGTTATCTCATGTAGTTCAACAGAATCAACGCAAGAAGCTAGCAAAAATCAAAAAACTCATTACCATTGATGTCTCAATCAACACCCTTCAAATAGTGATTCACAAGGACCTTGGTAAGCAATCTTGTATTGCTGTCAAGAAGCCCTATCTCTCACCTGTGCACATGGAACAAGGATTAAAATTTGCACGGCAACACCTCAACTGGACCAGAGTGATTTGGACTGATGAGTTGTCCTTCGAGCTTGGAAAATTGTTGACAAGGACTCGAGTCTGGCTCACACCTCAGGAGAGGTATGAGCTAGAGTCAATGACTGTCAACCACCAATCAGGCCAAAGGTCATTTATGGTATGGGGGTCTCTTTGCAGGGCTATTCAATCCAAACTTGTCTTCTTACCTCCTGGCCAGCACTCAGCCATCAATTTTATTTCAAATGTTTATGAGCCCAGCCTGCTTCCTTTTTATGATGAACTCATTGATGCTGGCATGGCTGAGAATTAAAACCAACTTACACTCATGGAAGATGGAGCTCCCATACATATGGCTCAAGTAAGCAATGATTGGCGACATCCACAAACTTCAATGGCCTGCAAACTCACCCGACTTAAATCCAATCGAGAACATATGGTTCAAAATGAAATACATGGTCACCAAGGTTTTCAATTCAAAGACAATGGAAGAACTGAAGGCAGCAGTCAATTCTGCACGGGAGGAAATTCCATTTGAGAATTTAGACAATGTCCTTGTCTCTATGCCTCACCGCATGCAAGCTGTGCTCAATGCAAGAGGAGCACCAGTGTGATGGTAAATAAAAATAGTTTTTGAATTATTTTTTTATTTTTCATTTCTTTAAATATTTGTAATATTAAAGTGAAACAGATTATACATGAAATGATATTCTGCTGTTTGAGCCAACTATGGCCATGTGAGAACAGCTACAACAATGGGAATTCCAAATAAAAAACTAAAAAGTAAATTGAGTGTCTCACCCAAAAAAAAGTGATACAACCATGAGAAACCAAAAAAAAAGTCCCCCCAAAAAAAAGTGTTCGGATCTTTTCTGGAGGGCACTGTACAGTACATCTAGACAACTGCGGCGCATGGTGTGTGTGCAGTGTGTTTTACTATCTTCAGGTAATTTCTTGCTACATAGATATTTTGGCATTGCTCTAATGTGATGCCTGTATCTCAACAGAGATAAAGATTGGTCGCACCGCCACTCTCATGTGAAATATATCTTAGCGTTTCTCCTAAGTCCTTAAGCTGCAGTGTGTTCCCAAACTAACCCGTAAAGAGCTATGTGGTAGTTTTCTTAAATCCGTCATCTTAAAATCACGAAACCCTTTATAAGCACTGAGGATGATTGTTAGTTCAGTGATCCTGTGCTATGCCCACTTTTATTATTTGTACTCATACTTCACCTAACCTAAGACTGTTACAACTGAGAGTTGTTCACTCTCCTAATCAGTGACCTATCCCTGAAAATCAGCAGTGGTGTGTTGACTCACTTACAGATTTGACAGAATCTCTCCACACTATATTGATCTTATTTTTTGTCCTAAGTAGTTAATAAAGTGTGTCGCAACGGTTACTTATTATTCTTAAAATAACTCACATAGTCTTTAGTTAAGACGTATGTTACCATATAGAACTTTCACAACACATAGTCATTAATCTTTGTATCACATGTCTACCCAAGTGTCTGATTCAAGTTTTGTCATAGTGACCTGTGTATTATGTTTTTCTGTTCACCTTCAGATACTTATCATCTTACTATAGCTCTCATGTGCTTTCTAAATTTGAGATGTAACCTTCAGCTCTCTTACCATTTCATCCCACCATTTGTTGAAAATCAGTATTAATAGGTTGTCATTTTGGAAAGCATTTTTGAAGTGACCTGAGAGAGAACATTATATTCTTTATTGCAAAATACTATACCAAACTAGTATCAGTAATAATATACAGACATAAGAAATTTTTACTATGACAAATGATTAATTGTTTGTAAAATAAAATCAAGTGCCTTGGGATTAAATTGACCAATTATATTTTTCCAGAAGAGTGCGTTATTGGAATAAGTACTAGACTAGATTATTAATATGTTGAGTTTTGAAGATTTTGTAACAAATGATATAATCAAGTTCAATTATTTACCTCCACTACTCAGGATCATAACTAATCCTGTACTTTTATAAGTATTCCAAAATTATATAATGGATTAATAGTATAAGTTTTGTAATGGTTGAAAACAACCACTTATAGATGATTTAGTCAGTCCCCACAGCTGTGCAACATGTAAAGAAAACTACTACTTAAGACAGGCTCCTGCACTAAGGTGGTTGGGGAGCATGCCAATGGTAACTGAGAGGGCTGAATTTCTCTTGCCATTGACAGGTGGCAAAAGTGGCACTCACCATCAAGTTGAATTGATACCATAAAACAATTTATGTCTTGAATAAATTGAATTATTATTTTTATAGTGGATTAAAATCCAGAATTCAAACAAATATTTACAAATAATTTTACAAAACATATTCACTTTTTAAGAAAACTGGGGCTGGATCCCATTCAACTTCATCACCATTTAGGTTGAGTCCCAAAGAATCAACCCCACCTTCAAAATTATTATAATTTGTTTGTTACCATAAGCTGAAGTAAAAAAAGGTGTCCATGAAAGAATATTTCCTTAATATGGTTGGCTCAGTGCCACTTCAAAAGAGACCTTCAAACGTCTCAAGCCCACTTGGGAAAGAAAATGAGTAATAAGCCCTCAATTGTTCAGATTGAGAGACTGAGGTGAAATTATCTTCTCTTCTTGAACTTTTATTGTGGCCATTATTGCTTTTTGAAGCATTTGCAGTTTTATTTGAATTAGAATCTTCAGTGTATTTGGTCACATTGAATTTTGGTATTTTGTCTTGATGGCTGCCATAATTGAAAAGAGGCCTTCAACCCCAGCAGCATAGGGACAACCTCACCAATCAGTATTTCCAGCTTCTTAAAGGCACAAGTTTGGATGCAGTCTGGGATTCACATGAAATAATTGACCAATTTAAGCTGTGATTTGTTTACTGAATTCCAAAAGATTATTAGCTCTTATGAAATGCATTGGAGGAGGGGAGACTCACCTTTTGGAAGTTTATTGTAAGGATAGTTCCAGTTGTAATATTGTAATACTTGAAAAGAAATCCTCTCAGAATCTTTTCTTGAAAATTACCAATCTCTAGAAATTTTAAATATCATAATGTTTCAATCATCAAGATAATGTTTTCACAAAACTGCAATTTTTTGGTAAAGAGGGTATAAGAAAAAATCTAACACATATAATTTGTTATATAAATATTCCTCTCTCTTTGGCGTAATACTGGCATTCAGTTCTCTTTGAAGGGCTCATATTTTGGATAGGTGTCAATTGCTTTCACTCCAAGATATATAGCCCAAATTTATATAGATGAAAGCTTACTTCAGCATATCTGTTGATGTTTCAACATTTACATTCCCCTGAAATACCCATCATCCCAATGTGAAATAAGGCAACTTTTCAAATCACAACCTCCTTCCCTATTAGCTTACCACAAACATAATAAACCACTTTTCCATGAGAAAAAAACATATGATTCCCTTAGAAACTCCCATAAAATCCACAGGGTATCCCACTTCAAGAGTTGATCCACCTTGGTATTTTACAGCTTCAAACATTAATATCAACAAGAATATTTATTCAACCACAACCAAAAATGTCAGCATTAGTGTGATATTTTTTCTGAGTGGCAACTCACAATTATTTTTCATTATTGATAGCATTCTTAAAGCCTCTGATGCATCTTTCATGCTGAAAAATAACTTTCTTATGTTGAAAACTTTGAATATTGATTTGAACTTCTATGAGATTTTCCTAATATCAATATTGATAAAGCTGTTGGTTTTGATAATGGAATTTTTATTATATCTGAAGAAGAAATAGAAGGTAACTGTGTATTTTATGATAACAAGGTGAAGTCATGTGGAATTCTTGTAATGATAAAACCCTTATTTCATGGTATTTGGTATATTTTTCTTCTGAAAATATAGTGACATCACAATGCAATTCTCTCAGCTTCATTAGAATATTTTCCAGAGAAATAACTGCCTCAAGAGTTTGTGAAAGTAACTTTCAATTGTGATAAGGAAATCCCATTAGTTCACATGGCCACAAATCAATTAGCATTTTGACATTGGGTACTGTGTGAATAAGGAAGTTTAAATGATAATATTACACAAACACTCACAAATTACAGCATCTAAAATTACACCAGTATTATATCCTCACTTTACAAGGGGAATAAGCCTATGAACCCAGTGGGCCTCAGAATCACATTGTGTCCATGAGAGTTTGGATGTTTGTAAGTCACATACCAATATTGAGTGCTGTGTGAATTTATGTTACACAACATTAACTCCGCACATACACACCAGCACTCAATGCATTGTACGGCTGGCTCCACCTGTGTCACACACATGTTTTCAATCCTTCCCATTCTGAGTTTATATACAGCTACATCAAATCAGTTACACACATTAATTGGCCTTTTTGTGCATGTTTCACACTTATGCACCAACAACCACAGCATTCTGTGGCTCGCTCTACCTGTGCTCACATGCAGCTTGTCAATTCCACTCATGCCAAGTTTTTTTTATGGATGACCTGGGGAAGTCACACACCCCTCCTCTACATCAAGACTGATTTAATGAACTTGTTGATGTGTGGGTGTTTTGTTATTTTTATAATCCTTGGGCTGGTTATGGGAGGTTCAGGAGGTGAAGAATCTCAATCAAAGGCACGGGGATCCAATATTGCTTGATGTCACAGGATTTGGTGCAAGAACTGACTGTTACATATTCTCAATGTTTGATTGATGTTTGCTTGACCAGAATAGAATCCCTGACAATTAACACAACATTCACCCTGATGCATAACTATACTCTCTGATTTTCTACATAGAAATGAGGTAAGGACTTCAAAAATTCATTTAAAGTACAATTCTTTATTAATAATTCAGGAATTTTCAGGAAAAGTGGCAAAGGAAATAATCCAAGCTAAAAAAGAGGAATTATGAACTCAAAATTCAAAATAAAGCTATTACTTTAAATCCATTTTAATGGTTTTACATGAAACACCAAGTCTTTAAAAATTCACAGAAAATACAACTGGCTATTAAACTTTGAATAAAGCTGAGAAATTGGAGAAATTAATGTTTATTTTGAAACAGAAGAAGTTTTGAAGATTTTAATCCTTTATTTATCAACCATAAATGGGTTTGTAGTCACATGAATTGCATTAATCAAGTAATGATGATTGTGAACCTTTGAGATATGACCACATACCAAAAAAGGTCACAAGAAATATTTAAAATAATTATACCTTGAAAAGCTACAAAAATGCTGTAAATAGGCATAAGACTTGGTTTAACTTGAAAACCAAAGAATAAATATGTGAAATAAATTGCACCATTGGAATCCCCATGGTAAAATACACATATACCATTTTTATGGCATATCTGTAAAGTCAATATTTAATGAGTTATAAGTAATAATACCTTATAAAAAACATGAATCCTTAATTATTTCAAATACCAATGGCACGAAATGTGAAATAAATGGTACCATTGGCCTCTCCATAAAATTCTACACATAAAACAATTAAGAAGCTAATCTCCAAAGTCAATACTTAAGGAGTTAAGTTGAATATATGCACTTTTTTGGTCAACGCATATATTCAAGGATTTTAGCTAATATCTTTTGAAATATGCATGATAGAGTGATGAACCAAAAATAGGGTAATCACGTAATTACTGTAGGAATAAAGAAATGAACTTTTGTTCACAAGTTATAAACAAGGTTAAAACCTGTAATGGATTATTGATTAAAATTGATAGAGCTGTTGGCCACTTTGTTGTGAAAGTGGTCCAAACTTCAAAAAAGTAGACAGTTAGATTCTACTTGCTCATTCGTGAAGAATTATGTATTTGTTATTACAATATTCAAGGTATAACCCCTTGAAATCATGGTTTGAAGTTTAAAATATTAAATTTTGACAGAAAAGATGAGTTACAAGAAAAATCATCTAAAATACAGTTTTGATGATGTAATGAAATGCTCTTGGTAGTGTAATGAGGTCATGCCAAGCTATGAGAATCCACTCCCAGAATAGCTGTATCGTGAATAACTTAGAAGTTATTAATGATGAAAGTTTAAGCTTCAACTTGATCATTTAAGATCACTCACTGTAACCTTATTTTAAGCTTAACAGTCATATAAGTGATATAACTGGTGAATACTGTTAGAATAGGATTAATACTAATAAAATCCACGAAGATTAGGCTTCTGCCAAGCCTATTATGTCATCAAACTTAGAGCTATAGTGATAATTCTAAATAATGGCGTAATTATGAGATAAGATGGTTTGATCATGATGTAATCATCACCAAACGTTAAAATATTGATCAATTCTAGTAGAACGTATCAGTACACGTCTACTAGAAGCCTTCTGGACTCTAGGAGGGAGGTATTCACTATAAATAGAGCTCTTTTTACTCTGTTTCCCCCTCAGATGCTTACAAAACATTAAATCATTAAATAAAAAGTTAATTTCTTTATTCTTTATATATAAAAATCTTCTATTATTAAAGACCAAATATAATCTTATTATCATCATCATCTCTGACGTGATCATTGAAATTATTTAATTGTTTTGTTTAAATTTCTCTTAAAAAACCTCTATTCCACGTAAAATCAAGAAAAATTGTAATTTCTCTTAAAATTTATTGTAACTACAATTTAAATAAGTTGTATTTACATTTTTTGGGGTAAAGGTATTGAAAATTATTATATTAAGAATTAAAAGTAGGATATTTCTCGTATTATAATAATTTCTCTCTATTATTACTTTAATAATTCTATAATTAATATAAATAGTATTTATATTAATTTATAGCTCTAATACTAGTAATATTATTGTTATTAATTGTTTTTTATTAATAAAAAAACAACTTTATATGCCTTTATTATTTGTTGGTAAGAATAATAAAGTGCTTTTTAATATATTGATTATCTTATATTAATATACTTATTTATTATATTATTATATTTATTTAATAATTTAATTATTTTTACGCCATAGTTATAATAATTCTTTATTATTATTATTTTTATCTTAGTAATTTTATTTATCATGAAATTCATAGTACAATAAGTAAAATATTAGTAATTTTTACTTATTGTTTCATAGTCAAACCTTACAATGATACTTTCACATCACTAAAAGTGATTTGATGATAGAAACAGTTAAGGTGAATTTTTCTCACACTGGGGTGGAAGGTTTACTCCATTTCATTCCTCTGTGGGTTGTTGTAGACTTCAAAGAGGCCTACTCTTTCTATTTTTTGCAAATCATCTTATTATTCAATCTTATCATTAGTACCAACAAGCAAGTATTAGCCGGATCTTTTTTCAAGTGTTTCAAATCTTTTCAAATAAATTGGAAAGGCATTAAATCAAAGAAACAAGTCATTTACAATAGCTCATAACTGTTCTATTTTTGTATTATCTTCATAAACCAATTTATTATCTTTTAAATCCACAAATAATCTGTAAACTTACTCTGCCAATTCCTTTCAAGGTACTTGTGCAGTATTAGTGAGTGTTTAATTAATAATTAAAGTGTTTTTTCTATATCTGTAATTTTCATCAAGAATCAAGAAAAATTATTCTGGTCAAAGATAATTATGAATTAAAATAATTTCATATTTTTTGAATAAGAAGTTTTATTACTCATACCTCTTGTAATTGATTATAGTAGATAATTAACTCTTATTTTCATAGTAACTGGTAGTGTATAGCAAGTGAAAGAAATAATTAAGAAATTAAATTTTTATTTGTGGTTATAGTAAACTCATTTGCTATATTCCATAAGAATATTCATTTTACTCTTGATTAATAGTAATATTATCAAGGGTTTCATAGACAGATTTTAAAGTTTGGTTCTATCCATATTTTCATCTTTGATATTTGTTAAATTTATATCTGAGGACACATTCATGTGGTATTTCAGAGCTCATAGCCATTATCTAATGGCTACCTCTATATTATTGGTTTCTGAATTAACAATATTTATTTAGTAATAATTCAAAGAATTTAAATACTTCTTTCCTTCTCCTAAAAAAATTTCATCTCCCAAATACTTTGAGTCCTTTGGTTTGTTAATTTGATTTGTACAATTTTTTTCAATAAGATATTGTTTCAATTTTCTGTATGAAAAAAGTCATGTAATTCTTTTATTTGAGTCTTAACAGAATATTTCAATTTGAAATAACTCTATATAAGAGACTTATTGATTAGTTTTGGATCAAATTCTTTGTATTTCCTGTCAAGATTAATCCTATTCAATATATCCTACAGTTAATATATATCATCTTTTTGATAATGCTCTATGTATCTAATTCTTAGAGAATATTAAATTTCTCCAAATTTCTCAGAATTTCTATGTGGCAAAGCTTTATTGTAGCTTAAGGATACAACACATTAAGCATGTAATGTTTTAAGAACCAGAAAAGATATCATGGTATTCTGAATTCAAAAATGAGATTTCCAATTATATTTTAATTTTTAAGCTACTTTTTGATTGGCCCATTTGGTGATCTTCTCTTGTTTGAAGAAAAATAATTATTTCTGCCATTGGTTTGGCTTAATGAATAATATCATGATTTAGATAATTTTTCAAACCCAAAACGTTAGTGTAAAGTTTCTATCATTATTCAATAAATTTTTTAATAGAACTCTTGTAGCATATGCTTTAGCTTAAGAAATTTAATGCAGTGATATTCTCCTTCAACTTTGAATTTTGGCATCCTTTAAGCTTAGGTATCTCTTCCAATTGGAAATTAAAATTGTTTTATTATTAATTAAGTATATCATGTTAGTGAATGGGTTTGTTAATTCCATTTTGGCATTTAATGGTATTCTAATACTGGGAGATGTTGCTTTTGAAGATTTTGAAATGTTAACAATTCAGTCATTCAGCTTGTCAATTTTCTTTCTCATTATCTTTAATCAAGCTTAAAATTAACATGGGGAATCATTTCTTCCTCATCACTTTTTTTAAATGATCTAGAGGTATTTTTGATATTGTCAATTATTTTCTTTAGATATTTCAACTTTTGATTGAAATTCTCCAGTTTATTCTGTCAATAACTCAAATTTAATATAATTTTTCTATCTTCAATTTTTAATTACAGAATCCCATTTCTTTAACTAATAATCTAGTGTTATTAATTAAGTTTTATAAGTCTCAATTTTCAACAATAAATTGAATGATTTTACATTTTTATCTGATACTTTTCACCAATTGGGCTAAAGATATCAGAATATTGTTAGTTATATTTAATGTATTTATAAATTGAAAGGTAGAATTTATTTTCTAAAAAAGCTTGATTTTGTCCTTTTCTTTTTCTGTTTTTACTTGAATTTTAATCAACCTCTGGCCATTGTCACAGGGGCTCTTGGAAGAGTATAAGAGTAGACTGGCCCTTAGTAATAAGGAGCTTACTTGGAAGACTCCAAATTATCAAAGAAATAAAAGAAGAAGTGTAAGTAGAAGATTTGCAGAAAATAAGAGTGAAAAGAAAAAGGCCAAAAGCCAACCAAGTAAGTCCTTCATTCACTGTTCTGAACTTTCAGAAAGGAAAATGGAATGAGTAAAGGATATGACCACCAATATCCACTTACAAGAAAAAAATATGTGCAAATTACTGACTTAAGAATATCAGTATTTACTTCCCAAATATGAAAAGAAAATAAGAATAAAAATTAATCCAATAGATTAATTAACTGGGAAGAAAGCTCCCACGGAGTGAAAGGGTGGCCAATATATGTGAAAAGCTAAAAAATGGATCCTGGAAGTTTTGAAATCCAGCTGTATGGATGGTCTACTCTGTAGTGACTGTCTTTAGAAATACAGCTTGGCCACATTGGAAAATGAATTCTTTGTATTGACAACCACATTATCTTGGATTGAATTTACACAAAGGGGTAAATACCATGCAGGTGTCTGAGCACAGCCTTTATGGGTTAATTTGGTTGTCCAGGGACTGTTGGAGTTTTGACACCTTGACAACTTATGTGAATTACTACCTATTGAAAATTCTTGAAGATCCTTTAACACTATTATATTTGAGGAAATACAGCTCAAATGAAATGAAAACCCACTGAAATGGGACAGATGGTTGGTGTCCTTGAATGGTTGTTTCCTTACCCCCCATGGGTTGTCAGCTGATTTCCTGTAATTCCTTCCTTTGAAATTGGTCTGTTGGGCTGGTGACTTTTCTTCAGTTGGAAGAATTGAGCCTTGGGACTATCACTGTTAGCTTTCTGAGGAGAAATTGTGAATAATGGTATATAATACCATATAGGGCCTTAGCAGCTGTCCTGCAAGGATGTAATCCATGTATTGGGGAAGCCGTGCCTGGTATTGAGGGAAATCTGCCAGGATTGATGCCTGGTGGCCTCTGGTGACTTCCAGAGACCATCTCTTGAGCTTGAGGGGGGTGCAAGGTAATATATGGCCATTTTGAAATTTTTGGTAATTTTGGCCTGTTTGGAATTGGGGGCCAAAGGGAATGGCCCATTTTCTCACTTTGGCCTCATTTGATTTAGGACAAGAGGGGCCTAAGACCCAGACTTTGATTTGAGGTATGCGGCCTAAATGGCCCTAAAGCCCCTAATGAAAGGGGGAAGGCCAGAGGGCATGAGGGTGGTTGAAGGGGCAATAGAAATATGGGGGCCCAGATTTCAAGGGGTGGCCTGGACCATGAAAGATTTTGAACCTTTGAGATATTATGGCATACCTAAAAAGGTCAGAAGAAATATTTAAAATAATTATACCTTTAAAAAGAATTACCTTAAAACTATAAAACTGCCATAAATAGGCATAAAACTTGGTTTAACTTAAAAACAAATGAATAAAAATGTAAAATAATCTACACCACTAGATTCCCCATGGTAAAATACACATACGTCATTTTTATGGCACATCTGTAAAGTCAATATTTAATGAGTTATAGGTAATAATACCTTATAAAAAACATGAATCCTTAATTATTTCAAATAACAATGAAACAAAATGTGGAATTAAATGGTACCATTGGATTCTCCATAAAGTTCTACACATAAAACAATTAAGAGAATAATCTCCAAAGTCAATACTTAAGGAGTTAAGCTGAATATATGCACTTTTTTGGTCAACACATATATTCAAGCATTTGAGCCAATATCTTTTGAAATATACATGATAGAGTGATGAACCAAAAGAAAGGTCACCACGTAATTACTGTAGGAATACATAAATGAAATTTTTTTACAAGCTATAAACAAGGTTAAAACCTGTAATGGATTATTGATTAAAATCAATAGAGCTGTTGACCACTTTGTTGTGAAAGTCCTCAAAACTTAAAAAAAAATGGACAGTTGGATTCTACTAGCTCATTCGTTGAGAATGATGTCTTTTTTATTACAATATTCAAGGTATAACCCCTTGAAATCCTGGTTTGAAGTTTAAAATATTAAATTTTGACAGAAAAGATGAGTTACAAGAAAAATCATCAAAAATACAGTTTTGATGATGTAATGAAATTCTCTTGAAAGTGTAGTGATAGAATGCCAATCTATCAGAATACACTCTCATAATAGCTGTAGCGTGTATAAATTAAAAATTATTAATGATCAAAGTTTAAGCTTAAATTTGATCATTTAAGATCATTCACTGTAATCTTATTTTAAGTTTAACAGTCATATAAGTGATACAACTGGTGAATATAATTTGAATAGGATTAATACTAATAAAATCCACAAAGCTTAGGCTTCTGCCAAGCCTATGATGTCATCAAACTTAGAGCTATAGTGATAACTCTAAATAATGGCGTAATTATGAGGTAAGATGGTTTGATCATGATGTAATCATTACCAAACGTTAAAATATTGATCAACTCTAGTAAAACGTATCAGTACACGTCTACTAGCAGACTGCTGGACTCTAGGAGGGAGGTATTTACTATAAATAGAGCTCTTTTTACTCTGTTTCCCCCTCAGATGCTTACAAAAACATTAAATCATTCAATAAAAAGGTAATTTCTTTATTCTTTATATATAAGACTTTTATACTATTGCAGATCAAAGGGAATATTATTATAATCATCATCTCTGACGTGATTATTGCAATTATTTAATTGTTTTTGTTCAAATTTCTCTTAAAAACCTCCATTCCACGTAAAATCAAGAAAAATTGTAATTTCTCTTAAATTTTATTGTAGCTACAGTTTAAATAAGTTGTATTTCATTTTTTTAGCGTAAAAATATTCAAAATTACTATATTAAGCATTAAAAGTAGGTTATTTCTCTTATCATAATAATGTTTCTCTATTATTACTTTAATAATTCTATAATTGATATAAATAGTATTTATATTAATTTATAACTTTAATATTAGTAATATTATTGTTATCAATTGTTTTTTATTAATAAAAAACAATTTTTTACACCTTTATTATTTTTTTTGTAACAATAATAAAGTGCTTTTAAATATATTAATTATCTTTTATTGATATATTTATTTATTATATTATTTTTTTATGGTACAAATTATATTATTATATTTATTTAATAATATAATTATTTTTACACCATAATTAGAATAATTATTTATTATTATAGTTATTTTTATGTTATTTATTTCATTTATAAAGAAATTCATAGTATAATACGTGAAAAATTAGTAAGCTTTACTTATTGTTTCATAGTCAAACCTTACATTTGGGGGCCTGGCGGTGATATTTACCCTAAAAGGCCTTTGAAAAGATTCTAATTGGGTTTATCCAATAATAAATTACAATTATAATCATAAAATTATATAATAATTTTATATTTATTGATTTTATATACTATTGAGGCATTTGGAAAGCAATTTTACGGTCTTACACGTGGTTTTTCATTCCTTGGACTTGCAAGAACTTTCTTTGAGTGACTCTAGTAATTAAAAAAGATATTTCATAAATTAAAAATATATTTAAATTATAAATTAATTTTATAAAAGAATCATATTCATTTTTTATTTTATTCTTGAAAAATAAAAATTTAAAAAACAAAAAAATTATAAATAAAAACCAATAAAAAAAAGTTATTTTTTATTCATTTTAATTTCAATTGTTTATTTATTTTCATTTTTTAAGATATAACAGCAATTATTTACGTGGAAAATTGTCATATCTTACCAAAAATAACACTTTTTATAAAAAAGACTTATATTTATTTGTTTTTTTAGTGTTTGAGGACAATCCAACAGAGGACAACCAAACCACTGTTGAAAGATTGGTGGAAGAAACTTGTCAAAGTTCTCCAACACCAATGATCACTAAGAAATTAGGCTTTCCAGGACCCACTATTCAGGACTCTGAAGGTGAGTAACTCAATTATAAATTGCCATAAGAAGAATTCCTGTTCTAAAATTCTTTTATTTCTTATTTTTCTTAAAATATAACTACCAGAAGAGGCTCCCAATACTCCATCCAATCAGATGGAACTGGACGCAGAGGTAGAATTGATTCCTCAAAAGGGAAAAGGAAGGGCAATATCCCCAGTGGAACAGAATCCACACAAGGAAGTGCTTTATCCAAAGGCAAGTCCCAGAAATGCCCATCATATCTGAACCAGAGTTAGAACTAAGTATGAGTGACCCAAACAGGTACAAATCCCATTCAGAGGGCTCAAATAGACATTTACATGAGCCAGTACAAACAGTACTACACAGTTTACAAAGACAAGGACTGGGAAATGTTTCCCCAAATACACCAAGGAGTGATGAACTCCTGGCACATCCTGAAAAAGTTCCTCAAAGAGGGGGAAATAGTGAGATACTCCAATGGATGGAATCCACTATCATACAAACCTCAAATCAAAAAGATCAAGGAGTACCATGCCAAAAAGAAAAAGGCAACCAAGGAAGAAGCTCCAGTAGCTTCTACCAGCAAGCCCCAAGTCAACCCACTTCCCCAAGAAGGGAAGAAGAACAAGAAAAAGAATTGGAGAAATCCATATTCCCGAAGCTACAGGATTCCGAAAATCCAAAAGGATGCCATGGACAATGTATTCAACATGGCCAAACCTTGATGGAATTCAAAGACAAGGAAGAACAAAGAATGAGACAACCTCATTTCCCAAAGAAATAACGTTGTCCAACGATGTTGTAAATACTTTAACAGAAATTAAAGATAGTATATTACCTCTAAAAGAAATTAAAAACAGTTCATTATCATTACAAGAAATAAACAACGACTTATCTTCTCTAACAAAAATTGTTGTACAAAATAAAAAAGAAATTAACAACATTAAGTTTGTTGTTGAAAATAATAAGCCAAAGATTATGAGTGATAACACTCAAAAATTAATACAAGGACAACAAGAATTGTATAAATACATGAAATATATCAAAGATAAAACTTTGACAATCAATTATCATGTGAGTATTGACAATCTTACAGAAAAATTAAACAAACTAAGTATTTCTGTAGAGAAATTTGAATAAAAGACTCCATCACACCAAAAATTACTTTTGGACCATGCGGAAAAGAGTGATTAAGAAAGAATGCATCTGAAAGATGACATTCAAAGTGAAATAAGGCTTATCACTGAAAAAATGGATAAAATTAATGAGGCTAACTCAAATATGCCAAAGTTATTAACCCCATTTTCTCACATAAGAAGCCCTGTTAAGCCAAAAGAGTAATTAACAAATCCATTCATAACAGACTTAAGTAACCAAGGCAATGACCAAGTCTTACTGAAGGAAGCACCTCAATTAAAAGAATTGCCAACATTCACAGGAGAAGGTGAATATGACCACATGTCATTTATCAAGACAATTGAAATGCTACAAGAGGATTATGCCATACCAGATGAATTAATTACTGCAATATTACATTCATTGTTTGAAAAATATGCAAAAAGATGGTATTATGGCATAAGACAAACAAATGGCAAAAACACCTGGTCTTGGTGGAAACAAGAAATAATCACCAAGTGGGCTAATGATTCCTGGAGGTACAAGATAGAGAATGCATTTGAAAATTCTTTCTTTGACAAAGACAAAGACAAACCTTTAACTTGGTTCTTAAAACAAGTTGAAAGACTCAATGCATTGTACCCAGAAATGTCACAAAAGATGGTGCACATGAAAATACTTAAGAAATGTGGAGGAGAGCTAGAACATGCCCTAAGAAGCAGGTGTATAGAACCATGCTCCACAGAAGAGTATATCAATTCATTAGAGGACATAGTGCCAAGAACGAAAATTGGCAGAACTTGGAAGAAATTGGACATTAAAAGTCCAAATAAGCCATTTATCAAAAAAGATAAATCAAAAGAAGCTTTCAAGCCCAATACATCCAACAATAATGAGCAAAGAAAATGCCATAAATGTGGAGGTATTGGACACTTAGCCAATAACTGCCTCAAAAAGGCAAAGATTAATGAAATTGTGGAAACAGAAAAACACAATTACAAAGAGGAGGAATCTGACTCTGAGAAAGAAACAGAAGAGTCAGAAAGTTCTGAAAGTGATGAAATTAATATAATTATCGCACAAATTAATAATATTGATATAATTTATGAAGTACTAGATGTTAGCTCAAGCTTACCACAAGTTGGTACATCTGACACAAAACTGACAAATATACAAGATGCCAAAATGTACAGAACCAAACCTGCAAAAGGAATAGGATATACAGCTGGAAAATGAAGTAAAAGTATTCTTATGGTTAATACCAAAGAAGGAAAAGTGAACTTGGATACAGGAGCATAGTGTACCTGTGTTGGTAAGAGTTATTCAAAAGCCATTGTCCCAGATTGGCAAGAAAAACCTATGCCAATACAAGGTGTCAAATTTAGTAGTGCAAGTGAGATCATGAAGCCCCTTGGAATAATTGATTTAACACTAATTTTTCCTCACCCCTCACAATGTGTCAGAATTAAAGTAGAGTTTGTAGTAATGGAAAACTGTACTAGTAATCACTTCATACTTGGAAATGACTACTTATCAATTTATGGTATAGATATCTCTAACCAAAAAGATAGATATTTTACCATAGGAAACAACAAATGACAAAGGTTTGGCTTCTTAAATAACAAAAGACAAATCACAGGTATTAATAATGAAGAGAAAAGTCCAGAAAAGGACCTTTTTATATCTGAACAACTCAAAGAGGCAGAATTCAATCAAGAATTAACAGAAAAAATGAAAGCAAAATTGATTGACCTCTTATTTAAGTACAAAAATGCCTTTGAAACTGACAAAGAGCCACTAGGTGCCATAATTGGGCATTTATGATGCCATTGATGCCATTTGTGGCATTAAAAATGCCATTTGTGGCATTAAAAATTCCATTTATGGCATTAACAGTGCCATTAATGGAATTATCAATGAAATATTTCTGATGCCATTAATGCCATTTATGGAATCAACAATGCCATAAATGGCATTAACAGTGCCATAAATGGCATTAACAGTGCCATAAATGGCATTAACAATGTCATAACTGGCATTAACAATGCCATAAATGGCATTAACAATGCCATAAATGGCATTAATAATGCCATAAATAGAATTAACAATGCCATAAATGGCATTAACAATGCCATAACTGGCATTAACAATGCCATAAATGGCATTAACAATGCCATAAATGGCATTAACAATGCCATAAAAAATGGCATTAACAGTGCCATAAATGGCATTAAAAGTGCCATAAATGGCATTAACAATGACATTAATGGCATTAACAGTGCCATAAATGGCATTAACAGTGTCATAAATGGCATTAACAGTGCCATTAATGGCATTTTCAATGAAATATTATTGATGCCATTTATGGAATCAACAATGCCATTTGTGGCATCAAAAATGCAACATTTCTGATGCCATTAATGCCATAAATGGCCTTAATAATGCCATTAATGGCATTACTAATACCATGAATGGCATTATAAATGCAATAAATGGCATAATGCCATTTATGTAACACCATGAATGGCATTGTTAATTCCATTTATGTAATGCCACAAATGGAATTTTTGATTCCATAAATGGCATTTTCGATGCCATTTATGTTATAGTTAAGGCCATTAATTCCATTTTTAAGGCCAATGTTAAGGCCATTCATGCCATTTTTAAGGCCATTTATGGCATTTTTAAATGCATAAATGGCATTGTCAAGGCCATTAAATTCAATTTATGGCATTTCTGTAATGCCATTTATGCCAATTTTCTGGCCATAAATGGCATCTGTATGTCATTCTTGATGCCATTTATGGCACTTTTGATGTGATAAATGGCACTGTTAATTCCAAAAATCAAATTTTAACTTCCACTCATCATAAATTAAATTTTGAATTCAATTTATGTCATAAATGGCATTTTCAATTTAATTACAAACACGAACAAAAAACATAAAAAAGCATGGACTTTTTGGGCCTACAAATGTTCTTGCAAAAAAAATACTGAAATGTTGGGCTTCTGGTTTATTATTCTCAACGTTCTCACCTTCATTTTTTAAAAAAAATATTGAAATTCATAAGTGGGAAAATTTTTAATGAATTGTTTCCAAAAAAATGGGCCATTTTACCAAATTGCCCAAAATAGAAAAATTGGGCAAAAAGAAAAATTTGAAAAAATTTGGGGACCGTCACATCCCATGTTGGAAAAAATATGGCAAAAAGAAATGCTCAAAATTCTCAAAAATGAGCCTGAGGAATTTTTAAAAAAAAATTAGGTTACTTATGTGTTTTTACCATAAAATTACGTGTGTTTACAAACACCCTATAAAATAATAAGAAAAAAAGTATAATAATTATAATAAATTATACTCATTCTATTATTGTTATAGTCACTGAAAATTATAACAATAAGAAGTGTAAAGCTCTTGATGAGACAACTACACATGGAAAATATAAATATTTAACCACTTATAAGCAGTATATGGATATTATTAACCAAAGCATTATAACACAGACTGTGCAGAAATAATTCTTATAGAAAAATTCTATGTAAAAAAACTAGTGATAGATAAAAAAGATATAGAATTTTAGGGAAAAATTACTTATGATATTTATTTAATACAACAAGTCAAACAACAACATTTATTATATTAAATAATAAAAATAATTGAAAAACACGCCAAAAATCAATATTTAAATGATAAAACAACGTTTTAGATAAAATATATGATTAAAGAGTTTTTGAGAGGAATTTGTGGATTTTAAAAGATATTTTAAAGACAATAATTTTATAAAATAGAATATATTATAGGTGATTACAACAATAATATAACTTGTATGATTTAAATTCTTTAATTTAAGATCTATAAAGAATAAAATACTCAAGAAATACTTTAATAATAAGATTTTATAAATAATAAAGCTTGACCTGTTTAAATGTCTAATATGATTGGATTGATAATGGATGATGGATAAAAACAGTGATGAAAAGACTCTTTTTATGTCTACAGAGCAGCTCTCATGATTCATAATGAATATAGAGGGCGTTCTCAGGTCCAAACTGAACAACCATGCTTAAAAATAAGGTTCTTAACTTAAGTTAACTTATTTTTAATTCCAATTTAAAGTTATCAGTGTTATTTGTAACTCCAAGTCACTTTAATCCTTATTTAAGTTAATTATTTTAAGTTTAAATATAAAATAAGTTTATTTATCTCAAATTTCATTAAATGAAAAACTTAAAAATAGAGGTTTAAGCAGAAATCTGTTAAACTCAATTTTTGATTAATTTTGAAAGAAATCTTAATTTTCTTTTAAGTATAATTAAGAGGGCAAACTTCCAGGCTAATTACGCAGGAAATTTGTCGTTAAAGGATACTTAAAATTGAATTAATATAGAGAAAATATTAAATTGTAAGGTGTGCAAAACCTTCAAGCAAATCCATGGATAATTGGATTTTTAATGAATTTTTGAAGTTACTGCTATTTTTCCATGTAAAATAGCAATACTCACTAAGCCTTAACTTTTGATAAGGTTTTGATGCTTGTAGCCTTAATAGGTAATTACAACAATAATCTAATTTCCATGATTTCAATTCTTTAATTTAAGATTTATAAAGAATAAAATACTTAAGAAATACTTTAACAATAATATTTTATATATAATAAAGCTTTACCTTTTTAAATGTCTAATATGATGGGATTGATAATTGATGGAAAAAAACAGTAATGAAAAGACTCTTCTTATGTCTACAGAGCAGCTCTCATGATTCATAATGAATATAGAGGGCGTTCCAAGGTCAAAACTGAAAAAAAATGCGTAAAAATAAGGTTTTTAACTTAAGGTAACTTATTTTTAATTCCAATTTAAAGTCAACAGTGTCATTCTTAACTCCAAGTAGCTTTAATCCTAATTTAAGTTAATAATTTTAAGTTTTAATATAAAATAACTTTATTTATATTAAAGTTCATCACATGAAAAATTTAAAAATGAATTTTCAAGCAGAAATCTTTTAAACTCAATTTTTAATTAATTTTTAAAGAAATCTGAATTTTCTTTTAAGTATAATGGAAAGAGTAAATGTTGAGGCTAATTAACCAGGTAATCTGCTTATAGAAGATAATTAAAATTTAGTTTATATTAAGATACCATTGAATTGTAAGCTGTGTCAAATGTTCAAGCAAATCCATTCAGAAGTGGATTTTTAATGAATTTTTTAAGTTATTGCTATTTTTCCACGTAAAATCGCAAAACACACTCAACCTTAATTTTTGATAGGGTTTTGATGCTTGTAACCTTAAAGTTTCAAGCTTATTTAAGCTTTTTAAGCTTATTGAAGCGTTTAAAGGTCTCAAAACTTTAATTTTAAGCCTGCATATTGGGATTTACCCTTTGGCAGCTTGAAATTCCTGTCCAAATTGGGATAAAACCAGTTTAAACCTTAGGGTTGGATCAAAGTCTAATTTCAAAGCTTAAACAAGGTTGAAAATCCTCCAATACAGGTGGAAAACCCCAATTGAATCCTTGAAGATCCAAAAAGCTGGGCACCCCAGCTCTGTTTCCTCTTTTTCCTTTGTCCCACCTTTTTGCGTGGATTTTGCCCATTTATTTATTTAAAACCATACTATGGCCTAAAACACTTTTAAATTGAGCTCACGCAGGATTTACATTATGTATGGCAAATCCTTATCCAATTAAGTAAATATACACAACACCTCAATTTTAACTACAATTTTGGTAAGACTGCATAAACGTTATGCAACTTTAAATTTAAGCTTATTTAAGCTTGAATTTAACAATTTTAAAAGAAACATTCAAAAAGCTACATTAGTAGTGTGAGATTCTCAAACATTCCGATAACATAAGAAATAAGCCTTTTTGGGTATAACACCCTAGGTCACTTTTGGTGTAGAATCCAAAAATGGCATAATATTTATAACTTTGTTTATCCAAAGAAATTTATACTTATTTTTTGTTCTTTCTTATTTTAAATGCAATTGCAAAGTCTGTTGAAGACTAAATCAGCTGTATATGAAATAATTTGTGGCCTTGTGGGTATGTGATACATACCTCACAGGCTCACATTCTCTCTGTGATAGAGTAGTCCATCTATAAGGAAAAACTTGTTATCCTTATAGTCCCTCAACAAGGGTTCCTCTAGCTGGGATTTTGGCTATGGGCTCCATTATTTCTGTTGGAGGATTTTCATCAATATGCCACACTTTTTGTGTTTAGCATAAGACTTCATTACTGCAATGAAGAACTCATTGTGTAGTTCTGAGGAACCTATCCCCAATATGGGAGTTTCTTTTCCTTCTGATACAATGTCTTCACTGTATGGGGTACCACTTTCTGGTGCCCATTCAGAAAGTATGAAGTTTTCCTCCTGTCTATTTCCTTGAAATTGACAGGGATCTTGGATGCTACTTCAGGGTCATGAGCTGGGTTTCTTTTGACATTATCCAGTTGCCATCTTCTGAGGCCATCTGAATTGGTGTGGCTTTTGCCTTTTTTATATATGATGGTCATATTACATTTATACTCTTGGATGGCTATTTTCAACCTCAACTTGTGTCTATTATTAGTCTTCATATTAATTAAAGACTTGAGTGCTGGGCAGTCTGTATAGAATTCAAAAACAGCACTGTCCAGATAATAATGGATTTTCTCTAGGGCCCAGAATAGGCATAAGAATTCAGTCTGGGCTGTTCCATAACCAGCTCCTGAATCTTTCAGATGCCTGGAGATGTAGAATATCACCCCTTCCCTTGGGTCACCATCCACAATTTGACTCTGGTGTAGGGCTTCTCCTGATCCTTGACTGCAAGTTGCATCTATGTATAGCTTTAATGGTAATTCAAAGTCAGGGAGTATCAGAACAGGGCATTAGTGAGTTCATGTTTTATCCTCTCACATGCATCTCTTCTTTCCTTGGTAAATTCAAAAACTACAACTTTTTAACATAACTTGTATAGACTCCTGATTATTTGAGCAAAGGTTTTGATGTGGTTTCTGTAGTAGCTAGCCAACCCAAGGAAATATTGCATCTATTTGATGTTCTTTGTTCCTGTATTTTGCAGTAATTCTACTACTTTATTTTGGTCTATGGCCAGACTAAGGCCTGATAATTTATGTCCTAGTGGCAGGAATTCTTGTTGGCCAAGATTGCACTTCTTAAGTGAAATTATGAGATTTATGGGCGTGCATTTACTAAGTACTCTGTCTATGTAAGGAACATGGTCTTTCCATGTCTCTGAGTATATTATGATATCAAGAAGGTATACTACCATCCAGCCTTCCAATATTTCTTCTTGAACTATTGTGTTGATCATCCTTTGAAAGTGGGCTGGTGCATTATTGATGCCAAATGTCATCCTTGTGTACTCATATATACCCATACGGCATATAATTCTGAGTAAATTCATGAAGTTTGGTCCAACATCATTCTGGTGGAAACCTTTTATACAATACATCTTGGTTAGATATTTGGCTTTTGCCAGTTTATCTAGGGCATTAGGTATCCTTGGTATGGGGTACCTATCAGCTTTTGTGTTGTTATTTAGTGCTCTGAAATCCCCACACAACCTATATTTGGCATCATCCCAGGTGATAAGGACAAGAGTGGCAATTTCCACTATTTCATTATGTCCTATCTTCTTGATGACATCCATGTCTAGAAGCTCATTGATCTATTTCTCAATTTCTTTCCCAGTTTCAAGGATTGCTGATATGGAGGTCTTTTCAGCATGGGTGGACAAGGTCTTTCTACAACTACATTTAATTCTATATCATAGCCTCTGATTTTTCCCAAAGGTTCTTCACCAATGGCAAATGCTGGTCTATTTTTCCTCAGCATTTTCAGTAAACTGAGTTTTTGTTTACTGGTGATGCTGGAACTGAACCTCCCTTCTTTGAATCAATTGAATAGTTCCTCTTAAGGGTCTTGGTTGAAAAACTGGTATATATCAAGGGAAAATTTCTTTTCCTTGTTTGTATCTGCTGTAATGTGCCTATTTTTAATATTGTAAATGTCTATTCCATACATCCTCTGATAGTTTTTTCCCAGTAAGAATCCCTGGTTGTGAGCATCTTTAAGCACAAAAGACTCTGGGTTGAGTCTGATATTACCTTTCCTAAGGGTTATAATTATCTCTTTGATAATTGTTCCAATGGAAGTCATCTTCCCTGCTGCACTTTCAAATTTTGAAGTAGTTATTGAGATAATCTCTGGACACCATTGATCAGTGTGCAACACTGTCAATTATCAATGGATGTTGAGAATTGTCAACACAAACAGGCATCTTTTTGGCTGTCCCATGTATATATGCCATTCCTTTAGTTGGTGTAACTAGGAATGTTTGTGCATGTTGTGTGTGTTTACACAAGTTCTTATTTGCAGTATCTTGTGCCATTCCTGCCTCTAACTGTATTTACTGAATTTCTAGTTGTATTTCCTCTTTGTCATCCACTCAAAATTAGTCTCTTGGGTCTTGGTCATCATCTGATGGTTCTCTGATGGCATCACCCATTGGGTCTGATTCAGAATCCTCTATTGGGGATTCCTCTTCTAGGACTTGCTCAATGCCATAGACTTTCTTCTTTGTATTTGGAAAGTTATTGGAATAGTAGTCTATTGAACCATAATTGTAACAAGTGTTTTTCTGCTTGGTCACTTCTGCCATTTTTTCTTTGGGTTTGTCTTTGGACTCCACCCTGAAAGGTTTTTTTTCTTTGAAACTACTGCTTTTAAATTTAGAATATTTCCCTATGTTTTTTTCTTTTCCTTACATCTTGTAAGGTGTTTGCAATTTCATCTAGAGTGAAACTTTGGTTGCATGTGCATTTGAAGGCATGCTCTAGTTCCTCAGGCCTTTGTGATTCCTCATCTGAATATTCATTTGAGGATCAATGGCTTTAAGTCTTTTAGACTGTCTAAGAAACCACTCATATGGATCTTTGTCCACAGAGTACTTGTCATTTTCAAATTAAAAGATCTTTTTCCATATCCAAGTACCATTGCTGTACTTTTGGATTCTTTGACTCTTTCACCATGGCCAGCTTCTGCTGCCATGGCTTCCTTTCATCTCTGTGTACCAAATAGTAGCATGCCCTTTAAAAGCTTTATTTAATCTATCAGTAATTCAGTAATCTGGTATACTTGGTACATCTATGAAGAGTCCATCAAGATAATCAATGAGTTCCACGTGATCAGATTCTCCTGTGCCAGAGAATTGGGGCTAGCTTGAGGCCTCTGGAAGCTTCTTTAAGGCTTCCTTCTCAGAATAAGACATATGATCTCCAGATTGGTCTGGAGATGGAGATCTTGCCTTATTCACCAATGAGGCATCTGGTTTGATGTCGTCTTGGTGGTATGGATCATCCAAAACTTTGACTTGTGGTTGAGGATTCATATTTTGATAGAAATTAAAGAATTTGTTTGTAATTTTGGATTCTTTGACTCTTCAATCATGGCCAGCTTCTGCTGCCATGGATTCCTTTCATCTCTGTGTACCAAATAGTAGCATGCCCTTTAAAAGATTTATTGAATCTAGCAGTAATCCAGTAAACTGGTATACTTGGTACATCTATGAAGAGTCCATCAAGATAATCAATGGGTTCCATGTGACCAGATTCTCCTGTGCCAGAGAATTGGGGCTAGCTTGAGGCCTCTGGAAGATTCTTTAAGGCTTCCTTCTCAGAATAAGACACATTATCTCCATCCTGGTATTGAGATGGAGATATTGCCTTATTCACCAATAAGGCATCTGGTTTGATGTCTTCTTGGTGGTATGGATCATCCAAAACATTGACTTGTGGTTGGGGATTCATGTTTGGTAGAAATTAAAGAATTTGTTTATGTCCTGATCCAGACAATTCCTGTCCCTTTCTCAGTGGGTCTGTTCTTCAAAGACTTGATTCAGTCTATTATTGGTTTCTTCAAAAGATTTTCTCAATTGAGAATGGCCTTCCAGAAGAGTGTTAAAAAACGTTTTCAATGGAGTCTGTTAACTTTTTGATCCTCTAAAGGCTTTCTTGGAGTTCTGCAAACTGTTTTTGTGTTTGATCTGCAAATGAGGACATTTTTAACCACAGTGCATCACTGTTTAAGTTACTATTGGGTGTAACAACACTGTGTTTGTTCTGAGTGGGGGTACTATTTCTATTTTTGGTGGTACTGCTTCTAGAAGTATTTACAAGTATTTCTGGTTCTTGTGTACTTCTTTCATGAATTACAACAGCTTCTGGATCATTGGGTCTGACTCTTTCTGCCTTTGGCTTAAATATGTGTTGTTTTTGCCCTTTTATAATTGTCTTATGCTGGAAACTTGTAAGATTTGACTATGAAACTGATGATAATATTACTATTAATCAACAGTACTATGTCTGTTCTTATGGAATATAATAATAAAATATTATTATAACCACAATTAAATAATTATATAATTATTTCTTTCACATGTTAAACACTACTAGTGATTTTAACAGTGAGCAGTAATTGTCTACAAGAATCAATTACAAGAAGAATTTAATAACAAAAACTTCTTTTATTAAAATAATAAAATTATTTTAATATAAAATTATCTTTTGCAAGAATAATTATAAAGATAATTCTTGAAAAAAAATAATTTTAGAGAAAAACTTTAAGAATTAAAGATAAATGACTCACTTATACTCCAAAGAACTTATTGAAAGATCTAAGTCGAGAAATTTGATGTAGAATTGTGGATTTAAGGGATCAAAATGATTTACAGCAGGATTACGAAAATATCTAGTTGGATTCTATGATTTAACGTATTTCTGATTGATTCTGAAAGAATTAAAACACTTAAGAATAGTTTAACTAATACTTACTTGTTGGTAAAAATGATATAAATGAATAATAAGATGATGATGATGTGGAAAAAACAGCAAGAGGAGGCCTCTTTTAAGTCTAAGAAAGCTCACAGAGGCGTTCCATGGAGCAAACTGCAAAACCAGTGAGTGAGAAAACAATAAACCCTTTTGGATTATTGATTGCATCATCTGTTGTCATGTAAGATTATCATAATTACTTGATTGATGCTTTTACATGACTACCAACTGCAATATGGTTAAGAATAAAAGGAGTAAAATCTGTAAATATTCTTTTATTTCAAAAAAATCATTTATTTCTCAAAATTATCAAAGTTATTGGCAATTTCATCACAGGTTGTAATTTCTGTGAATTTTTGAAGATTCAGTGTTTCACGTAGAATAGTCAAAAATGGACTGTAAGTAAACCTATAATTCTTTTTGGTTGGACCATAAGAATACAGTTCTCCATTGGTCCTGCACGTTTCAGAGAGATTCACTAAGAATTGTATTTTTAATGAATTTTTGAAGGTTTTACCTCATTTCTACGTAGAATTGCAAATATCAGTGTTTAACTGGTTGCTATGAGGTAAATCAATGGATAAAAGTCCAAAAATGGTTTTAATTACGCTTTTAGGGTCTATCCATGAAAAGTCATTAAGAATTGACATGCTTACAGGAGTCTAAGTAGCTCTTTACCTCCTTGGCATGTCAAAATAGCAGGTTATTTGCTAGTTTCTTATGATTAACTGTAGTTGTAACATGGTAACCAAGTTCCCAAAAGGTTTTGGTTTACCAATTAGGCCAAGATCAGCCATGGATCCAATCTTTGGAGCTGTCCATGCCTCTGAGGCCTCAGAAGTTGGGTACCCTGGCTCTCTTTGATATCTTTTGTCCCCCTTGCTTATTTCTCACGACAAAATAGAAATTTAATCTTCAAGTGAGATATCCACTATGGGTGTACCAAAGGTTCATGTAGGAATACCATGATATTAGGTGCCCAAAACATTCATAACACTATTCATAGTGTCACCAGGGCAAATCTCGCGTCAATCGTCGGCGATTGACTTCACGTCGCACCGCGGTCAGTATAAAATCTTGCTTCAGTCGCGTTAGTGTCACTTTATAGTCACTGGATTTAGTGGGTCACGTCACGTCAGCGTCAAGACAACGTCAATCGTCACATGTGTCACATGAGAATGTCACTCAAAGCCCAAACCCATTTCAACACTATGCGCAACGTTCGTGTAATTTCACCTCATTGGCTTCCGCCTCCCCGACGCTTAGCATGCTTACGCACCCGCACCGCCCTCCATCCAGATGAGACTCCGACACTGCCCGCCCCTCTCCGTCCTCACCACTCGCTACGCTTTCACACCCCCGCCCCTACCATCCTCACGCTTGTGTAGTACCCTCCCGACATGCCTCCGACAACGCTTACCATCCTTACGCTCATGTAGTGCCCTCCCGACATGCCTCCGACACCACTGATGACCCTTACGCTTGTGTAGTGCCCTCCCGACATGCCTCCGACACAGCTTACCATCCTTATGCTCATGTAGTGCCCTCCCGACATGCCTCCGACACAGCTTACCATCCTTATGCTCATGTAGTGCCCTCCCGACATGCCTCCGACAACAGTTACCCTCCCTCCCGACATTCTCCCGACACTGCTTACCATCCTTACGCTCATGTAGTGCCCTCCCGACATGCCTCCGACAACAGTTACCCTCCCTCCCGACATTCTCCCGACACAGCTTACCATCCTTACGCTCATGTAGTGCCCTCCCGACATGCCTCCGACAACAGTTACCCTCCCTCCCGACATTCTCCCGACACTGCTTACCATCCTTACGCTCATGTAGTGCCCTCCCGACATGCCTCCGACAACAGTTACCCTCCTCACGCTTCCGTATTACATCCATAGTGTACAGTACGGTGGCTTGTTGGCGTACACGATGAACGCAATTGCCGAAATATGCTGAGTGGCCTTCTCTGCCAACAGGACCTAAGGGGATATTGGTCAGTATATTCACCATGTTGTGGCTAGGGTTTAAATCATGAGACTCATAAATTAAAACCTAATAAGTGGACTATTTAAGACAAGAATTGTGTCTCCTGTTTTGCCGACAAAACCATTTTATTTCATATCAATCAAATGAACACTTTGCTTAGTCCTTACCTCATGAGCATTGAATAGTTCAAAAGTTGACTTTAGTAGGTTTCTCACTAGTCAACTTTATTCAATGTCTCACAGGGAAGTGATTTCATTTGCATGATATGAAATAATTTGCAAAACATCGCCTCCTTCAATTTCCCGACAAATTGCATTTTGCAAATGCGATTATTTTACTTGCACCTTTTTTCTTGAATTTGGATCTTTTATCAAAAAATTTTCAAACAAGTTATCAATCAACTCGTCACCATCTATTTGCTTAATAAACTACCTCCGCTATGGCCCGAACCCCGGTAAATTCAACAGAATTCAATGAACGACCAACTTCAGCCCCAGAGAGTGGAAGTGAAATCTCTGATATCGCCAGTAGTCGTGAATTAGGCATTGAAGTAGAGAGCCAGTCACATGAAGATAATCAAGATCCACCAGTTCTTCTGGAAGGTGAGTATGCATCCATCTTGAATATTTCAAATCTCTCAAAACCTGATATTGTGTCATAGCCTTTATTTCAGGGCAGCCTCCAAGCTCTCAGAAACCGAATTTTAAAAGTTATGAGAAGGAAAAGACTGTTGAACCTTGTGCACCGACAGAAGATGATGGGCAAGATGATGTAATTTTCAGTGGGGAGGTGGAAATTATATCCAAGGAACAATTTGTCTCCAACATTGCTCAAACAATCCCAAGGCTCGAAAAAATCCAAAATGATAGTAAAATTCCTGATTATGTGCGTCAAAAGATTGCTGAAGCCATGAGCCTGCTCAAAATGGATTTGAACCGTAAGTCCATTACTAATTCAAAACAAAATTGATAAAAATAGCTGCTTACAATATATGGGCAGGTGTGGAGGTGGGAGAATCTCTACCTGAAGGATCTCGAGTCGTAATTGGATTTCCAGGCAAAGGATTAGGAAAAAGACCAAATATACATGCGACCAAAAAAACAAACAAAAAACGCCGTACCTTTGAAGCCGCAAACGATTCTTGCGATCAAGGTGATGAAATTATCAATGTTGAAGGGGACCATATTGATAATGAACCTCCGCATACTGAACCCTCCCCAATACTCAATGAAACAATCCATGATGAAGCTCCACATACAGAAAGTCCCCCGATACCCAATGAAACAATGCATGATGCAACCCCTCCCGCCTCTCCTCAGAATATTCAAGCCTTTCAAGAAAGGGAAACAATTAAACATGATACAATGGGACGAGATATGACTGATATAATTCCCAACGCTGAGCCCGAAGTGTCATCCGCTGCGAATTTTCAAGGAATATTTTTATCCCGCATGGAAGAGTTTGCAGGCGTTTTGAATTATCATTCCAATATTACTCAACAATCATGGAAAAGGGGGCTTGATAATATCAATAGGATTTACAAAAATAGATGGGACAATTTACCAACAAAGGATGCTCATACATTCCTGCCCGTTGGTATTAAGGTGATCAGTAACCGAGATCTTAAAATGTCGGCTTGGCTGCAGGACCTTGAGATGGCAGGTGAGTTTTTTTTTATCTTTGTGCATGATACTTGATTATTGGCTGTTGACTGGTGATATAAATTGCAATATACAGGGTTAGATTTTTTTAAGCCAACCAAAACAGAAGCGTTTTTTGATCACAACATTTGGAATCTCAAATTGATGAAGGAATCAGCTAAACCTCCAGATAATCTCGCAAAATCTGAAAACTCCTTCTTCAAAATGGTTCAGAGCCTTCTTTACCCCGCCAATCCAGTTAAACATTTTTGGGCAAATGTTATGTTTGAATCCATTAGTTTAGTCTCATACGATGTGATTGCACCCAAACCATATGTTGCACCAACATCAAATTCGACCGATCCTCTTGGACTTGAACGGGGAGCAGTTGAATACCTTGCCTCCTGCTTGAGTAAATCGAAGCAACGTGCAACCCAACTCAGCATTGAAGGTGGCGGGGCTGACAATGAGATATCCACAAAGCCGCACAAGAACCTGGAGGATCTAATGGATACAGTTATCCATTTGATGATTGCATACAACATGGTACGTGCACATACAAAGGTCGAAGTTAATGGCATCAAAGGCAAACTCACGAGCTCAAAAAAAAATGAGGCCATCAAAGATCTTTTGGTGTGTCACAAGAATCTTGGAATCAATCGAATTTGCTATGGTATATTAGCGGCATTCTGTGCGGTGGGGGTTCGTGGTTTGATGGTATGCTCAGATGACTGGAGAACAAGCTCAGTTAAAGGGGCTTTAGCACTAATTGACATTTCCGCAAAACTTTCAGAGGGTAAAAATCTAGTGGAGCCAGTGTGGCTACGTACTAATAAGTATATATGTAATTTACTGAATAAAAGTTTCTTCTCATCAGAGTCTTTTAACCCCACTGTACCTCTTAGATTTGATTTTGCACGATGCTTAGTATTAGACTTTGGTGATGCCTGGGTGGCGAATCGCGGGCTTGGTTCAAGTGATGAGGTCACCTTGACGGTACCCAGGTCAGCTAAACTCACAACCAGGATTGACCCGTTTTAGATTAGCTTTGTACTAGATAGATTGTAATTGAATTTTGCAAAGTTATTTATGAATTTAATAATCATGACTTCCTATCCTACTACTTCCCGGATGCCACAGTCTGAGTACCAATAGTAATTGTACGGCGGCATGCCTCCGTACATCATTGCAAAGACTCCGACAAGACGCAAGCTGAGTCAGGCGATGTGCCCGCGAGTAGCACACCCGGGTGCATTGCGGGAAGTCGCGTTTATCACTTCCCGCCAGCCCATAATAGGCCAAATGTTCCTGTGTCTTTCAAGAGGACTAGGATAGCTAGGGATCCGCAGCAGGATGCATATTGCATTTGCGTGTGCTTGCAATATTCCAAATGGTTGGATTGGAAAGTGATTGCATGGGAACATCAATGTGGAAAATTGAATAATGCACTATCCACTGCAATTTTCAGGTTCAGGTATTTGAGATCGTGAATTTGCCAAGGTCAGGCGTGAGCTTTCTTTTTAGCCGCAATTAAAAAAGATTCATCCACCGCAATCCAATTTAGGTGATATTAAGAAATCAGTAATCATTCGGTTTCATTTCATTTTCTGCTGAAAGCATGCCATTCACGAAAAAAGGAAAAGAGCGTAAAAGGGAACTCGCGAGAAAGCGTCGGGCTGAGGAAGGAAAGTGTGAGTTACTCGCTTAATCTCAGTGTATATATATAGATATATATATATGCTTCCACATTTATGTGGCACCCTCATTGGGCCCCACTGAAGAACATGGGCTTTAGTCGGTTCAGATTGTGCCAATGTCATGTGGGCTCCAACAGGGAAGTCAAAGGATGTGTGCCGAAGAAAGCTCCTTGGCAGTATCTGATATCTTGTGTGCTTCAACACGTAGTGATCCCTCAACCTGTAAGGTTTGACTATGAAACAATAAGTAAAAATTACTAATTTATTACTTATTGTACTCTGAATGTCCTTATAATTGAAATAAATAAGATTAAAATAATAATAATAATAAAGAAATATTATTATTATGGCGTAAAAATATTATATTATTAAATAAATATAATAATATAATTAATATTATATGAAATTATAATATTATAAATAATATATTAATATAAAATAATTAATATATTATAAAGCTCTTTATTATTGTTACCAACAAATAATAAAGGCGTAAAAAATTGTTTTTTATTAATAAAAAACAATTAATAACAATAATATTACTAATATTAAAGTTATGAATTAATATAAATACTATTTATATTAATTAAAGAATTATTAATAGAGTAATAATAGAGAAATTATTATAATAAGAGAAAATAACCTACTTTTAACACTTAATATAATAATTTTGAAGTATTTTACGCCCAAAAATATAAATACAACTTTTTCAAATTGTATTTACAATAAAAATAAAGAAAATTACAAATTATTCTGGATTTTTACGTGGAAATGAGTTATTAGAGAGATTTTTAACAAAAACAATTAAATAAATGATTTAATCACGTCAAAATAGATGATTATAGCAAGGTGGTCTTTGGTCTTTAATAATATAACAGTTTTATATATAAAGAATAAAGAAATTACCTTTGATTTAATTGATTTAATGTTTTTGATGCGTCTGAGGGGAAAATAGAGTAAAAAGAGCTCTATTTATAGTAAATACCTCCCTCCTAGAGTCCAACAGGCTTCTAGTAGACGTGTACTGATCATATCCACTGGAATTGATCAATATTTTAAGGTTTTAGGGTGATTACATCATGATCAAACCATATTACATCATTATTACACCATTATTTAGAGTTATCACTATAACTCTAAGTGTGAGGACATCAGAGGCTTGGCAGAACCCCAAATTTCGTGGATTTTATTAGTTTTAATCATAAACTAATAGTATTCACCAATTTTATCACTCTTAAGACTGTTAAACTTAATTTAAGGTTACAGTATGTGATCATAACAGCTCAATTTAAGCTCAAACTTTGATCCTCAATAACTTTTAAGGTTTTCACGCTACAGCAATTTAGAGAGTGAATTCTGATAGCCTGACATAACCTTATTATGCTGCCAAGGGCTTTTCATTACATCATCAAAACTCTAATTTTGATGATTTTTCTTGTAACTCATCTTTTCTGTCGAAATTCAATATTTTAAACTTCAAACCTTGATTTCAGGGGGTTATACCCTGAATTTAATAATAAAAATTACATCATTCTTCTCGAATAAACTAGTAGAATCCAACTGTATACTTTTTTTTAAGTTTGGACTACTTTCACAACAAAGTGGTCAACAGCTCTGTTGATTTTTATCAATATTTCCTCATAAGTCTTAACCTTGTTTATAATTTGCAAAATAAAGTTCATATCTGTGTTCTTACAGTAATTACGTGGTAACTTTATTTTTGGTTCATCATTCTAGCATGTATAGTTTAGAAGATATTAGCTATGATCACTGAATATATGCGTTGACCAAAAAAGTGCATATATTCAGGATAATTCCTTAAGTATTGATTTTGGGAATTAGCTTATTAATTGTTTTATATGTGGATTTTTGTGGGGAATCTACTGGTACAATTTATTTCACATGTTGTTTCATTAGCTTCTGAGATAAATAAGGTTTTATGGTTTTTATAAGGTATTATACCTTATAATTCCTTAAATATTGACTTTACAGATATGCCATAAAAGTGGTATATGTGTATTTTTCCATGGGGAATCCAATGGTATAATTTAATTTACATGTTGCTTCATTGGTTTTTAATTTAAACCAATTTTTATACCAATTTATGGTATTTTTTGTATATTTAAGTAATTATTATTAATGTATATTTATTCTAAGTAATTTTAATATAATTATATTAAAGTTATATTTATTCTGAGTCTTTTTTGTGACCTTATTGGGTATGTGGTCATATCTCAAAGGCTCACATTCCCTACCACCAAAAAAAAGATTGTACCACAATCTGATATGTGTGATTAGGGTATCATCCACTGTCCTACCTCTTCAATAGACTTTGTTAGTCTTGAAGCTCAATAATGCTTAACTTTTTTATTTTTCAGGTTTTCTTTCATGTCTGAATCTTCTTAGTAATTTATCAGCATTTGTTATATCTTTCTCAAGTAGCCATTCATCTTCTTGAGTTGAATTCCTATACCTTACAAGGTATTCCCTTTCTTTTTTGTTTCTTGTCCTTCTTTCTTTAAGGACTTTTACTATTTTCTTTTCCTCTCCTTCCTCCAAGGGGGGAATCTCAAGTGGGGGTTTATTTCTTAGTGGAAATAACTCTTTGTCACTTGAACTGTAAGGTTTTATCAGACTTACAGGGAAAGTTGGGTGTTTGTTCATTAGTTCACCTGTGAGTTCTAATTGCACAGCATTGGGTCCATGGAGTGCTTTTATCATAAATGGTCCTGCAAAGGAATCTTTCAATTTCTTTGGGCCTTTTATGTTATTGAAATTAAGGGTTGATACTAAAACCAAGTCTCCTATTTTGAAATCAGGTGGTTTATGACTTTTATCCCATCTTTCTTTTGCATATTTAAAAGAATCTTGCATGCATCTGTTTGCATGGTGTCTTGCTTTGTCAAGCATTATCTTGAAACTGCTTGCCGTTGGATGTATATCCACTAAGTCCTTTTTGAGGGTGTTATAAGGAAGTCTTGGATTCCAACCTTTCTCTAGCATTGCTGGTGTTTTGCCAGTAGAAGAATGGATTGATGTCTTATATGCCAGTTCAAGTGCTGGTATTAGTGTACACCAATCATGGGTAAAACCATCAGAATCTTTGAATTCTAGCCCATAAGCACAGAATCTTCTGATCATATCCTCTAGGGTTTGTATCATTCTTTCTGCTAGACCATCAGTTTGAGGATGATAAGCTGTTGAGAATGATAACTTTGTCCCAAACAAGTTATGGAGGTTTGTCCATAATGCTGAAGTGAACTTTGGGTCTCTGTCACTTATAATATTTTGGAATAAGCCTGTGTGGCTAATGACTTTATTCCATATCATTATGGCTGTATCCATAGCTGTGTCATCTTTATGACATGGTAAGAACATGGGAGTTTTACTGTACCTGTCAACTAATACTAGGCATGCATTATAACTTCTGTCTCCTCCTGGAGGTAAGGCTGTTACCCAATCCATATGAACTATTTCCCATGGGGATTTTGGTTCTTGGATTTGGATCATCATTCCAAATTTCTTTCCTGTGGCTCTGTTGGCTTTTTGACATCTGTCACAGGTTTGGCAGTATTCTGCAACATCTTTCTTCCAATTTGGCCGCCAAGAGCAGGTTTTCATCCTCTCTAGTGTCCTATCTTCTGAGAGATGTCCAGATGCAACACTATCATGACACTCATGTAAAATAGTGTTTATTAGTGTTCTATCTGTTAAGGCCATAACACATGTGTGTTTTGTTCTATGGTAAAGGATTCCATCAAGGAGGTGAAATCTTCCTTCATCATATGCCTTTTTCCATATTTCATCTAGTTTTGATGAAAGTGATGGATCTTTGCAGTCTTTCATTAGAAGTTGGCTTAAGATATGGCAATTTTTGTCTGTCTTATAGCTTTCTTTAACTTGGTTAAAGAATTCTGTGCCAATGTCTGTAACACATATTCCTTCTATATGGTACTCTTCTTGTGGTACCCATGCTGGATTGTCAGGGGTATTTGCTAGAGCCCATCTACTAAGACCATCTGCATTTTTATGAATATTCCCAGATTTATGAACAATAGTCATATTTCCTCTATATTCTTGGATAGCAATTTGCCATCTCAGCATATGTCTATTTGGAGTCTTCATATTTAATAGTGATTTCACAGCATTACAGTCTGTGATTACATCAAATACTGTGCAATCCAAATAATAATGCAGTTTTTCTAAAGCCCATACTAGGCATAAGCATTCCATTTGGCTTGCTCCATACCTTGCTTCTGTTGGCTTTATCTGTCTTGAAATGAAACAAATTGGTCCTTCCACTGGTTTGTCATTGATAATTTGTGTTTGGTGAAGTGCAGCACCTAGTCCTTCTCCACAAGCATCAATGTACAGTTTGAAGGGTAGTTTCCAATCTGGCATCAGAAGAAATGGGGCATTTGTTAAGGAATTTTTTAATTCTTCATATGCCTTGACTCTTTCTTCTGTCATCTCATAGACTGTTTGTTGGTCACATAGCTTATACAAGGATTTAGCAATCTTTGCAAAGTCCTTTATATGCTGTCTATAGTAACCAGCAAATCCTAGAAATGATTGCATTTCTTTTTTAGTTTGAGGCATTGGTTTAAGTAGTACTGCTGCTACTTTATTTTTGTCTATGCCTAGACTAAGTCCAGATACCACATGTCCTAGTGCTTATAATTCACTATATGCAAAATGACACTTTTTCAAGGAAATTTTCATATTCACTTGGACTATTTTCTGTAGTACCCTTTCTAGTCTTGTAAGGTGATTGTCCCAAGTTTCTGAGCAAACTATAATATCATCAATATAGATGATTAACCATCCTTCTGATAATTCTTCAGGAAATATGGTATTCATCATTCTTTGATAATGGGAGGGTGCATTTTTTATTCCAAAAGGCATTCTTAAGTATTCAAAAATTCCACAATGGACTATTATTCTTAGTAGTTTCTTGGCATTGTCTGTTAAGACATTTTGATGAAAACCCTTAAGAGCATCCATAGCTGTGATGAACTTAGCTTGTGACAATTGGGTTAATGTCTCATGGATTCTGGGTATTGGATATCTGTCTGGAATGGTATAGGTATTCAGGGCTCTGAAGTCTCCTACCATCCTTGATTTTCCATTATGCCAAGTTATAATGACAGGTGTAGTAGCTTCTACTTGTTCATTATGTCCAACCTTTCTTAATACTCCAAGGTCCATTAATTCTTTAATGTGCACCTCTAGGGCTTCTCTAGCTCTTGGGCTGGCTGGATAAGCAGGTCTTCTTAATAAAGGTGGGTAAGGTTTTTCTACATTAAGAATTATATCCACTTCATGTCCAATTATGGCACCTAGTGGCTCTTTGTCAGTTGCAAAGGCATTTTTATACTTAAATAAGAGGTCAATCAATTTTTCTTTCATTTTTTCTGTTAATTCTTGATTGAATTCTGCCTCTCTGAGTTGTTCAGATATAAAAAGTTCTTTTTCTGGAATTTTTTTCTCATTCTTAATAACTGTGATTTGTTTTTTGTTATTTAAGAATCCAAACTTTTGTCTTTTATTATCTCCTATGGTAAAATATCTATCCTTTTGGTTGGAGATATCTATACCATAGATTGATAAGTAGTCATTCCCAAGTAAGAAATGATTACTAGTACAGTTGTCCATTACTACAAACTCTACTTTAATTCTGACACATTGTGAGGGATGAGGAAAAATTAGTGTTAAATCAATTATTCCAAGGGGCTTCATGCTCTCACTTGCACTACTAAATTTGACACCTTGTATTGGCATAAGTTTTTCTTGCCAGTCTGGGACAATGGTTTTTAAATAACTTTTGCCAACACAAGTGCAATATGCTCCTGTATCTAAGTTAATCTTTCCTTCTTGGTTATCAACCATAACAATACTTATACTTGATTTTCCAGCTGCATATCCCATTCCTCTTGCAGGTTTGGTTCTATACATTTTGGCATCTTGTATGTTTGTCAGGTTTGTGTCAGATGTTCCAACTTGTGGCAAGTTTGAGTTAACATCCAGTACTTCATAAATTATATCAATATTATTAATTTGTGCATTAATTATATTGATTTCATCACTTTCAGAGCTCTCTGACTCTTCTGTCTCTTTTTCAGAGTCAGATTCCTCTTCTTTGTCATTGTGGTTTTCTGTTTCCACAATTTCATTGATCTTTGCTTTTTTAAGGCAATTATTGGCTAAGTGTCCAATACCTCCACATTTATGGCATTTTCTTTGCTCATTATTGTTGGATGTATTGGGTTTAAAGGATTCTTTTGATTTATCTTTCTTGATAAATGGTTTGTTTGGGCTTTTAATGTCCAATCTTTTCCAAGTCCTGCCAATTTTTGTTCTTGTCACTATATCTTCTAGTGCATTTATATACTCTTCTGTGGAGCATGGTTCTATACACCTGCTTCTTAGGGCATGTTCTAGTTCCCCTCCACATTTTTTAAGTATTTTCATATGCACCATCTTCTGTGACATTTCTGGGTACAGTGCATTAAGTCTTTCAACTTGTTTTAGGAACCAAGTTAAAGGTTTATCTTTCTCAGGGTCAAAGAAAGAGTTTTCAAATGCATTTTCTATCTTATACCTCCAGGCATCATTTGCCCACTTGGTGATTATTTCTTGTTTCCACCAAGACCAGGTATTTTTACCATTTGTTTGTCTTATGCCATAATACCATCTTTTTGCAGATTTCTCAAACAATGAATGTAATCTTGCAGTGATTAATTTATCTGGTATGGCATAGTCTTCTTGTAACATGTCAATTGTTTTAATAAATGACATGTGGTCATATTCACCTTCTCCTGTGAATGTTGGCCATTCCTTCAATTGAGGTGCTTCCTTCATTAAGACTTGGTTATTGTCTTGGTGACTCAAGTCTGTTATGAAAGGATTTGACAATTCCTCTTTTGTTTTAATAGGGCTTCTTATATGGGAAAATGGTGTTGATAACTTTGGCATATTTAAATTAGCCTCATTAATTTTATCCATTTTTTCAGTAATAAGCCTTATTTCACTTTGAATATCATCTTTCAGATGCATTCTTGCTTCATCACTTTTTTCCACATGGTCGAAAAGTAATTTTTGGTGTGATGAAGTCTTTTCTTCAAATTTTTCTACAGAAATACTTAATTTATTTAATTTTTCTGTAAGATTGTCAATACTCACATCATAATTGATTGTCAAAGTCTTGTCTTTGATATCTTTTATGTATTTATACAATTCTTGTTGTCCTTGTATTAATTTTTGAGTATTGTCAATTAAATTTTTTGGTTTATTATTTTCAACAATAAACTTAATGTTGTCAATTTCTTTCTTGTTTTGTACAACAATTTTTGTTAAAGAAGATAAATTGTTATTTATTTCTTGTAGTGATAATAAACTGTCTTTAATTTCTTTTAGAGGTAATATACTATTTTTAATTTCTGTTAAAGTATTTACAACATCTTTGGACAAGGTTATTTCTTTGGGAAATGAGGTTGTCTCATTCTTTGCTCTTCCTTGTCCTTGAATTCCATCAAGGTTCTGGCCATGTTGAAAACATTGTCCATGGCATCCTTTTGGATTCTTGGGATTCTGTAGCTTGGGGAATATGGTTTCCTCCAATGCTTTTTCTTGTTCTTCTTCCCTTCTTGGGGAAGTGGGTTGGCTTGAGGCTTGCTGGTAGAAGCTACTGGGGCTTCTTCCTTGGTTGCCTCCCTCTTTTTGGCATGATAATCCTTGATCTTTTTGATTTGAGGTTTGGATGACAGTGGATTCCATCCATTGGAGTATTTCACTATCTCCTCCTCTTTGAGGAACTTTTTCAGGATGTGCCAGGAGTTCATCACTCCTTGGTGTATTTGAGGCAGCATTTCCCAGTCTTTGTCCTTGTATACTGTGTAATACTGTTTGTACTGGCTCATGTAGATGTCTATTTGAGCCCTCTGAATGTGATTTGTACCTGTTTGAGTTACTCATACTTAGTTCCAATTCAGGCTCAGATATGATGGGCATTTCTGGGACTTGCCTTTGGGATAAGGCACTTCCTTGTGTGGATTATGTTCCACTGGGGATATTGCCCTTTCTTTTCCCTTTTGTGGGATCAATTCTACCTCTGAGTCCAGCTCCATCTGATTGGATGGAGTATTGGGAACCTCTTCTGGTAGTCATAATTTAAAGAATAAGAAAAAATAAAAGTATTTCAGAATAAAATTCTTTTTATGGCAATTTAAAAAGAGGTGCTCACCTTCAGAGTCTTGAATGGTGGGCCCTGGAAAGTCTAATTTCTTAGCTTTCTTTCTTTTGGTGATAACTGGTGTAGGAGAACTTTGACAAGTTTCTTCCACCAATCTCTCAACAGTAGCTTGGTTGTCTTCTGTTGGGTTATCTTTAAACACTAAAAAAGACAAATAAATATAAGTCTTTTTATAATAAGTGTTATTTTTGGCAAGATATGGCAATTTTCCACGTAGAAATTGCTTTTATATCTTTGAAAAATTGAAATAAATAAAGAAATGAATAAAAATGAATAAAAATAACTTTTTTATTGGTTTTTAATATTTTTTAATATTTTTTATATATTTTTTTATTTTTATTTTTTAAAGAATAAAATAAAAAATGAATATGATTCTTATAAAATTAAATTATAATAAAAATTATTTTTAATTTATAAAATATCTCTTTTAATCACTAGAGTCACTCAAAGAAAGTTCTTGAAAGTCTAAGGATGTGAAAAACCACGTGTAAGACAGTACAATTGCTTTCCAAATGCCTCAATAGCTTTTAAAATCAATAAAATATAAAATTATTATATAATTTTATGATTATAAATATAATTTATTATGGATAAACCCAAATAGAATCTTTTTAAAGGTCTTTTTAAGTAAATATCACGGCCAGGCCCCCAAATGTAAGGTTTGACTATGAAACAATAAGTAAAAATTACTAATTTATTACTTATTGTACTCTGAATGTCCTTATAATTGAAATAAATAAGATTAAAATAATAATAATGATAAAGAAATATTATTATTATGGCGTAAAAATATTATATTATTAAATAAATATAATAATATAATTAATATTATATGAAATTATAATATTATAAATAATATATTAATATAAAATAATTAATATATTATAAAGCTCTTTATTATTGTTACCAACAAATAATAAAGGCGTAAAAAATTGTTTTTTATTAATAAAAAACAATTAATAACAATAATATTACTAATATTAAAGTTATGAATTAATATAAATACTATTTATATTAATTAAAGAATTATTAATACAGTAATAATAGAGAAATTATTATAATAAGAGAAAATAACCTACTTTTAACACTTAATATAATAATTTTGAAGTATTTTACGCCCAAAAATATAAATACAACTTTTTCAAATTGTATTTACAATAAAAATAAAGAAAATTACAAATTATTCTGGATTTTTACATGGAAATGAGTTATTAGAGAGATCTTTAACAAAAACAATTAAATAAATGATTTAATCACGTCAAAATAGATGATTATAGCAAGGTGGTCTTTGGTCTTTAATAATATAACAGTTTTATATATAAAGAATAAAGAAATTACCTTTGATTTAATTGATTTAATGTTTTTGATGCGTCTGAGGGGAAAATAGAGTAAAAAGAGCTCTATTTATAGTAAATACCTCCCTCCTAGAGTCCAACAGGCTTCTAGTAGATGTGTACTGATCATATCCACTGGAATTGATCAATATTTTAAGGTTTGAGGGTGATTACATCATGATCAAACCATATTACATCATTATTACACCATTATTTAGAGTTATCACTATAACTCTAAGTGTGATGACATCAGAGGCTTGGCAGAACCCCAAATTTCGTGGATTTTATTAGTTTTAATCATAAACTAATAGTATTCACCAATTTTATCACTCTTAAGACTGTTAAACTTAATTTAAGGTTACAGTATGTGATCATAACAGCTCAATTTAAGCTCAAACTTTGATCCTCAATAACTTTTAAGGTTTTCACGCTACAGCAATTCAGAGAGTGAATTCTGATAGCCTGACATAACCTTATTATGCTGCCAAGGGCTTTTCATTACATCATCAAAACTCTAATTTTGATGATTTTTCTTGTAACTCATCTTTTCTGTCGAAATTCAATATTTTAAACTTCAAACCTTGATTTCAGGGGGTTATACCCTGAATTTAATAATAAAAATTACATCATTCTTCTCGAATAAACTAGTAGAATCCAACTGTATACTTTTTTTTAAGTTTGGACTACTTTCACAACAAAGTGGTCAACAGCTCTGTTGATTTTTATCAATATTTCCTCATAAGTCTTAACCTTGTTTATAATTTGCAAAATAAAGTTCATATCTGTGTTCTTACAGTAATTACGTGGTAACTTTATTTTTGGTTCATCATTCTAGCATGTATAGTTTAGAAGATATTAGCTATGATCACTGAATATATGCGTTGACCAAAAAAGTGCATATATTCAGGATAATTCCTTAAGTATTGATTTTGGGAATTAGCTTATTAATTGTTTTATATGTGGATTTTTGTGGGGAATCTACTGGTACAATTTATTTCACATGTTGTTCCATTAGTTTCTGAGATAAATAAGGTTTTATGATTTTTATAAGGTATTATACCTTATAATTCCTTAAATATTGACTTTACAGATATGCCATAAAAGTGGTATATGTGTATTTTTCCATGGGGAATCCAATGGTATAATTTAATTTACATGTTGCTTCATTGGTTTTTAAGTTAAACCAATTTTTATACCAATTTATGGTATTTTTTGTATATTTAAGTAATTATTCTTAATGTATATTTATTCTAAGTAATTTGAATATAATTATATTAAAGTTATATTTATTCTGAGTCTTTTTTGTGACCTTATTGGGTATGTGGTCATATCTCAAAGGCTCACACAACCACTCGGGAATAGTATCAGATCCCAAAAGACGAATGAGCGCAAAACGACCCGAATGAATAGGTTGTTTTCCTCCTCTCGCCCAACAGCACAAATATCAATGCCAGTATCAGCAAATATCACCCCAAGTGAAATTCGGAGGCTTGTGGATGTCAATCAGATCAAACGCATTCACTTTGGGCGTGTGGCAATTTTCTCTTCAACCGGATTACTCATTGCCCTTGTTGAATTCCGACCATTCACAACAATGAGTGAAGTCGAGGTCAATCAATGGGATGAATTATCACAATTCCTATTTCGCGAAAAGAGTTTCACCGACCCTATTGCAACAAATGGGGCATTACTGGAGGGATTTATGTTCGCAATTGGGTGGCGCAAATGCACCACGAAGAATGAACAATTTGGTCTGTATGTCAGTGCTGGCAAAATTGAAAATGCAAAAGATGAATGGCGGGACCGAGGTGCCAATCTTAGCTTGGTGGGTCGCATTCTAGGTCAATCCTTACGATATGTTGGGGATAATTTATTTCAGAAGATTCAAAATTGCTACAACTCATTGGGGGTTCCGTCTTTTGATCAAGTCAACTATGAAGGCGATATTCCGGCAAATCAGGGTGCATTCGAGTTCGCTTCCGCACTCACTTTCACCATGAATGGATTCAAAAACGCACCTCATGTTGATAAGGATGCATCGCTGTATGCTTCGGGATGGTGGTTTCAAGCTGATAAGTGGACCGGCCAAATTCAAAGAGATGCGTCAAAGCGGTGTACAGGGGGAAAATTGATTTTCCCAAATGAGCATTTTTGGATTGATCTATCCGCATGTCATGGGCTCATTCAGGTAGTGTGGGCCAGTAGTACATTTGTTCATTATACTGATCCAGCACAGGACAATGAAAGCACGACACTAGTGGGTATGTCCGCACAATGCTCAAGCAGGTTAGCAAAAACAATGCGGCAAAAAAGCAATGGCTATTATGAGATTGGCGAGAGAGCGGGCTATCAAATCAGGGATGGTAATACAATCTCATGCCTATTCAAAGAATGAGGAGATTTGCAAGTGGGTTGGGTAAGTAATGGTGAGGTAAGGCAGAGGACAATATACACCAGGATTGGATGGATTTGAGTGCGGGAGATGGGGTGTCTCACATGAAAAAGGGGTGAAGTGGATTATGTACGGTGGCATGCCATCGTACATCTGTCCTGGTTTGTTGCTATTGTCCAGGATGCCAATGCTTCACATGCGAATCCTCATGCTTGTGCAGGTTCTGACAATGCTGAAAGTTCCTTACGCCTATGCGGGGTGCCAACGCTACACACGCCAATCCTTGGGCCTGTGCAGGCTCCCGAAAATTTACACGCCAATCCTTACGCCTTTACAGGCTTTCGACGATTCACACGCCAATTCTTACGCTTGTGAAGCTTCCCCACAATGCTGAAATTTTCTTTAGCCTGTGCAGGATCCCAAGAATTCACACGCCAATTCTTACGCCTGTGCAGGCTCCCAACAATTCACACGCCCATCCTTATGCTTGGGGAGGGTCCCAAAAGTGCTAAAATTCCTTACGCCTTCACAGGCTTCCGACGATTCACACGCCAATCCTTACGCTTGGGAAGGTTGCCAACAATGCTGACAAACTATTACGCCTGTGCAGGCTCCCAACAATTCATACGCCAATCCTTATGCCTGTGCAGGCTCCCAACAACTCACATGCCAATCCTTATGCCTGTGCAGGCTCCCAACAATTCACACGCCAATCCTTACGCCTGTGCAGCCTCCCAACAAGTCACACGCCAATCCTTACGCTTGTGAAGGTTCTAGACAATTTAAACAATTCAATACATGAGTAAGACTAATAGCGTGTGGCCATAGGAAAGGCCATGTTTCACGAATCTGGACTCGATTGCTCACATACGGGAACCTCCCGCTTTTTTACAGTTAGGAATGGGTATGGCTCTAAACCATGGAAGAAGAAAATATACAAGAGGATAACGGCAACTATTGGCGCATTTTGAGAAAAAGAGGTTCACGAAAACAAATACTCACTCAAACTCTTGGTGGGGCACTTACAAAAATAATTCTCATGCAATCAGGGTTTTTCTCTAAGGAGGAAATAAGTAATTTTTACGTGAACAAAGAATGTAATAGAATTTGAACATAACAATAATTGAAGACAAATATTTTATTCAAAAGAAAGTATTACAAAAAATAAAAAGAGGAAATAATGGGATTTTTTTTTTAATTTTTTATTTTTCGAGGAATTTGGAGACTATCCCGGTTATGTCCTCCTTTGGATAAGCCTCCAGTGCCTGGGCAAGGAGGCGGTTTAGTTCGTCCCGGAAGTCCCGGTGCATCTCATTTCGATGAGTTGCATCCACGAAAGGAATCATGTGGAGCAAGCGACGATGCTCCAACAAGATTCGGTTGATCGAATCGTGGACGATTGCTCGAGGAATCATTAGGGTCGGTCGCAGGTCGGTGAATTCCTGGCGAGCATCATCGTGGGAATGAGACGAGCTTGGCACCGGGGGGAGGAGGCATTGGGGTTCTCGGGGGCACTGGAAGGGATCTCTGGGGAGGGGGGGGGAATGGAAGGGGAAGGTGAGCGAGTCGGGTAAGAAGAAGGGGGATGGGGAACTGGGGATCCCACGGGCGTATCGTTGATGATGATTATCGAGCGAGGAGTGGCGGGACGATCTGGAGACGGTTGAAAAAATGGTGAGGAAAAGTTGAGAAGAGTGAAGAAGGAGAAGTGGTGACTTACCAAAAGGTTCCTCCGTGGATTGCGTAGGAGCCACCTCAGGTTCTGGCTCACGAGTCGTATCGTCCTCAGGTGGTTGGGACGATGGACTCGGGCCAGGAATAGGTGGCTCTTCGGTTTGGGAGGGTTCTAAAAAAGGAGTAAGTGTCAGTTCACTCGACTCGAAAGTGAAAGTGAAAATGAAATGAAACTTTGGCTGCTTACCACGGAATAATTCCTCAGACCATCGGGTGCCACTCGGGCCTGGAGTGGGTTGCCGGGGGGTTTGCTCGCGAGGCAAACTGGGAACGGGAGAGTTGTGTCGGGGGGTTTGGTTCTATGAGTAATGGAAAAAAGTCAGTATTATTGCGTGAAGAGAAATGAGATAAAGAGGAGAAATAAAACTTACTTTGGCGTTTGAATCCCATTGGTGATAAGACATGGTGACGATCAGCCCAAGCTCGAATGTCCTCTCGCCATCGCCATCCTTCATCGGCCGGATAATCACTTCGCTCCGGTCGAGGAGTGAAGTGACCATCGGATGGTGGCCTAGGAGGGGGAGTGGACAAATCGATACTGGAGGGGACAGGGCTAATTGTCCGGAATCGTTCCCGTTGGCCTGTTTGGGGGCCCGGCGTCCATTCACGCTCAGAAATGGTTTCATCATCGTCGACCACAAAGGAGTCCTCGCGAGGGCGTCTTGGGCGAGAACTCGTCTGGCCTCGTGGTCGGAAGGGGCGGACAACGAACGAACATTTCTTGTGTGCTTGTCGGCAAGCATCACAAGCGTCGTTTGTCGTCGAGGAACGAATGCAGGGGATACCCCGCTTGGTGCATAACGTGCACGACATCTAAAAACAAAACAAAACAGGTTAGTAACTGAATAGAAAGTAAGCAATCAAGAAAGAAAAGGAAGACATACGATGATTTATATAAATATAAAACGGAATCAAATTAAAGACGCTCTAGTCGGAAGTTTTTAAAAGTCTGGAAGGAAGTCGTGAAGAAAGAAAAATATTAATATCGGTACATAATGTTGACTAAAGTTTAATTGGAGAAAACGTACAAAGTAGATAGAAGTGGGGTTCTGAAAGTATTAGCAGGAAAAACAAAAAGCAAGCAGGAAGGGGAGTGGGGTTAGTCGAGTGCGAAAGAAAAGACTGGAAAGGCAGGAAGACGAGGGGGAATACGCACAAGAAGGACAAACGCGGGTGAGGTTGAACGAAGTGGAGCGGGTGAGAAAGAAAGTGAAGTGCGTGTCGTGTGAAGATGGTCTTTTATACCAAGGTGAAGCTGAGACGATCTCAGCAGTTGCAGCACCCGCAAAAGTCTCAGCTTCAAGGCGTGTGGGCAAAATTGAAGCTGAGTCTCAGCGAATGCTGCAACTGAGAGGTGAAATGCTCGCGTGAGGCAGAAGAACAGTGGGGGTCTGGCTGAGTATTGCAATTTATTGAATTGTCAAGCTGAGTATTGCAATTTATTGAATTGTCATGCTGAGTCAAATCCCCTTTGTTTCCTTAAATTGCCACCCGATCACCCAGGAGGGTGGTCGTGAGGCCCTTATTGATTGTGCATTGTGTGTGCAATGCACAAGTGACCGCGGCAAGATCACCGGCCTTATGGCCTGGTGATAGTCTTTGAACAAAGGGGGGGGGCTGTAAGACAAGTGAATACAGCGTGAGCTTGCCTCGACCCATTGCTCAGGTTTGCTTTCGGGTCATAATTGAAATGCTCAGTGGCTGAACATTGGAATTGCACAGTGATTGAGCTATAGATATAACAATATCAAATGCACCATGCTGAGCCATTGCTCAGTCATTTTTGTATGCGCGCACTCTGAGCATTTGGCACAGCATCGGATGACATTTCAGCAAGGTGCAGCATTTCACACGCTTTGGTAAAGTGCTCCAAACTGAGCCTTCCAGTGAGCTATTGCAGAATTAGTTCATTCCATGGCTTTACTGAGCACTTTCACACGGTGCTTTTGACCATGACATGCTCAGCTTGCATGTGCAAATCGGGTGAAACGCAATGCTGAGCATGTGGCACATGAGCTACGTAAATGCAAACGATCGGAAGGTGCATGCACATTTGCTATATGCATGCAGGCTCAAGTAGTATTACACCTTCCTGATCTGTACAGTACAGTCGACACTGTAGTACGCAGTACACCTTTGTAAATGTGTACTGCGGGGCAGAGCAAAAAGCTGTTCAACAATGTAACATGCAATCACGTCAAGCCATCGAGTCATATCTCTCACCTGCATCCCTTTGATGCACCTTGTTGGACAGCTCTGCCTAACTACGGCACAGATGCGCATGTAATCCAAGTTAATGTAAGTGGGTCATAATGGGATGACTTAATATTTGGGTCATACACAAAGAGTTGATTCACTCCGGTGCCATGGTTGGGGCAAACAATGACTAGCCCGCTTGTTCATTGTTGGGCAGCCACACACTTTCATACGCACCCCCGATGGGTCATACGCAGGCAACTTTCACACGCCTGGAACACATTTTACTGCCAGTCTTCCAGCTGCGTATTTTCTTGCTCGGGTTGTCAGCTTGACTGCAGACGCTCACCCGCTTGCGCGTGGAAACCTGAGGCCAATCAGTGTGGATTTGCTTCAGCCTCATCCACATTAGATTAACAATCCCAGCCTATGATTGCTGAGGCTGGTCATGTTGGCGTGGTTATCTCCCACCGCGGGTCATTTTCTTTACGTTCTCACACGCCCCGCGCAAGTTGTGGCACCTGGCTTGCAGCCAAAAAATCCCTTGGGCGTGTGGCCTCTTTCTCCGGAGTTCTGTACGCGCGTGAGGCAAAGACCCGGATGCCAATCTCGGTGGATTAGTACTTGCCTCAAACGCCATAGGGGTGAATGTATATGTGGATCACGGCTCACGGCTGGCGCCCCCTTTGATCATCCCACACATTCCCCCTGAAAGCCCAGTATGCATCAGTCAGCAAAAAACTTCAGGCCAAACCAAAGTCATGTTCGGTGGCATGCCACCGAACATATCTCACCCGCCCACACACAAACATCCCCACAGTGAGATTGCCCTTTGAAACTGCCAACATTGCCCAGTAGGTCCCTGTGAATAATTAACCTGGGGAGGATGCGCTCATTGTTCGCTGTCACACCAGCGAACATGACCGCATGCCTCTAATATGCCCTCCACAATAAGCTGCTACAACCCACCCAATTTCGGATGTGCTAATGTCAGCCTTGTTCCACCAAATGTTTCGTAACTCGCTGCAGATCCAGCAGTCATAATGGTGCACCCACATTTTGGCCACCTTGCCTTGATATATGCCCCAAATCGGATATGAAAATTATGAGCCCAAGAGGCCCACCTCCATCAAGACCATGCACGTAACCACAGGCCATCCCCCTTTTGGCCTGTTGCTGCCACTCATATAAGTTCCCCACCTGCGCTTATTCCTATTCATTCCCTTTAGCTAACCCTTCCCGATCATATAATTCCCAACTGTCCCCAAATAATTTAAAATAGCCATCATGTCAACCCCTTCACAACCACTTTGCATTGGGATGATTAATATTCGTATTCAAATAAATAGTGATATAACCTTAAAGCCTGAGAATTCCCACTTAGGTTCTTGGATTATCCTATGGCACAATCAACACAACATATTCGTATATCTCCCCAATCACCAGCATGCTATTGGCTCTCTCCCGGGAACCCTTTCCCAAACGTTGATACCATTCCTTGGGGCACCCAAAACGTTCATGCACTGTGGTCCTGGTGGGGCATGGATTGAAAATTGCCAATCCAATCCTACTCAAATATTATTCGTTGAGGGAGTATTTATGACTGATGCCAATGATCCCTCCTCATCTCAGAAACCCAATCTAGCATTGATGTTCTTCACATGGTATCCAAACATTCTATTCATAATGGAAAGCTTTCGAACACAAGATTTCAAGCTTAAAATGCCCAAAGAATATGACTGTACTACTCATTGTCAATGTCAACTCTTTACTCCGACATTTCCGGCTTCAAACTCGACGCCTGCTTCATATCCTGCTGTTTCATCATTGATTTCCAAGCAAAAACTGATACAATTACCCAGTGGATCAGACCTCCCCATGATGACCCCGCCCCATTCCATTATTCAAACCCCCCTCCTCCCTCATCAAAAGACTGGACTAGCTTTTCTCTGGGATCGAGAAATCCCCAATGGCCAATCAGCCCGTAACCTTTGGGCAACCTCACCCCCAGGATCCACTTTTAATGCCAGGCACATCATTACAAACAAGGTCGTTAGCTCATTTGAATCCCTTTCGACCAATACCCCTCTTGGAGGACTGCTTGCAGATGATATGGGATTAGGTAAAACCATTCAGGCCATTGCTCTAATTGGTACCTCCAAGGAGCGGATGATTGCAAACCCCCATCGCTCCACGCCCACCATGATCATCTGCCCCCCTCGCTTAATTACCAACTGGCAATCAGAAATATCCAAGCATGCTCAGGCTGGAGCACTGCATGCCAAAATCTACCATGGTCCCACTCGTCACTCATTATCCCAAGCCGACATCTTAAAATATGATATCATCATCACTTCTTACAATACTATCACCCAAGAATTTAAGCAAACCAATCCCTCTACATCATTCATTTTTCAAATCAATTGGCATCGTATAATCTTGGATGAAGCACAGTGAGTGGCTGAGCTTAAATGATTCAAATTACCTTTTATATCCAATAACCCTTGCCCCCTCTTATAGCTATATTCGCTCTCAATACACTGCCACTCACCGTGCCATTAATAGCCTCCTTTCATCCCGTCGAATATGTTTAACGGGCACACCTATTCACAACACCATTTATGACCTTTTGGGCATAATATCCTTCATCACTCAACCCCAGAGCGCCGATCAAGATAATTGGTCACCATTCATCCTGAGTAGTCTTTCAAAAGGTTGCAATGATATTTTGCATTTGGCATTGCGGCATTTAAGTTTGCGCCACACCAAAACCACACATCTCGAATCTCTCCCCACTATTAGCCATCATTATGAGCTGCTCCCACTCAACCCGACCATGCAGCAAGAATATTCCACATTATATGAAGAATTCCTATCATCCAAAAGCAAAGGACCAGGAGAGTTTTTCAGAAATATTAATAAGCTGCGAATATGTTGTAACCATCACATCATGCTTAACACAATTGCGGAGGCGGAGCTGGAAGACCCCGAGGGCAGGAGCACTCAGGATAACTCCCCAAGAATCACACGAACTATTGTGGATGTGGAAACATGCATGATGAGTAGTAAAATTGCACACCTCCTACAAAGCTTAATGAAGAACAAACAAACAAGGTGTGGTCCAACGAAATCGGTGGTTTATACCCAATGGACCCAATTTCTAGATTTGTGTGTTAATTCTAATATGCATCAATTACCAATTGACTCCATCTGACTTTTTTATATTGTAGAATTGGTATTGCTCTTGCCCATCACTCTATCCTTTCAGCACGAATTGATGGAACAATTACACCACGAGCGCAGGACAAGGAGCTTGAGAATTTCTTCAATAATCCTGAATGTGAAGTACTGATTGCATCCATTGCCGCGGCTGGAACTGGCCTCAATATAACTTGTGCTAATATAGTCTATTTAATGGTGAGGGGCCCCCCAAAATTCTCCCCTGATTTTCGGACCCGGACATCCACATTTCCAGGAGCCTAATTGGAACCCAGCCATTGAGGCTCAGGCTGTTGATCGTCTACATCGTATTGGCCAACAACGACCTGTACAGGTCATCCACTATATCACTCCTCATTCAGTTGAGGTCAACATGCGGAAGGTACCTTTCAACCTCATCTTTCACTTGATTGTATTACTATTCTGAAATCCTTCCTTATGGGAATGCCATATTCCAATCACCAATAGGTCCAAGAAAAGAAAAAATCATTAACTGCGTGAGCCTTACTGATATTATATAATTTGTGATTGACAAAGTTGATAACTCCTGTTGACTCTGGCACAGGTCCACAATTATGAACACCATGAGCTGGATCGAACTTCTTCAATATTTCCTCAATGAAAATGAGCAATAGAGTATTATTGCAAAGGAGACGGTGATACATTTCAATTCATATTGTCTATATTCTAACATATTTAGCAAGTTGTTGCATCCTTAAGAGATAATAATCAGATTTTATTACACCTGCACAAATAATTCACAAAATTTTAATTTGGCACAGTGCTATACCGTGACAAATTACTAAGTTATTGCAGAGCATCACCATTAGGCCTAATAACTGGCATGTCAAGTATCTTGAGGGCGCTAGTCTGCATCTTACTACAGCCTTTGAGCCAATCTTGATCAAATACCTGAAATGATAGGCCTTCCGGAATATCACCATCATCTGTCGATCGTAATTCTGGCAATCTATCAATAGTTTTTTTACCCTTTTTTTTAATCCAATTACAAAACTCTATGTCTCTATCCATTTTCAATACCAAATCATTAAATAACTGGGAGCGCCAGCGTAATCCCACTTTGCGGTAAACTTGACGGCCATTTTCCAGTACCTCCTCAGTATCTGAGCATACTCGAGGGTCATTAAATTGTGATGCTAGAATGGGAAATTTAGCCATATCACACCATTCACGACGGCGCTCACAGGTCTGCACATAATCAAGTAGATCATCATCAGACTTGGTCCACAATGAAGAAGAGATACAGTAACTAACTCTTTGACGAATCTTTGCGAGCTTTTGATTCTCCTTCTTTTTTACCAAATACTCCGCATCCTTTTGAATAGACTTCCATTCTCTTTTCAAATAAGTGAAATATCGCTCCATTAAAGCCGCCACGACCCCATAGTTGTTATGATCCTTGTTCCAACAGTAGTGATGATACTCAGTGCTGACAAGTGCGAGACGGAATGTACGGTAAAACACCATAGACATCAGCTCGTTGAACGGATGTTGCCATGAGCTCTCCCAGTCCCAAGTGAATCGCTTTAGTCCTAGCTTGTGCAGCTCATTTTCGCAGTAGCTTTGGAAACCCTGAGACTGAACCTGTGTTGATGGCTCATTGAACACATCCTCGGGGACATATCCGAGATGACCAGCCACTTGAATTGCAATTTCACGCTCTTCTGTGCTGGGTGGTGCTGGTAGTGAGGAAAAATCCTTATCCCTAACTTTGAGTAGGAACAGGCAATGTGCGTGTACTGCTGATCTCATTCCATGGACATTCTCTGGAAGTTCTGCCTTCAGCCATTTTTGTTGCTCCTTCTGGCTTGCACGTTTCGCCACATTGTGAGCTTTGCGGGCCTGGTTCCTTTGCTGTCTGACCTCGGATTGTTCAAGCATACTCTGGGTGAGGCCCAGCTGAGGATGGGTGAACTCACTATTTGATTGAGTGCCTTGCTCATGCGCTGTGAAATTGTCCCTCCTTGGTTCATCATTTCTTTCACTTTGAGTCGGAGACATGTTCTCATCCTCATCATCCACCATTGTTGCTCTTGATGTACTGGCATGACCCGTTCTTGGTTTGGAGGCATATGGATGATGACGTCCAGTGACTTTCTCTTTATGGACCAGAGGTGAAGACGCATAAAGTTCATCCCCTGCTATGCAAATCATCAGTTAACACATCAAAACATTAATGAAGACTGGTCATCCTCACGATCTTCAATTGGCTCCTGAGATCAGACTGACTTGCCTTTAGGTGCCATATCTAACCCATGAAACAAACATATCAAATTGTGAATAAGTTTCTACTCCAAAATTCAAATGACTTACTTTGATGAAGCGTCAATACTGGATTTCCCTCCGACAGACCGCTCCAAGATACATTTTCCAAAGGTCTTTTTCGTCGCCCCCCATCCACGCGCCTTTCATCACCCACATGAACCTGCGATCCTGATGGAATATTGAGGGTTGGCTGTTTACTCTGGCCAAAGGGATCCTGGGATGCGACTGGATTCCGACCGGGATTAAGGAGGAACTCACGTGGAAATTTTGATTGGGGATTAGCGTGTGAGGAGATTTGAGGTGTGCCTTCTGGCGCCTGAGACACATGAATTTGTGTATTAGTGGGATTCGGGGGAATTGGAGTGACGGAAATATTTGGCATCGACCAAGTGCTTGAAGTTGGAGCCTTTGGATTGCCCACATCAATGTTAAGACCTGATACATTCATTGAGGATGCGATAGGGGTTGTGAGAGGAATGTTGGGACTCAATGGTGACTGTGTTTGAACATATTCTATGCTAGATTCACTATTTGAGTCATGAACAGAACCTGAACGGGATTTATGTGACTTGAAAGATGACATAAGGGCCGAAAAAGTACACTAATATTTTTAACTAGATAAAACACCTCAGTATTATGATAAAATAGAGTGATATGAGATGAAATCTTTTCAAATTTAGAATAGAGAAATTCTATGAATAGTTGGAACTAAGTGTTGTGTGGAAGTCAGATAAGACTCTTTTGAGGAGAATCCTCCCTGCCTCCTCTTGAGCTCCTCCGCTTTTGTCGGAAACCACCCTGCACGGCCTACCAGCATATAATGTGATATTTCCTTGATCTCAAAGGGGACCCATCATTCATAAGTAATCATATTCAGTACCATTTATGCCTCCCCATTGTCACATTTTGTGAATTATCCAAACTGCCCATATATGCATTGAAATTCCACAACATTGTACATCTGTAAAGGGGTATATTCATGAAGGATTTACCCACAAAAGAGACATCACCTTTTCCCGAAAGGCAAGACAATCCAAATCACATTCCAACTGATTCAAAGCCCGCCGCACTCAAACCAAATACCAAGACTTTAGCTGCACTCCAACCCCTTATGTAATAGAGTTATATAGTTATGTCTGTAATAAGGTTTAAACCATGTACGATGGCGTGCCAGCGTACATGGATTAAATGTTAATCCCCTCAATTCAATGGTAACACTTCACTAATTGAACCCCCTCAATGGTCAAACCCGCACTATCACAATGTGTAAATAAACTAGAATATGTATGAGCATTGAGCAGCATGGCATTTTACCCAATTAAACGCCTAACCAATTCCGCCATCCAGATGAGACATGTTAAACTTTATCCACTGCAGCTCATGCTCCATTACAAATGGGATAAAATCCTCAGCTGGCTCAAATCATCTCCCCCTTCATAAATAATCACTGAATTTTATTTCCAATTAATAACACTCCTAAAAACTTTCACATCAACCATAGATATTTATACACAAACCAACTGTACTCCCAATTCCTGCAACAATGACAACCCGGCCATATTCCTCAATGCATATATGCATGTGTCAACACTGCTCAACTCAAACACACTCTTCCCCTGAGGGTGATAGGCAAGGAGTTGCCTTCACACCTTTCCAATATAAACAGCACATTAAAAAGCTCAAATCAACCATTGCACCCAAATCTCTTCCAAACATCCCTACTTCTGCATCAGGATCTGGGTGCCCACAAATTCTATTGGATCAAATCTTCCCAGCTGATTATTCATGTTTGACCCAAAGCACTTTCCCAACTCCAGCGGGTCTCAATTCAACTGCACAGAAACCATATAGTGGCAGTCAAACCCTTCCCCCACAAGACCTAGGAATGATAATATCTGCCATTCTATCATTAAGGTATAATTTACCCCGCAGGGCTTCACGCATACTCAACCCCGCCCTGAACCTGCTGATCAAGTCCAGTATCTCAAGCTCAGCTGGTCCCCCCGCTCCTGCATTCCATATACCTCAAGATCTGAGTACCATATTTGAACATCTCCAATTGGAGCCAGTGATTCAAAACTATATATGTTGTCCTCAATGTTTCTCTCTTAATGGCCTTACTGAATCAGTCACAACTGACCAACCCCACTGTCAACGCCATAATGACCCAAATGATCATGATCCCCCTTGCACACAATCATTAGGCAAATTCATCTATTCATCTGAACCCCACACCCAAAACACAACCAACATGAAGCAAAAATTTATACCAACAAAACATTTCATTTATCAACCATTCAAAAATTGGCTTGCCAGATTTCTCCAGCGGGCTGGAATTATGGACATTCTGCATCAACATCAACAATCCCAAACTCCCGAAGATTCCCCAAAACGTGACGTCTGGGATGGATTGGTCTGGAGACGCTTCACTGGCACTAGAAATATCCATGACCCCCCATTCATGTCCATTCCTGGTGCATTGGCCTTCTCCATATATGTGGACTGGTTTAATGCACATGGAAAGTCAACCCGGTTGGCTAGCATTGGACCTATCATGCTTATTTGTCTTAATCTCCCCCCAAGTGAAAGATTGAAGCCCGAGAATGTCTATGTTGCAGGAATCATCCCTGGTCCGAAGGAGCCAACTGCGCTTCAATTGAATTATCTATTAATGCCACTCATCAACGAGCTCAAAGAGCTATGGCAAGGTTACCATTTTGCACCCACCTCAACAGGTCCATCAGGATCCTTTATCCGTGTTGCCATCCTCACAGCCATTGCGGATGTGGTTGCCATGCGCAAGCTTACTGGATTTATTTCCCATTCAGGAAACCACTTTTGTAATTTTTGCACCATTCACAAAGCTCAAATTGAAGAAATTGGTCCTCAATTTCACTACACACGCTCATACCAAAGTCATAAATCAACCATTGCCAAATGGCTTCGGGCAACCCCACAACAAAGACAAGCAATTTTCTCTGAGTATGGAGTGCGATATTCAATTTTGGAAGACCTTCCATATTGGGATGCAACCAGAATGGTTAATCTTGACATAATGCATAATTTAATACTTGGAATTTTGAAGGATCATGCAACTTTCAAATTGTGCATTCCAGAGGCGAAATCAAAAATTTACTTCAGGTCCCGCAGGAAATCCAATGACACCAACAGTTCAGACTCAGATTCCATGACCTCCAACAGCTCTCTTGATAAAATCACATTGAGAGAGGCCCGCTCCCTGAGAAGAGACGCAGCAAAAATAATAAATGAGCCACTCCCCACTACTTCCACTGGGAAAAACTACTTCCCAATGCCCACCCTTCACACAGAACATCCATCTAGTGGTTCTGCGGAGATTCCTTCATTTGATGCTGATTACATCCCCACTTCTGAAATACCCTCTGAATTGGATATCACTGCACTGAGCGATCACCAGATCAAGGGTGAGGCTCTTGAGCATCTCCGACAAATCATATCTGAGACCATAATTCCCTCATCATGGACAAGAGTTCCCCGCAAAATGGGTTCCCCCTCTCATGGTAGCTTAAAAGCCGCTGAATGGGCTCTCTTATATAAGGTCTATATTCCATTTCTAATGCTCAGTCAACAGATGTCATTAGATGCACACCAATCTGCCAACACTCAAAGAAAAATGGGTCAGTCAGAAGAACTTTCAAATGAACTAGCCAAGAATACATTCCATTTGATTAGTGCTATCAACATTGCCACAAGCTGGACTGTTTCAATAGATGATGCGACTGCATTTGCTGAACATTGGAAAAAATTCCGCCTTTCCAATCAACACCTGTTCCCAAAACAGAAAAGTAAACCAAATCATCATTTTGCTGATCATATTCCCGAACTCTTCCAACGTTGGGGCCCAGCACAAGCCTCAGCCACATGGGGTTATGAGCGCTTGATTGGAGTATTTGCAAAGATGCCAACAAATAACATGATATGTATGTCAATTAATAAGATCAATATATTCACATTGATTAAACACCTGAACTGAATAAGACTAACTTTTTGCAACTCTGAATAGATGATATAGATAAAACCTTACTTCAACATATCTGTCGATGTTCCAACCTTTCCGTTCTCCTGAAATCCCCATCTGTGCCATGTGAAATAAAACAGCTTTTCGAATCACAGCCACCTGCCGTGTTCAATCACCATAAATATAACAAGCCATCCCGCCATGACCAACAAAATTATGATTGCCTGGTTGAGTACTTACAGACTTTTCATGCAACAAGGGAAATAGTTGATTGGATCAGCTTAGACACTACCGTGCAATCCACAAGTCCTCCCACTTCAAGGATTGTCTCACCTTGGTATTTTCCAGTTTCAAACATTAATATTGGGAACAATATATTTTCAACTGAATCCAAAAATATCAGCAACAGTGTGATATGTTTTCTGAGGGGCAACTCACGACAATTTGGTATTATTGATAGCATTTTCAAAGTCTCTGAGCCATCTAGCATACTGAACAATAACTTTCTGATTTTAAAACCTTTGAAGATTGATGTGAATTTCCTACCAGATTGGCCGCATCTGAATATTTATAAAGCTGTTGGTTTTGATGATGGACACATGATTATATCTGAAGAAGAACTAGAAGGTAACTGTGGATTGTATGATAACAAAGCTCTGTCATGTGGACTGCTTGTAATGATAAAGCCGTTATTTCATGATATTTAGTCTACAAAAATGCAAATCTCTCAGATTCATTAGCAATTTTGCTAGTGAAATAATTGCCTCAAAATTTAGTGACAGAGACATGCCATTGTGACAAGCAAAGCCCATTATTTCACATTGCCACAAAGAACTTACTATTTTGACATTGGGTACAGTGTGAATAAGCCAAGTCCAATGATCAAATGACCCACACACTCACCCTTCACAGCATCCAAAATTTCTAACTGCGCCATCATCATGTTGGAAGCGGAATCGGCTTTTGCGTACCCACACCCGCATGTGCACCCGCACGCGCCAATGCACACGCACACGCACCCGCACACGCCAATGCACACGCACACCCACCCGCACGCGCCAATGCACACGCCCACGCACCCGCCCCCACGCATGCACACGCACACTTCATGGATGACCTGGTGAAGTCAAACCCCCCGCCTACATCAAGACTGGCTGAAGGACATCTTTGATGTGTGTGTGTGCAAACAGGCGGGTCTGGTGTAATTTTTACCAATCATCGGACGGTTGTGGGATGATCAGGTGGTGAGGAATCTGAGTTGAAGGCACAGGGGAACCAATCTTATTGGATGTCACAGGATTTGGTGTAAGACCAGAGTGTGACGTGTGCTCGACGTTCGCTTGATTTTTGCTTGACGTGAGCTCGACTTTTATCCTGCTTGACGTTTGCTTGACGTGAAGTCAATCGCCGATGATTGACACGAGATTCGCCCCGGTGTGTATATGTAACATGGGATTCCTCACATTCCCATTATTTTGGTGTGAAATTAAGAAAAACAAAAATTTTCACAGATCTTTTATGTGGTATTGAATTATTTTCCATATTACCACCTCAAAGACTTAATTTGACCTTATTCACTATGTGGAGCTACCCTGGGTGAATTTTTGTGCAGAATCCAAATCTGGGCTTAAATACATGGATTTACTTACTCAATAAAAAGTTATTCATCTTTTCTGAAATCAAAAATGATGAATTTTGGATATATGCATAACTTATGAGTTATACATAATTCAGAATTTATGTTTAAGATAATTGTGGCCTATTTGGGTATGTAAAATATACCTCAAGGCTCACAAAACTAACTGGGATTGTGAAAAATGGTGATTATTTCTGACTGATCTGCTGGTGCCTGAATGATCTGAAGGCACTAGAGACTTGGATTGGTCTACTCCTTGTGAGCCTGCAGGAATCAGAGTGAGCCCTGTCAGGTTCAGCTGTTCTTCTATAGCTTTGATAGTGGCTTTATTCCCCCTTATACTGGTTGTCCTCTCCTCCAGCAGTCTGAACTGCCTGGTGGGATTCCATCCTTTGGTGATTATCATTGTGAGCCTTGAGGTATATTTTACATACCCAAATAGGCCACAATTATCTTCAAAATAAATTCTGAATTATGCATAACTCATAAGTCATGCATATATCCAAAATTCATCATTTTTAATTTCAGAAAAGATGAATCACTTTTTATTGAGTAAGTAAATCCAAGGATTTAAGACCAGATTTGGATTCTACACTAAAATTCACCTAGGGTAGCTCCATAGAGTGAATAAGCTCAAATCAACTCTTTGAGGTGGTAAAATGGAAAATACTTCAATACCACATAAAAGATCTGTGAAAATTTTTGTTTTTCTTGATTTCACGCCAAAATAATGGGAATGTGAGAAATCCCATGTTACATATACACTAAGAATAGTGTTATGCATCTTTTGAGCACTTAATATCATGGTATTCTTACATGGACGTTTGGTACACCCATAGTGGATATCTCACTTGAAGCTTAAATTTCTATTTTGACGTGAAAAATAGGCAAGGGGGACAAAAGACATCAAAGAGAGCCAGGGTACCCAACTTCTGAGGCCTCAGAGGTGTGGACAGCTCCAAAGCTTGAATCCATGGCTGATCTTAGCCTAATTGGTAAACTAAAACCTTTTGGGAACTTGGTTACCATGTTACAACTACAGTAAAACTTAAGAAAATAGCAAATAACCTGCTATTTTGACGTGCCAAGGAGGTAAAGAGCTACTTAGACTCCTGTAACCATGTAGATTGTTATTGAATTTCCATGGATAAACCAAAAAAGAGTAATTAAAACCCTTTTTGGACTTGTATCCATTGATTTACCTCATAGCAACCAGTGAAACACTGATATTTGCAATTCTATGTAGAAATGAGGTAAAAAATTCAAAAATTCATTAAAAATACAATTCTTAATGAATCTTTCTGAAGCTTTCAGGACTAATGGAGAGCTGTATTATATATAGTACAACAAAAAAGAATTACAGTTATACTAGCAAAATTCAAAGTTTTACTTACAGTCCATTTTTGACTATTCTATGCGAAACACTGAATCTTCAAAAATTCACATTAATTACATCCTGTGATGAAATTGGCAATAACATTGATAACTTTGAGAAATCAATGATTTTTTCGGAATAAAAGAAGATTTCCAGATATTACTCCTTTTATTCTTAACCATATTGGGGTTGGTAGTCACGTAAAAGCATCAATTAAGTAATTATGATGATCTTACGTGAAAACAGATGATGCAATCAATAATCCAAAAAGGGTTATTGTTTTCTCACTCACTGGTTTTGCAGTTTGCTCCATGGCACACCTCTGTGAGCTGTTGTTGACTTAAAAGAGGCCTGTTCTTGCTGTTTTTTCCACATCATCATCATATTATCATTTAAATCATTATTACCAACAAGTAAGTATTAGTTACAGCTATTCTTAAGTGTTTTGAATCTTTCAGAATCAATGAGAAAGACGTGAAATCATAGAATCCAGCTATATATTGTTGTAATACTGTTATAAATCCATTTTGATCCTTAAAATCCACAATTCTACATCAAATCTCTCTATCTTATCTTTCAATAAGCTCTTTGGAATATTAGTGAGTGATTTATCTTTAATTCTTAAAGTTTTTCTCTAAAATTAGTTTTCTTCAACAATTATCATTATAATTATTCTTGCAAAAGATAATTATATATTCAAATAATTTCATTATCTTAATAAAAGAAGCTTTATTATTAAAATCTTTTTGTAATTGATTCTAGTAGACAATTACTTTCTCACTGTTAAAATCACCAGTAGTGCTTAACATGTGAAAGAAATAATTCTTTAATTATTTAATTGTGGCTATAATAATATTTTATTATTATATTTCATAAGAACAGACACAGTACTGTTGATTAATAGTAATATTATCATCAGTTTCATAGTCACATCTTACATTTGGGGGCCTGGCCGTGTTTTTTGAACCTTGTACCCTTAATTAATATATTTTTAAGTTCTAAAATATATTAATTTAATAATTTTCTTTCTTTCATTTTCAAGTTAAAATAATTCTTATTTTTTAAATTGTTTTGGAAATCTTTTTCATTGAGGAATTTGGTTTAATTTTATACTGTTTTTACCCATGGCTTTTTCACATCCAAAAACTTATAAAATTATTCTTTGAGTTACTCTGAATTAATTTTCATTCAAAATCTTGAATTTTAATTTTTTTAATATTAAAAAATATAAACTTATAAAAAATCTTTAAAAATCTTTTAAAAAGTATAAAACATAATTTTTTCTCTAGTGTCTTTAATCAAATACTGTGCAGCTGGCAACAGACTCAGTAAAAGATATATCACTAGTCCAGAATCTTCAGAAGCAGAATATGAAGACAGTATTGAGGTGCAAATTGCTAAAAGAGGCACCTTATTTAACTCAGAAAAGGCTAAGTTACCACCAAAAGGTGTGTATTTTATCTTATATTTTCACCTTTTATCTTTAAATTGACGTGAAAATGGTGCATACCAGAAATGGAAGAAACTATTCAGTCCAACCAGATGGATGTGGACAAGGAAGAGGCAAGACCAAATCCAGAAGTGCCAAGTCTTCCACAAGAAAGACACATTTGGAGGATGCCAGAGTTGCCCCCCATTCCCCAAGGTCTGTACCAACAGATTTTGACGTGAATTCTGAGCCTGAACTGATTCATGACCATATTTCCAGGGCTGAACCATTTTCAAGTGGCAGCAATAGAAATATATCAATGCCAGTACAAAAATTGGTTCGGAGCAGCCAAAGAAGAGGAGTGGGAAATATGCCCAAGCCTTTGGCAGGGGGCCATGAACTCCTACTTACACATCAAGAGCTTTCTGGGTCAGGAGAAGACCATAGAACTCTTAGGAGGATGGAGCCCCCTGTCTTGCAAAGACAAGGTCAAAAAGATAAAGAATTGGTTGAAGAACCAAAGTCTTTTATCCATAGACCAGAAGAGGGAACTGGAAATGACTCCAGCTTTGAAGACAGAGGCCCCAGTGGCGTCTACCAGCTCCAACCCTGCTCCAGAAGTGTCCAAAGACAAGCCCAAAGGACCTCAGAAGAAGCAGAGAGGTCCCAAGAAGAATCAAAGCAAGGGCAAAGGCAAAGCGAATTGGCACAGACCTTACCCACAAGGGTACAGGATCCCCAAATTGGAGCCTTCAGCAGTGGACAGTGTGTTCAACATGGCCAGAAATCTCATGGAATTCACAGCCAAGGAGCAGGAAAGGATGAACAGGACCTTTCCACGCAAATAAATCATGTGAAAAGTAGTATTAATGTAGGAATTGGTAAACTCAATTCAAAGTTAACTAAAATAACATCAGATATTAATGAATTGAAAAACCATGACAAGAAGCATACTGAATGGTATGAATTAACAAATGCCAGATTTGATTCAATTATCAATCCTTGTAGCAGAATTGAGAGTACATGTCAGATTCAGAATGATGAAATGGAAGATCTTTCTATTTTTAAAATGAACAATCAACTTAAGATTCTACAAGATCATGTTTTGAAGATAGTTGAAAATACCAATCATTTTGCTACACATTTAGCAAAAAGTGACAGTGAAAGGCAGAAATTAAAGAATGAAATCATTGCAAATGAAGAAGAAATTCATAAGAATTATGAACCACATATGCCAAGAAACTCTACACCTTTGACTGAAGAAAAACTTTCTATTAAAGGAAGTTTTACCCCACTTCTAGGAGAAAATGTTGTCTCTGTCAAAGATAATCCCAAATTAGAAGAATGGCCAACATTCTCTGGTGAAGGAGAATATAACCACATTGAGTTCATCAGGACTATTGATATTTTACAGGAAGACTTTAATATAACTGATGAAATCATAGTGGGGAAATTACATTCTTTGTTTACCAGGACTCCAAAGAAATGGTATTACAAGATGAGAATAGATCATGGAAAACATGATTGGTCTTGGTGGAAATCTGAAGTGATTACCAAATGGGCCAACAATTCTTGGAGGTTTAAAATGGAAAATGCTTTTGAAAGTGCCATTTTTAACTCAGAGAAAGATAAACCACTTACTTGGTTCTTCAAACAAAAAGACATATTATCTGCTTTACACCCAGATATGTCTGACACTATGATTAATATGAAGATATTAAGAAAGTGTGGAGGAGAACTGGAACATGCTATTGAAAGCAGATGTGTAGAGCCCTGTTCAACAGAGGACTACATTAATGCAACGGAAGATATCATTACCAGAACAAGAATTGGTAAAACTTGGACTAGAATCCCCATGGAATCCAATATGGTCCCAAAGATTCCCAGAGAGGATAAAATACCAAAAAGACCTGTCTTGAAGTGTCATAAATATGGAAGTACTTCACATTTAGCAAACACTTGCATCAAGAAGACAAAAATCAATGAAGCTCAAGTAATTGAAGAACTTCAGTCTACTGAAGAGAAAGAGGAGTCTGATCAAGATTCTGCAGTCTCTGAGGATACACCAGTAGAGGACTATCCCATTGAGAACATTACAGCTTTCTTTGAGGTCACAGAAGTCCATACCCACTTGCCACAGTACAGTGAAGATTGCTGCAACCTGATCAATATCCAAGATTCCAGAATGTGTAAAACAAAACCTGCTAGAGGAAAAGGTTACACTGCTGGAGCATCCTGTGTCACATCAGTTTTGATGAGTAATATTGAAGCCAAAGTAAATTTGGATACAGGAGCATTTTGCACTTGTATAGGCAAAGATTATCTCCAAATTATACTACCTTAATGGAAAAACCATCTATTACCAATAGAAGGTGTACAATTTAGTAGTGCCAGTAACAATATGTATCCCTTGGGTATATTGGACACTAATTTTGTATTTCCACATCCAGCAGGAAGTGTGAGGATGAAAACTGAGATTGTGGTAATGGATAATTGCACATCTCAGCACATCATTCTTGGAAATGATTACTTGAATATTTATGGTATTGATATCAATAACCATAAAGACAGATATTTCACAATTGAGGATAACAAAAGACAAAAATTTTCTTTTTCCAATATGCCAAAACAAATATCTGTAGTATCTTCTGTCAAAGATACTTACAAAAATGGATTTGTGTCTAATCAACTTGTTGAAGCAAAAATTAATCCATCATTGTCACTAAAAATGAGGAATGAACTTATTAATGTGTTATACACATACAATAATGCATTTGCCTCTGATAATGAACCATTAGGTGCTATAAGGGGACATGAAGTTGATATTACTCTTAATATTGACAGGCCATATCCTCCAGTACTTAGAAGACCAGCTTATCCAGCCAGTCCCAGAGCTAGAGAAGCCTTGGAAAAACATATCCAAGAGTTAATTTGACTTGGTGTACTAAGAAAAGTAGGCCATAATGAGGAAGTTGAAGTGACAACACCTGTTATTATTGCATGGCATAATGACAAGTCAAGAATGGTTGGAGATTTCAGAGCATTGAATACCTACACAGTTCCCGATAGGTACTCAATCCCTAGAATTCAAGAAACGTTGACTCAATTGTCTAAAGCCAGGTATATAACATCAATGGATGCATTGAAAGGCTTCCATAAAAATGTTTTGATGCCTAAAGCTAAGAAATTACTTAGAATTATCACTCACTGTGGTATTTATGAGTATCTTAGAATGCCATTTGGCATTAAAAATGCTCCATCCCATTATCAAAGAATGATGAATACAATCTTTCCCACAGAATTGTCTGAGGGATGGCTTATCATTTATATTGATGATACTATCATATGTTCTGATTCTTGGTCCTTACACCTTGAAGGACTTACAAGGGTACTTCACAAGGTTGCAGAAGTGAACATGAAAGTTTCACTTAAGAAATGGAATTTTGGTTTTGAAGAACTCAAAGCATTAGGACATATTATTTCTGGTTTAAGCTTGGGTATTGACAAAAACAAAGTAGCAGCAGTGTTACTTAAGCCAATACCCCAGAATAAAAAGAAATGATGTCTTTTCTTGGGTTTTCCAGTTATTATAGGCAATAATTGAAAGACTTTGCAATTCTAGCCAAGTCACTTTATAGAATCTGTGATCAATAGACTGTATTTGAGATGACACGGGAGAGAATTAAAGCTTATGAAAAGATAAGGAGAGCTCTTACAGAAGCCCCTTTACTACTCATGCCTGACTGGAATATTCCTTTTAAATTGTACATTGATGCATGTGGAGATGGATTAGGGGAAGCCCTACATCAAGTCCAAATTATTGATGACAAACCTACAGAAGGACCAGTTTGTTACATCTCAAGGCAAATCAAACCAACAGAAGCCAGATATGGTGCAAGCCAAATGGAGTGCTTATGTTTGGTATGGGCACTTGAGAAGTTACACTATTATCTTGATGGCAGTGTTTTTGAAGTGATAACTGACTGTAATGCAGTAAAATCACTTCTTAACATGAAATCTCCCAACAGACACATGTTGAGATGGCAAATAGCCATTCAGGAATATAGAGGAAACATGACTATAGTCCACAAAGCAGGAAACATTCACAAGAATTCTGATGGACTTAGCAGGTGGGAATTAGCCAACACTCGTGATAACCCAGCTTATGTACCCTTCAAAGCTGAACCACAGATTCCAATTGAAGGGATTAACATAACTGATATTGAGACTGAATTCTTTGAAGGGGTCAGAGAATCTTATAAGCAAGACAAGAACTGACATATCTTGACTTCTTTATTAGATAAAGACTGCAAAGATACATCTTTGGTCAATGCACTAGATGAAGTTTGGAGAAATTCCTATTGTGAAGGGAGATTTCACTTGTTTGATGGGATTATATACAACAGAACAAAAGATTCTTGTGTAATGACATTACGCAGTAGATTGCTTATCAATACAATTCTTCATGAATGCCATGATAGCATCTACTCTGGACACCTGTCAGAGGACAGAACACTTGAAAAAGTGAAGAACTGTGCATGGTGGCCATCTTGGAGAAAACAAACCATTGAATATTGCCATACCTGTGACAGATGCCAAAAAGCAAACAGGAGTACAGGCAAGAAATTTGGACTTATGATCCATATTCAAGAACCAAAATCCCCATGGGAAGTTGTTCACATGGATTGGGTCACAGAACTTCCTCCAAGTGGTGAAAGAAGTTATAATGCTTGTTTAGTCATTGTAGACAGATATAGAAAAACTCCCATATTCTTACCATGTCATAAAGATGACACTGCTATGGACACAGCTCTTCTTGTATGGAGTAGAGTTATTTCTCATACAGGATTACTTGAGAATATCATAAGTGACAGAGATCCCAAGTTCACATCTGCACTTTGGACCAATCTTCATAGATTGTTTGGGACTAAGTTATCTTTCTCTACAGCATATCACCCTCAGACAGATGGGCTAGCAGAGAGGATTATTCAAACTTTAGAAGACATGATCAGGAGATTTTGTGCTTATGGGTTAGAGTTCAAAGGCTCAGATGGCTTTACCCATGACTGGTGTACTCTGATACCTGCATTAGAATTGGCATACAAGACATCAGTCCATTCTTCCACAGGACAAACTCCTGCTATGTTAGAAAAGGATGGAATCCAAGACTCCCAGCGGACACACTGAGGAATGACTTGATTTGCATTCATCCTACAGCTCACAGCTTCAAGATAATGCTTGATAAAGTAAAACATCATGCAAAACAAAGTATGGATGATGCTTTTGATTATGCAAAACAGAAGTGGGACAAGAGTCATAAAGTACCAGACTTCAAAGTAGGGGACTTAGTTCTAGTTTCAACCTTGAATTTTAATAATATCAAAGGCCCAAAGAAACTTAAAGATTCTTATGTAGGACCTTTTGTTATTTTTGCCTTACAAGGAACCAATGCATTTCAAGTGGAATTGAGTGGTGAATTGGAAAATAAACACCCCACTTTTCCAGTCAGCTTGATAAAACCTTATCAACCAGCTGATAAAGAATTGTTTCCTCTAAGGAACCCAAATCCTTTGACTGTCCCACCAGTGGAACATAATGAAGACAAATAGATAAATAAAGTCATTGAAGAAGAGAGACTTAGGGGTAAAAATCAGAGAGAATATCTTGTCAGATATAGAAATACAGTACATGAAGATGAATGGCTGGCAGAATCAGATATACCTGACTCAGATAAACTCTTGAGAAGATTTAGACATGAAAGAAGGCCAAAAGCCTTAATATGTCTATAAATGTGCTTTGAATTACTTCATCTGAGTAATTTAAAGAGGCTGGACAGTGGACATTAACCCCCCTTTGGGGATTTTTTATTATTTCTATCATGGATAAAATTGTAGTACAATTTTATTTTTTGGTGGGAGGGAATGTGAGCCTTGAGGTATATTTTACATCCCCAAATAGGCCAAAATTCTCTTTAAAATAAATTTTGAATTATGCATAACTCATAAGTCATGCATATATCCAAAATTCTTCATTTTTAATTTCATAAAAGATGAATACCTTTTTATTGAGTACGTAAATCCATGGATTTAAGACCAGATTTGGATTTTACATTAAAATTCACCTAGGGTAGCTCCATAGAGTGAATAAGCTCAAATCAACTCTTTGAGGTGGTAAAATGGAAAATACTTCAATACCACATCATCAATACCACATAAAAGATCCGTGAAAAGTTTTGTTTTTCTTAATTTCACGCCAAAATAATGGGAATGTGAGAAATCCCATGTCACATATACACTAAGAGTAGTGTTATGCATGTTTTGAGCACTTAATATCATGGTATTCTTACATGGACGTTTGGTAAACCCATAGTGGATATCTCACTTCAAGCTTAATTTTCTATTTTGACGTGAAAAATAGGCAAGGCAAACAAAAGACATCATAGAGAGCCAAGGTACCCAGCTTATAAGGCCTCAGAGGCGTGGACAGCTCCAAAGCTTTGATCCATGGCTGATCTTGGCCCAATTAGTAAACTAAAACACTTTGGGAACTTGGTTACCATGTTACAACTACAGTAAAACTTGAGAAAATAGCAAATAACCTGCTATTTTGACGTGCCAAGGAGGTAAAGAGCTACTTAGACTCCTGTAACCATGTCAATTCTTAATGACTTTCCATGGATAAACCCCAAAAGAGTAATTAAAGCCCTTTTTGGACTTTTATCCATTGATTTACCTCATAGCAACCAGTGAAACACTGATATTTGCAATTCTACGTAGAAATGAGGTAAAAACTTCAAAAATTCATTAAAAACACAATTCTTAATGAATCTTTCTGAAGCTTTGAGAACTAATGGAGAATTGTATTATCTATGGTACAACCACAAAGGATTACAGTTATACCAGTAAAATTAAATGTTTTACTTACAGTCCATTTTTGACTATTCTACGTGAAACACTGAATCTTCAAAAATTCACAGTAATTACAACCTGTGATGAAATTGGCAATAACATTGATAACTTTGAGAAATCAATGATTATTTTGGAATAAAAGAAGATTTATGGATTTTACTCCTTATATTCTTAACCATATTGGGTTTGGTAGTCACATCAAAGCATCAATTAAGTAATTATGATAATCTTACGTTACAACAGATGATGCAATCAATAATCCAAAAAGGGTTATTGTTTTCTCACTCACTGTTTTTTCAGTTTGCTCCATGGCATGCCTCTGTGAGCTGTTGTTGACTTAAAAGAGGCCTCTTCTTGCTGTTTTCCACATCATCATCATCTTATTATCATTTAAATCATTATTACCAACAAGTAAGTATTAGTTACAGCTATTCTTAAGTTTTTTAAATCTTTCACAATCAATCACAAAGACGTGAAATCATAGAATCCAACTATATATTGTTGTAATACTGTTATAAATCCATTTTGATCATTAAGATCCACAATTCTATGTCAAATCTCTCTATCTTATCTTTCAATAAGCTCTTTGGATTATTAGTGAGTGATTTATCCATAATTCTTAACGTTTTTCTCTAAAATTAGTTTTCTTCCAGAATTATCATTATAATTATTCTTGCAAAAGATAATTATATATTCAAATAATTTTATTATTTTAATAAAAGAAGTTTCATTATTAAAATCTTCTTGTAATTGATTCTAGTAGACAATTACTTGCTCACTGTTAAAATCACTAGTAGTGCTTAACACGTGAAAGAAATAATTCTTTAATTATTCAATTGTGGCTATAATAGTATTTTATTATTATATTTCATAAGAACAGACACAGTACTGTTGATTAATAGTAATATTATCATCAGTTTCATAGTCACATCTTACAATCATAAGGTCTTTGGAGGGTATCTCTTTGAGACATATATTCTGGAAAATTGCTCCAAGTTCCTCCCAGTGTGATGATAGGTTGAACCCCTTGTTGTCCATGCTCCATTGGAAAATATCTTCAAGGGGTTGGTGGAGCTGAAGAACTTGAGCCATATCCCTCCAGTCCTCTGGTTTGATGTTTCTGTTGAATTGGAAGGTGCATTGCAGAGTGGGTATGATTTCCCTCAGTGTCTTGCCATCCACCACTTTGTCCAAGGTGTCCTCTTGCAGGTCTTCTGGTTATGGAAAAGCCTTCTCTGTCCTTTGGCTGGTTCCTTGGGATTCCAAGGTTCCTGAGGTGTACAGGTGACATATCAGTGTTTGCAAGCAGTAAACAACTTAATTTTCTTAAAGTATTTACCTCGGATGTTTCCTTTTACAAATTTATTGTCTACTGCATTTGGAAATTTGCCTGTAGAGGTTACAAATGGGTTAATTATTGTAGTCTTCATTGTACAAGTGGTTAGCGTTGGTTTAACTTGTATTGATGCAGAGTTTTGTGGGTTTCTACTCCTCTGGGTGGCAATTTGTGTCCACTTCTTTGCTTTAATGAGGATCTCACTGTGACTCTTTCCTTTGCCCTTGCTGCTTTCTGGTTCTGCAGGTATCACAGGTGTACTGCCTTGGGATTGGGGTTTGTGAGCCTTGAGGTATATTTTACATGCCCAAATAGGCCACATTATCTTAAAAATGAATTCTGAATTATGCATAACTCATAAGCCATGCATATATCCAAAATACATCATTTTTGATTTCAGAAAAGATGAATAACTTTTTATTGAGTAAGTAAATCCATGGATTTAAGGCCAGATTTGGCTTCTACACAAAAATTCATCTAGGGTAGCTCCACATAGTAAATAAGCTCAAATTAACTCTTTGAGGTGGTAATATGGAAAAAACTTCAATACCACATAAAACATCCATGAAAATTTTTGTTTTTCTTAATTTCACACCAAAATAATGGGAATGTGAGAAATCCCATGTTACATATACACTAAGAATAGTGTTATGAATGTTTTGGGCACTTAATATCATGGTATTCTTACATGTACCTTTGGTACACCCATAGTGGATATCTCACTTCAAGCTTAATTTTCTATTTTGACGTGAAAAATAGGCAAGGCAAACAAAAGACATCATAGAGAGCCAGGGTACCCAACTTCTGAGGCCTCAGAGGCGTGGACAGCTCCAAAGCTTGGATCCATGGCTGATCTTGGCCCAATTAGTAAGCTAAAACACTTTGGGAACTTGGTTACTATGTTACAACTATAGTAAATCTTAAGAAAATAGCCAATAACCTGCTATTTTGACGTGCCAAGGAGGTAAAGAGCTACTTAGACTCCTGTAACCAGGTCAATTCTTAATGAACTTCCATGGATAAACCCCAAAGGAGGAATTGAAACCCTTTTTGGACTTGTATCCATTGATTTACCTCATAGCAACCAGTAAAACACTGATATTTGCAATTCTACGTAGAAATGAGGTAAAAACTTCAAAAATTCATTAAAAATACAATTCTTAATGAATCTCTCTGAAACATTTAGGACCAATGGAGAACTGTATCATCTATGGTAAAACCAAAAAGACTTGCAGTTTTACTAATAAAATTAAAAGTTTTACCTACAGTCCATTTTTGACTATTCTATGTGAAACACTGAATCTTCAAAAATTCACAGTAATTACAACCTGTGATGAAATTGCCAATAACATTGATAACTTTGAGAAATCAATGATTCTTTCTGAATAAAAGAAGATTTACAGATGTTACTCCTTTTATTCTTAACCATATAGGGTTGGTAGTCACATAAAAGCATCAATTAAGTAATTATGATAATCTTACATGACAACAGATGATGTACTCAATAATTCAAAAGGGTTTATTTTTTTTCTCACTCACTTGTTTTTCAGTTTGCCCATGGAAAGCCTCTGTGAGCTGTTGTTGACTTAAAAGAGGCCTCCTCTTGCTGTTTTTTCCACATCATCATCTTATTATTCATTTATATCATTGTTACCAACAAGTAAGTATTAGTTGAAGCTATTCTTAAGTGTTTTACTTCTTTCAGAATCAATCAGAAAGACGTGAAATCATAGAATCTAACTATATACTGTTGTAATACAGGTATAAATACATTTTGATCCCTTAAATTCACAATTCTATATCAAATCTCTATATTTTATCTTTCAATAAGCTCTTTGGAATATTAGTGAGTGATTCATCTTTAATTCTTAATGTTTTTCTCTAAATAATTGGTTTTCTTCAAGAATTATATTTATAATTATTCTTGTAAAAGATAATTATATATTAAAATAATTTTAATATTTTAATAAAACAAGTTTTATTATTCAAATCTTCTTGCAACTGATTCTTGTAGACAATTACTGCATACTGTTAAAATCACTAGTAGTGTTTAACATGTGAAAGAAATAATTCTTTAATTATTTAATTGTGTATATAATAATAAAATATTATTATATGTCATAAGAACAGACAAAGTACTGTTGATTAATATTAATATTATCATCAGTTTCATAGTCACATCTTACAGGTTTCAAGCGGTATGAAGTTTCATTCCACTGAATCAAAGAAGACACAGGGTTCATTTCAGTGAAGACTTTTTAAAATGCTGTTTGCATATCTAAGAATGGCCTCTGGGCAATATATTTGTATATTATACCCTTTTATTATTATGGTGTAATTGAAATTATCAATTACACGTCAAAAATAAAGCTTTGTGGATGTATGGTGGACAGTTTTTATCCCAATATCTCACATATTAATTTGTAATTAACAAGTGTAATCTCAGAAGTGGTTATGTAATGGGAAATCAAAATGATCAATATACCCAACCATGCCTCTAATACTGCCATTTACAGTAAGAGCGGTGTTCTTTTTAATCAAAAAAGAGCTGTATCTATGGCTTCTCAATTGTTTCAATATTTGAAGCATGCAAAAAAAAGTATTATGGTGATTAAATAATAATCAACCACATGAAGAAGAAATAAAAAACACAGTTGTATATAATTATATACCACTCAAAAAATGACAAAAAGATATGTTTTATATTATTTTTTAATATTTTTATGCCCAAAAAGAGAAAAAATAATGTCATAAAGTAAGAATATAAGACAAAAACTCACTTTTTGCATGAAAAGAGGTACAAAAAGCCAAAAAACATGGCCAGGCTCCCAAAATGTTGGTCTTAATCTATGGTGAAGTTACAATTATACTATTCAAAACTTGAAATTTGAATGTGAAATGGTGAAATTAATTTAAAAAATGTTTGAGGATGATAATAATGGTTTTAAAAGGGGAGTACTAAGGGCTTTACTATTAAGAAATAGTGGTGGTGAGCACTGTTGAAAGCCCTGGGTGCAGTCTTACCATTTGTGTTACTATAATAAGAACTAAAATACTAAGAATTGAAGTATACATGACTTGTTTTACAACAGTATAACTGTTTCTGACATCTTTACTATGTAGGAATTCGAGAACAAGATGGGTATCCCTCCTTTGGGAAGAGAAAGGTCCTTTTTTATACTGGAAATGGGTGAAAGGGTCCTCTAGACCATTTCACATGGATGAAGTGAAGATTTTTCACTTCAGAGTACTGGCTTGTGGTTTTCACAAGGCCTGCATACTCTTTATTGGGTTCAGATGTGGGCATTTTTCACCAATAAAGTGTGAAATGTTTCATCTGGGGACCACACAGCCCTCTCCTGATGTGTATGACGCATAGAATACTGTACAGAGCCTGGATGGGACCCCAGTATTGAAGTATAAACATGCTTTTTTGTCTGTTTGACACCTCACAATCATGACTATGGGATATTATCCCACAGAAAAGGTGTATTCGCCCAATTTGGGGAATTTAACCTTGAAACTGCTATTGCTTTGTCAAATTTTGAGATGTTGAGCTCAATGTTGGTTGATTGTTTAGCCCTAGATAATACATACAGAATGGTGCCTAATTTGGTACGGGTAACATTAAATATGGAAAAGTTATGCCATGTACAAGTTTTGATATTCAGATGTATGATTTTCTCAATATCTGCCTGCAGCTTGCTTTCTACATCCCCTTTGTTCTGGATGGGATATGGGGAACTTAAAGGAACCATCAGATAGCCCCAATTGTTTTCTTTCCAAAAAGGCCCCACTTTAAGTATCTCACACAAAAACTGTAGAAGTTAGATGAGAGGTGAGCCTTTTATTCACCCTTATTTGACCTTATTTTGGCCATAACTGCTGTCATTTAGATGTTAGCTCAATTTGGCTAGTACAATTTGATAGAAATGACTTAGAGATTCAATTTGAATAACAGTTTTCTGGGGTTAAACCTTTTCCTCTGGATTTCAGATGAGAGGTGAAATTACGGTTTATGCTCAGCAAAAAGTTTGAGCAGGAATAAATTTGTTATCATTTGTCCTATGATGATGGGACTTGAATTTTTGGAAAGGGATGAGTTTCCTCTTTCCTTTGATAACGTTTGAGCTGGTTTGGCTCAGCTCCATGCTTTGGTGGTATCTTAGCTTTACCATTGGTTTTTGGTATTTGGCTGTCATGCTAGTGGTCTGTTTTTGAGTCACAGGCTGACAACTGAATAGAAAGAAGAATATGACCAAGATTCTGCAGTCTCTGCGGAAACACCAGATAAAGATTATTCTATTGAGAACATTACAGATTTTTATGAAGTCAAAGACGTCCATACTCACTTGCCACAGTCTTGTGAGGATTCCTATAGCCTAATCAATATCCAAGATTCCAGAATTTTCAAGACTAAACCTGCTAGAGGAAAAGGATACACTTCTGGCACATCTTGTATTACATCAATTTTGATAAATGGTGTTGAAGCTAAGGTCAATTTGGACACAGGAGCATTTTTAACTTGTATAGGCCAAGACTACCTTCAAGTCAAAATCCCTGAATGGAGAAGCTATCTATTACCTATAGAAGGTGTGAAATTTAGTAGTTCCAGTAATAATATGTACCCTTTGGGAATATCAGATCCTAATATTGTCCTTCCACATCCTGCAGGAAGCATGAGAATGAAGACAGAGATAGTAGTATTGGAAAATTGTACATATCGACATATCATTCTTAGAAATGATTATTTGAATATTTATGGTATTGAAATCAATAACCATAAAGACAGATATTTTACAATTGAAGGAAATAAAAGATAAAAATTTTCTTTTTCCAATATTCCCAAACAAATATCAGTAGTATATTCCAACAAAGATGCTGATAAGGAAAGATTTTTGACTAAACAACTTGTTGAAGAACAAATTAATACATTATTATCACCCAGTATTAAGCATGAGCTTATTGATGTGCTATACATATATCAAAATGCACTGACCTCTGATAATGAACCATTAGGCACTATTAGAGGAAATGAAGTTGATATTACTCTTAATATTGACAGACCATATTGTCCAGTAATTAGAAGACCAGCTTACCCGGAAAGTCCCAGAGCTAGAGAAGCCTTGTAAAAACATATCCAAGAGTTAATACAGCTTGGTGTACTAAGGAAAGTAGGGAATAGTGAGGAAGTTGAAGTGACAGCTCCGGCTATTATTGCTTGAAACAATGATGATTATAGAATGGTTGGAGATTTTAGAGCACTGAATACATACACAGTTCCAGATAGGTATCCAATTCCTAAAGTCCAAGAAGCTTAGACCCAACTGCCTAAATCCAAGTATATAACATCCATGGATGCATTGAAAGGCTTTAATAAAAGATTTGTGATGCCCAAAGCTATGAAATTACTTAAAATAATATCTCACTGTGGTATTTATGAATATCTTAGAATGCCCTTTGGTATTGGAAATGCTCCATCACATTATCAAAGAATGATGAATACCATCTTCCGCACAGAATTATCTGAAGGATGGCTCATTATTTATATTGATTATATAGTAATATGTTTGGAATCATTGTCTTTGAGCCTTAAATAACTTGCAAAAGTACTTGAGAAAGTGGCAGGAGTGAATATGAAAATTTCACTCAAGAAATGCAATTTTGGATTTGAAGAATTCAAATCTTTAGGACATATTGTTTCTGGTTTAAGCTTGGGTATTGAAAAAAACAAAGTGGAAGCAGTGCTACTTAAGCCGATACCCCAGAATAAGAAATAAATGATGTGTTTTCTTGGATTTTCCAGTTATTACATGCAACAACTGAAAGACTTTGCAATTTTAGCCAAGTCACTCTATAGAATCTGTGATCAACAGACAGTATTTGCGATGACACAGGAAAGATTTAAAGCTTATGAGAAGATAATGAAAGCTCTTACAGAAGCACCTTTCCTCCTCAGGAATGCCTGGAATATTACTTTCAAATTTTACAATGATGAATGTGGAGATGGAATAGGGGAAGCCCTACATCAAGTCCAAATTTTTGATGAAAAACCTACATAAGGACCAGTTTGTTATATCTCAAGACAGATCAAGCCAAGAGAAGCCAGATATGGTGCCAGGAAAATGTAATTCTTATGTTTAGTATGGGCACTTGAGAAATTACACTATTATCTTGATAGAAGTGGTTTTGAAGTGATAACTGAATTTAATTCAGTGAAATCACTTCTTAACATGGAAACTCCCAACAGAAATATGTTGAGATGGAAAATACCCATTCAAGAATATAGAGGTAACATGACTATAGTTCATGAAGAAGGAAATATTCATAAGAATACTGATGGACTTAGTAGGTGTTCATTGGCCAATACTCCTGATAATCCAGATTATGTACCTTTATAAGCAGAATCACAGATTCCAATCGAAGGAATTAACATAACTGATATTGGGACTGGAATATTTGAAGAACTCAGATAATATTACAAGCAAAACAAGAATTGCCATATCTTGACTTCCTTGTTAGATACAGACTGCAAATATAAATCTTTTTTTAATTCACTAGATGAAACATGGAAAACTTCCTATTCTGAAGGAAGATTTCAGTTGTTAGATGGCATAATCAACCACAAAACCAAAATTTCTTGTGTATTGAAATTATGCAGTAGATTGTTTATCAATACACTTATTCATTAATTTCATGATAGCATTTATTCTGGACACCTGTACAAAGACAGAACACTTAAAAAAGTGAAAAACTGTGCATGGTGGTCATATTGGAGAAAAGAGACTATACAATATTGTCACAACTTTGACAGATTCCAAAAAGCAAACAGAAGTACAGGCAAGAAATTTGGACTTATGATCCATATTCAAGGACCAAAATCCCCTTGGGAAGGGTGTTCACATGGATTGGGTCACAGCACTTCCTCCAAGTGGTGACAGAAGCTGTAATGCTTGTTTAGTAGCTGTGGAAAGATATAGCAAAACTCCCATATTCCTACTATGTCATAAGGATGAAACTGCTATGGATATAGCTCTTCTTCTATGGAGTAAATTTATTTCTCATACAGGGTTACTTAAGAATATCATAGGTGACAGAGATCCAAAATTCACATCTTCACTTTGGAGCAATTTTCATAGATTTTTTTGGACCAAGGTATCATTCTCTACAGCATATCACTCACAAACAGATGGGTTAGCAGAGAGATCTATTAAAAATTTAGAGGACATGATCAGGAGATTCTGTGATTATGGATTAGAATTCAAAGACTCAGATGTCTTTACCCATGAGTGATGAGTGGTGCACTCTGATACCTGCTTTGGAATTGGCATATAAGACGTCTGTACATTCTTCCACAGGTCAAACTGCTGCTATGTTGGAAAAAGGATGGAATCCAAGACTCCCAGAAGACACACTGAGGAAATACTTAATTTACATCCATCCTACAGCTTCCAGCTTCAAGATAATGCTTGTTAAAGTGAAACATCATTCAAAAAAGCATGAATTATTCTTTTGACTATGAAAAACAGAAGTGGAACAAAAGTCATAAAGTACCAGACTTCAAAGTAGGGGACTTGGTTCTATTTTCAACCTTCAATTTTAATAATATTAAAGGCTCAAAGAAACTTAAAGATTCTTATGTAGGACCTTTCCCTTTTCTTTCCTTACATGGAATGAATGCAGCTCAAGTGGATATGAGTGATGAATTGAAAAATAAACACCCCACCTTCCCAGTCAGGTTGATAAAGCCTTGTCATCCAGCTGACAGTGAATGTTTTCCGTTAAGGAACCCAACTCCTTTTACTGTGCCACCAGTGGAAAAGACTGTAGACAAAGAGATAAAAAAAACTCATGAAACAAAGGAGACTGAAGGGTAAAAATCAAAGATAATATCTTGTCAGATATAGAAATCCAGTACATGAGATGAATGGCTGGAAGAATCAGAAATACATGACGCAGATAAATTCTTCAGAAGATTTTGACATGAAGGAAGGCCACAAGCCTGAATATTTCTAGAGATAAACCCCCTTTAGGACCTTTTTCTTCTTGATATTATTCAAAAAATTATAGTACAATTTTATTTTTTGGTAGGAGGAAATGTGAGCCTTGAGGCATATTTTACATAACCAAATAGACCACAATTATTTTAAAATTAAAATCTGAACTATGCATAAACCATAGGTCATGCATATATTCAAAATTTATCATTTTGAATTTCAGAAAAGATGAATAACTTTTTTGGGAGTAAGTAAATCCATGAATTTGAGACCAGATTTGGATTCTAGACATAAATTCACCTAGGGTAACTCCATAGTGTGAATCAGCTTAAAGTAACGCTATTAGGTGCTGATATGAAAAATACTTCAATAACACATAAAAGAATTGTGAATATGTTTGTCTTTCTCAATTTCATGCTTAAATAATGGGAATGTGAGAAACCCCATGTTACATATACACTAAGAATAGTGTTATTCATATTTATTGCACTTAATATTATGGTATTCTTACATACAGTTTTCAAACACCAATAGTGAATATCAGTCTTGTAGCCTGAATTTCTATTTTTGATGCGGAAATAGCTAAGGGGGACCGGAGACATCAATGAGAGACAGGGTAACCAGCTTCTGAGGCCTCTGAGGCATCAAAAGCTCTAAAGCTTGGGTCCATGGCCTATCATGACCCAATTAGTATGCCAAATCTTTTTGGGAACTTGGTTACCAGGATAAAATCTCATTAAATGATAAGAAAATTGCAAATAAGCTGCTAATTTGACGTGACAAAGAGGTAAAGACCAGCATAGACTCCTGTAAAAATGTCAATTCTTTATGATTATCTATGGATAAACCTTAAAAGAGTAATTAAAACCCTTTATTGACTATAATCCATGAACTCACCTCATAGCAACCAGCCATATAGTGCTATTTGCAATTCTATGTAGAAATGAGGTAAAAACATCAAAAATTCATTAAAGATACAATTCTTAATGAATATTTCTTAATGTTTCAGGACCAATGGAGAGCAGTATGATCCTTAACAAGCCAGAAAGAGGTATAGTTTAATAAGTATGATTAAAAGTTTTACTAACAGTACATTTTTTGATAATTCCACATGAAACACTAGATCTTCAAAAATCCTCAGAAAATACACCCTGTGATGAAATTTCCAATAAAATTAAGAGATATGGGAAATTAATATTTATTTTGAAATGAAAGAAGATTTAAAGTTGTTACTACCTTTATTATTGACCATATTTGGGTTGGTAGTCACACAAAAGCATCAATTAAGTAATTATGATAATCTTACATGACAACAGATGATTCAATTATTAATCCAAAAATTATTATTGTTTTCTCACTCACTAATGTTTCAGTAGACTTCATGGCATGCCTCTGTGAGCTGTTGTTGTATTAAAAGTGGCCTCCTCTTGCTGTTTTTACCAGATTATCTTATCATCCAATTATACCATTAGTACCAACAAGCAAGTATTAGTTACAGTTTTTCTGAAGTGTTTTGAATATTTCATTATAAAACAGGAATAAGTGAGATCATATAAAATCAACTATATATTGTTGTAATCTTGTTATAAATCAAATTTGATATCTTAAATCCACAATTATCTGCCAAATCTCTGTAAAGAAATTATTTCTTAGGTTCACTGAATTATAATTAAAATTCTTCTTGCAATAGATAAGCATATATTAAAATACTATTATTATTTTAATAAAGCAGTTTCATTATTTGAATACTTCTTGGAATTTATTCTTTTAGAAAATTACTGCTTACTGTTATAATCACCAGTAGTGTATAACAACTAAAAGAAATAATTAATGAATTAATGATTTAATTCTGCTTATAGTAATTTTTCTTATTGTATTTCATAAGAACAGTCATAGTACTGTTCATTAATAGTAATATTGCTAAAGGTTTCATAGACACATCTCACAATTTTGCTATAAGAACTATCCCTGCACAGTGTGTGTGATATTTCTTTTTTAAATAATATTTATATTACTTATAAGTGATTAAGGTTAATTTTTTCCATGAATAATTCTCTCATTAAGAGCTTTATACTTTATATCATTATATCTGTCAGTGAATATAATAATAATTGAATAAATATAATCTATTAGAATAACTATGAATATTACTCAATATTGAATTATTCAATAATAATTAAGTTTAACTTTATTATATTTTCTACTGTAGAACGCTATAGTACTCTTCTGATTTGTTGCCATTATCAAGATTTTCATGGAAAAACCTTACATTTGGTGGCCTGACCATGATTTTAACCAATTTTTGGGACATAAATCATATTCTACACCCTATTTTACTGTTTTTTGACGTAAAAATTCCATATTTAATTAAATTTTGGTTATTCTTTTGGACTTATCCCTTAGAAATAATATTTAAAATATTAATAAAGTTATTTTTTCTTAAAAATATTGTTTGAAAAAATATGCTATTGTCTAACTCGTCTCTTTTTTAATTCACAGACTTTAAATTTATTCTTTGAGTCATTCTAGTATAAAGGGAATAACAATACAATTTTAATTAATAACTTATTGATTGCATAATTATTTTTTCTTCATATAGAATAAATTATCAAATAAAAAAGGGTGTTGGACATGTAAGTTTATGGTAAAAACACGTAAGTGACCTTATTTTTCAAAAACAATTCCACAGGCTCAGATTTGAGTATTTTTTTGCCATATTTTTTCCGAATTGGAATGTTGATATGACCAAATTATTTCAATTTGTTTTTGCCAAATTTCACAAATTTGGCCAATATGCCGAAATGGCATATTTTTTTCAAAAATTCATTTAAATTCTTCCCACTTATGAATTTCCTTGTTTTTTTTAAATGAAGGGTTCAATCTGAAGAATAAAGCACCAGAAGCCCATAATTTTGGGATTTTTCATTGGTTGGACAAGTGAAGGTGCAAAAAGGGTTTTTTCCAAATGTTTCTTCCTGTCATTGTAATATGCCTATTTTTGAAAAGTTAATTCAATAACCTCCCACTTATGAATTTCCTTCATTTATTTTTTAAATTGAAGGGTTCAATCTAGACAATAAAAAACCAGAAGCCCATGATCTTGGGAAATTGTTTTGGTGGGACACCAAGTGCAGGGGCAATAAGTGTATTTTTTCAGATTTTTTTTCCTTGTTTGTAATATGACTATTTATAAGTACAAAGGTTCCACAAGCTTGATAAAAAAAGGAGACTGAGGTGGGATTTAAGCAATAAATATGTTTGGGGAGGGGGATAATTGGCATAAATTGTATATACAAAAATCAATTAATCAGAATCAACCTCCAAAATAGTGGGTTTTTCTTGAGGGGGGAGGAAGATTGGACAAATAAAACATTCTGTGTTTCTTTAATTTATCAGCCCACCCCAGGGTTTGTGGTTAGGCATAAATTTCCCAATTCACAGTAATGGGGGGACTGGATAAACTTTAGAAATGATTATGTCCAAAGGAACAAAATGAGAACAGCCATCCAAGAAGAAGATGAAAATGGGGGATTATCATTTGGCAGACAGAAATAAGGGAAAAAAGAAAAAGATTGGACTGTGGAATGAAAGAAAAGTGGTCTTTTATACTTATTTGCAATTGGATCCCCCATGTCAGGCATGGACATCCACTTGCTTTTTGGAGCCTGACAAACATCTTCATACCATTCAATTCTGGCCAAATAAGAGGATATTGAGGGAATTAAGGTATTCATGGCTTCATAAAGGTCTTGATTTTTGTGGATTTCTTCAGCCAATTCACCTCTCACATTGGCCCATTGATCTTGAGTCTTGTAAATGTAGTGGGATACTGTTCTGTAGCCACAGTTTCCATCACCCTGGACATTTATGTGCTTGAAGGTGTATTTCAATATAAACTTGGGAAAGTCTTCTGAGCCAGTTGTCTGATTAAATAAGGTCACAAAATGAATAAATATAAAAATAAACAAGAGAAATTCACATTCAAAAGAATCAGAAACTCACAAACATCTTGTAGCATTCATCACTTGTGTGAAAATTGCTTTGACAATGCTCACAGGTCAACTCAATTGCATCATATATATTCAAACTGGTGGCAGGCTTGTGTGATTTTCTTTGCGAGGTTTTGATTCCAATTGACAATCTTCTGGACCTTCTAAGGGTTACTTCTGATTTACTTAATTCAGTTGCTGAGGGCAGTGAATCTGATGAACTGATGGATTTAGATAATGGGTCCTCAGAATCTTCAGAATCTTCAGATGAGTCCACTTCCATAATTGGAGAGATGACGTTTGACTGTGATCTTGATGTTGTTGTACTGGTCACTTTTGAGGGGGATCTTCCTCTTCTCTTTGATTGACTTTCAACATTTCAAATATTGAAGGTTCTCTTTTGCTTGGATTTTTGTTATCATTCTGGTCTTGTTGAGGTCTTCCATGGATATTCTTCCATTCTAGAGGGTCTTCATAATATTGATCATCCTCTTGACTCCTGGGAATTTGATCAAATGGGACTTATCCAGTCAAAACATCTTGAAAATGTTGAAGAATTGGGTTGATTTCTGCCATTGGTTTTTGAAAAAGGTCTTCCCCAATAGCTTCAAATATTCTCTGGGATTTTTTCTTTCTTTCTTTTTCAACACTTTGATCATCACCTTGAAAACCAGCCTGAGAAGAATATGACAGATAAAATTGGTTAATAAGAAAAATAATAATAATAAGAAATTAAAAAACCCTCACAGGCAAATTCAAATGCCATTGAGGATGAAAGTCTGATATTTTAAGCCTTTGGCGCTTGGCAAATGCCTTTTGGGTCTTATGCTTGCAAGGAATGCCTTTATAATTGTTGTATTTGTTGGTGCATTTTTCATTGGGAGGAAATTTGGTTTTGAAATTGTCAAAAGCCACCTGAAGAGCATAATAAGACACCTTGCCATTGAGGGAACAGATGTGTGGAGGAAAATTATTGACATGGACAATCATTTCTTTGGAGATTCTGTGGATAATTTCACTAAATTGTTTTCTGAATGCCATGTGGATAGCCCTAACTACCTCCAGGACACACCAGTGGATCTTTGGAGCCAAAGTTTCACCATGGGATGGGCACCTTCAACTCTGGAGGTGGAGCCCACACCAACGTGGCAATTGTGGTTGGTCCAGGCTGGCAGATAATACTCCTTTAGAGGAAGCCAGGTATTTTCCAAATACTGCAATACTTAAGTATTTTTGACTTGCCTTTGAATCTTCTTCCAGTTGCCTTTGAAAGACTTTTCATTGGATGAATACATAACCTGAGAAATTAATCCCAAAGTCATTAATTAAAGCAAAAATAAGAAAAAAAGTGAAATAAAGTGAACTCAAGTGAAAGATAAAATTATATTACTTGATTCCAAAGGCCCATAAAATTTTCACAATAAGCTCCATGACCAATTTTCTTCATGCAATGAGCAGATACATCTTTATTGATGTGCCAAATGAATATTGTGACTTTGGAGTCTGGGAAAAGCTTCTTAATAGAGTTCTTCAAGGCCAGATCCCTGTAAAGAACAATACCTGGAGGGTGAACAATATTGGTGTTGTTGAGGACCTTTTCTCTGTATTTATTTAATGCCCAAGTATATGAGGGTTAAGTTTCTTTCTTCATCAAACAATAAGCCCCAGAAAAGGTCTTATTGGTTGAGCCAAATCCAGCAATATGAAAAGGGGCATTTTGTACTTATTGTTTTTATAAGTACAGTCCATAAGAATGACATGAGGAAAGCCATGAAGGAGTTTTATGGCCAGGGGTGAGTGAAAACAAGGAGGTAATGTGTCCCTCAGAATCCCTTGCAGAGGACCAAACAAAATTTTCTTGTTTGTGGGTGTCAATATGAGCACCAATGGGCCTTCTGCCTTGCAGTTTGTCTTTCTTGTTTTTTTTGACTTGGTTGTAAATTTCTTGAAGGATTACAGGCCTGTCTGACTCCCTCTGGCTGCATAATTGGGCCTGAATTTGCCTTGGAAGAAGCAGTAATGCAGAAATTTGAGCAATTTGGGATGTTTCTTGATCATTGAATTTCCTGAAAGCAGGATGTGCCATGATATTTTCAGTGGAATCATGGCTATGTTCAGGATTTTTGACTTTAAGAGTCCAAGTGGTACTCTTGGGATATTTTCTGGCATAAAGTCTAAAAGGACAATCAAGCTTTCTTCAGGTGACTGTTTTGGAGGGGCTTTTGTTGGCATTTGGGGTCCCAGACCTGTCACAACATATTTCAATTTGGTTGTGGGTCATATTGGACCTCAAGGTGGACACAGCATGCCCCTGAGCCCTGGAAACATTATTCACATGTTGCCAAAGAAGCTCAAGGGTCTGAAATTTACCTTCAGTGGGTTGTTGAAGCATTTTTGAATGAAAAATATGTAGCAAAGTGAAAAAAAGGGTCAATTTGGAGATTTGGAATGGGGTAAGAACCTTTGGAAATGTGAAAAAGAAGTGAGAAAAGGTGTGAAAAATGAACAGAAGTGGTTTAAATGTGGGATTAATGGATGAGGGAAGGTAAAAAACTGAAAATTGAGAGGCTTGAAAGCAGGTTGTGGTGGTGGAAAATGCAGTGTTTGGGGAAAAAAAGAAAAACAAGTATGAAAAGCTTTGCAAAATGGCTTTGGTAATGCTGTTTTTCCAAAAAGAATGGTTTGGGGTGGGGATAATGTGGATTATTTGGGTTTTTGGCGTTTTTTGTTGGGGGGGCTGGGCAAAAAAACCTGAAACAATTGGGAGTCAGAGAGGTTTTGTAGGGAAAAAATCTCTTTTGCGCATGCTTTGGCCCAATACAGGCGTGTTTGTGTTTCATTTTTAATTGAAAATGGGCCCAGGGAACCCCTTATGTGTTTTTACCAGTTTGCTTACGTGTTTTTACCAACACCCTAAAAAAATTTAAAAATATTTTTCTTTACTCTTTAGATTTTTTTTATTTTTGATGTAATTTGCAATAAATTAAATTTAAAAAGCTTTATTCAATAATATGAGTTGTTAAGCTATTCTCATTTTTATTTATTAATGAAATAAGTTATATTCTATGTTTTCTCTAGCGTAACTCATAGGGGAAAGTTTTTCCAGCCCTAGTATCTCAGAGGCCAGCAAATAAAGTCAAACCAGTCCATTAACAAGAGGTGTTCTTAAAAAAGAACCCTTGAAAGTTCAAGCAGGTGAGCTCAATCTATTTATTAGTCCAATCTCCTGTGAAATTGACATTGAATTCCTCCTCCTAGAGTTAGAAGTAACTACTCCATCCAATCAGATGGATCTGGACCAGGATATTCAAGTCATAAATACAAAAGAAAAGAATTCCAGCCCCAAGGAGAGGCACCAATGGAGGCTGCCAGAATTTTCACCAATACCCAAAGGTGAGACAGCACCTTTGACACTCTTAGTGAGAGTCCAGAAGCTGACACAACTCCTATTCCTGTTGTCAGATATGAACAACTTCCAGCAGGAAGCAGTGGGTATATACCAGTCTCAGTACAAGAACTGGTTTATGGAAGAAAATAAGCAGGAGTGGAAACTTCTGCCAAACCTCTGGATAGGGACAATGAGATATTACCTTCAAGTGAAGAAATTTGTTGGTGTAGAAAAGACAGTGGACCTTCTGAATGTCTGGACACCCATGTCTTGCAGAGCACAAGTACAGAGGATGGAAGCTTGGTTGAAAAACCAAAGCATTTTATCAGAGGACCAGAAGAAATAGTTAGCCCAACAGAAGGAAAGCATCCAAGCAGAAGCTCCTCAAGACTCCACAAAAATGAATACACCTCAACAGGTGCCAAACAAGGGAAATCAAGCTGAAAAGATCAATGAAAAGGGCAAGGAAAAGGCAAACCCCAAATGGAAAAAGCCTTACCTTCAGAATTTCAGAATTCTAAAGAGGGAAAATACAGCCATGGACAATTTGTTCAATATAGAAAGAAATTCAATGGAATTCAAAAGCAATGAGGAGGAAATAATGAAGCAATCCTTTGCAAATAAATAGACCTTGTAAAGCTTGTATCTCATGTAGAAACTTATAATAAAGAAATTTTTGAAAAGCTTAAGAATTTTTAGTATATCCAACAAAATCTGGGTAAAGAAATTTATAACTGAAAGAGTCACAAAAGATTATTATGGGTCCAGAAAATTGAAATAAAGACAATATTTTGTCTTTGACACATATTTTTGAGAGAATTGAGTCCAAAGTAACTTTACTCAATCAAACAGATGATAATTCTATTTCTTTTATTACTAAAAGATTGAAAGATATGAGAATACAAGTTCAAAACTTGGAAATTTCAAATTTTTACAATGAAACTCTTTTCAAAGACCAATTGAAAAAAGTTGATAAATAAAGACTTGAATTGAAAGGAAAGTTTCAATGAAGTATTAGTAATATAACATTGAAAAATGAGTTTGCAAGGAAGTATACACCAATTCTTGACAGAAATGCATTGAAAGTAATTAATGACCTAAATCTTAAAATTAAAAACAATGAAGAGGTAGAAACTACCTTTAAATTTAAGGAAATTCCCAGATTGGAGGAATGGCTAACCTCCAGTGGTGCAGGCTCATATAATTATATGGCATTTATGAAATAAATTGATATTCTTACAGAAGACTTTTACATACCAGATGACTACATAGTGCCTGATTACACTCATTATTCAGGAATTAGAAAATTAATGGTATTATAAAATACAACAAGACAATGGTAAATCTTTGTGGCCTTGGTGGAAAGAACAAATCATTTCCAAATGTGAAAATGATTCCTGGACATTTAGAATAGAAAACTCCTTTGAAGCAGCCATTTTTTTTACTTAGAGGGACAGGCACATGCCTGGTGTCTTAAAAAGAAGGACAGATTAACTTGCCTTCATCCTGATATTTCTGGAACAATTGTACAGAAAAGTATATTAAAAAATGTGGCGGTGACCTTGAGCATGCTATAAGAAGAAGATGAATTGAGCCTTTCTCCAAAGAAAATTATATAAATGCCATGAAAGACATCATAAACAGAACAAAAATGGGTAAGAATTTGTATAAAACCGCAATGGACCATAAGACTAGTGGGCAACCAATTTCAAGACCAAATAAACCACAAGACAGAGAGCCTATCAAATTTCATAAATGTTGAAGTACATCCAATTTGGCTAATAATTTCCCAAAGAAAACAAGAATCAATGATATAGAAATTGAAAAAATTCAAGACACAAAAGAAACAAATGACATATCTATACATAAAAGTGATTCTAAGTGTTCTGAAGAAGAAGAAATACCAGATCAACTTTGTATAGAGAAAATTAATGTATCACTTGAAGTCGCAGAACTGCCTACTCACTTACCACAATATAGTGATGGATGTATGGATCTCATACATGTGCAAGATGCTAAGATGCAGAACGCCAAGCCTTCTAGAGGTAGAGGTTATACAGCTGGATCATCTTGTATCACTAATATTGTGATATACCGCAAAGAATAAAAGATACATCTTGACTCAAGTACTTTCTGTATTTTTGTTGGTAAAGCCTATCTTAAAAGAATCTATACCAATTGGCAAGAGCAATTTATCACAATTTAAGTTATAAAATTCAGCAGTGCTACCCAGGATATGCACCCTTTGGGCATTCTTGAATCAGCAATGATATTTCCTCACCATGAAGGAAGTATCAGACTGAAAGTTGAATTTTTTGTTATGAATAACTGCACCTCACAACATTTCATACTTGGGAATGATTACCTCAATATTTATGGTATTGATATTAATAGCCATAAAGACATATATTTCACTATAGGGAAAAATAAAAGACAAAAGTTTGCTTTTCCTCTAGAGAAAGGAGAAATATCTGTCATAAGACAAGTAGAAGATGAAGATAAGGAAACATTTGTGGCAGATAAATTGATTGAAGTACAAAAAAGTCCAGAATTAACCTTAAAAATGAAGGAAGATATTATTGAGATCTTATTTCAATATAGAGAAGCCTTTGCTGCTGATAATGAACCACTAAGTGGTATTAAAGGGCATGAAGTGGACATTATTATCAAGGTGGAAAGTCTTTACCCTCCTCTATCAAAAAGAAAATCTTACCCAGCTTTCCCCAGAGCTAGAGAAGCATCAAAAACCTATATTAATAAACTTATAAAACTGGGGGTTCTTAAGAAATTTGCGCACAATGAGGATGTGGAAGTCACAACCCCTCTATTTATTAGTCGGAACAATAATAAATCAAGGATGGTAGGTGATTTTAGATCTTTGAATAACTACACCATTTCAGAAAAAACTCCAATCCCCTGAATCCATCAGACTTTGACTCAATTATCTAAAGAAAAATTTATCATTGCTCTGGATGCATTTAAAGCCTTCCATCAGAATTTTTTGACAACTCATGCTAGAAAATTATTGAGAATACTTTCTCATTCTGGTATTGATGAATACTTGAGGATGCCTTTTGGAATGAAAAATGCACCCTTGCATTATTAAAAAATTATGAATACCATATTCCCACATGAATTATGAGAAGGATGCTTCATCATTTATATTGATGACATTATCATTTAGTCAGAAAAATTGAAATCACATTTAGAGAGACTTTTGTTAGTAATTGAGAAGATTATTCAAGTGTACATGAAAATATCTCCTCAAAAATATAATTTTGGGCTTCATTAGCTAAAAAGCTCTAGTACATGTAGTTTCAGGACTAATACTTTCTGTTGATAAACAAAAGGAGCTTTAGTCGTATTGAGACAAATGCCCTAGAACAAGAAATAAGTGATGTGTTTATGAGTTTTTGCTAGTTATTACAGGAAAAAACTTAAGGATTTTGCAATCCATGCCAGATCATTGTATAGAATTTGTGATCAACAAAATGTCTTTGAAATGACATAATAAATGATTCAAGAATATGATAAGATCAAGCATGCCCTAAACAATGCACCATTATTATTGATGCCATAATGGAAAATTCCTTTCAAGCTATATATTGATTCATGTGGTGACATTCTAGGTGCAGCTCTTCATCAAGTTCAAATTTTCAATGAAAACTCTTATGAAGGCTCCAGTTTGTTTTATCTCAAGAAAAATAAGACCTATGGAGGCTAGATATAGAGAAAGCCAAATGCAACACCTTTGGCTTGTGTGGGCTCTAGAGAAACTGCATTATTATCTTCATGGTAGTGTGTTTGAGGTAATCACCGATTGTAATGCCCTGAAATAACTTCTTAACATGAAAACTCCAAACAGACACATGGTAGGATGGCAAATTGCTATACAGAAATTTGGAGGTAATATGACCATAGTGCATAAATCTCAAAATATTGATGAGAATGCTGATGGCTTTATTAGATGGGAATTAACAAATACATTTGAAAATTCTGCTCATATTCCTCCAAATGCAGAAACTAAGATTTTAATTGAAGGAATTAACATTGCAGATGTGGGAGCAGAATTCTTTGAAGAAGTTGGAGATAGCTATAAGAAAGATTCAGATTGCCATTTTATTACTTCTATATTTAACAAAGATTGCAAAGCTAAAGCTTTGGCTAATTCTTTTGCTAATTTATGCAAAGAATCATATGATAATGGAAGATTCCATTTATTTGATGGTATCTTGTATCAAAGGTCTAAACACAAATGTGTAATGGTCTGATGCAGTAGAATGTTAATAAAGACAATATTACTAGAGTGCCATGAAAGAATTTATTATTGAAATATGTCTGAATACAGAATAATGGAGATAATTAACACATGTGCTTGGTGGCCATTTTTGAGAAAAGATGTCATTGAAGACTGTCAATAGTGCAACAGTTGTCAAAAGGCCAATAAAGCTACTGGTAAAATATTTGGCTTAATGATTCAATTCCAAGAGCCAAGTACCCCATGGAAAGTGGTTTATATGGATTAGGTAGCTGCCTGACCACCTTGTGGTGAAAGATGTTACAATGCATGTCTTTTTATTGTAGACAGATACAGAAAAACTCCAATCTTTTTACCATGTCATAAAGATGACACATCTATGGATACAGCCCTTTTAATTTGAAAAAGAGTAACATCTCATACTGGTCTCTTTCAAAATATCATGAGTGATAGAGAACCAAATCTTACATCAGATTTATTGACAAATTCACATAAGCTTTTGGTTGAAAAACTATTATTTTCAACAGCTTATAATACAAAAACTGATGGATTAGCAAAAAGAATGATTCAGAACATGGAGGACATGATCAGAATATTTTGTATTTATGGCCTGGAGATTATGGATTCTGATGGCTTTATCCATGATTCATGTACACCTATACCAGTATTGGAGTTGGCCTACAGGATCTCCCTCCATGCTTCAACAGGAAAAACTCCTGAAATTTTGGAAAAAGGATAGAGCCGTAAACTTCCAGTTACAACTTTAAAGAAAGACTTGGTTGACATTAATACAGCTTGCTTGCACTTTAAGCTAATGCTTGATTAAGTGAGGAATCATGAAAATGAAAGAAGGAATTATGCCTTTGAATGTGCTCAGAAAAATGGGACCAAATTCATAAAACCCCAGAATTCAAATTAGGGGACTTAATAGAAGTTTTAACTTTGAGCTTGGATAATATTGAAGGCCCAAGGAAATTTAAATATTCGTATGCAGGACCATTTATTATTAAAGCCCTTAATGGGAAAAATTAATTACAAGTATAGCTTACAGGAGAATTGGAAAATACAAATCAAACCTTCTCTGTCAGTCTAGTGAAACATTATACTTCAAGCGATAAAGGATTATTTCATTTAAGAAATGAAACACCCTTAGAGGTAGCACCACTTTATCATAGTGTAGAGAAACAAGTGCTGGAAGTATTGAAAGAAAGAAGACTTAGGGGAAAAAATGAAAGGGAATACCTAGTCAGATACAGAAAGGCACAACATGAATATGAGTGGCTGTCAGAAAGTAAAATACCTGATTCCCAGAAGTTTCTCTGAAGTTTCAGGCATGAGGGAATCAAAATTCCTCAAAAACACTTGAATTGTGTACTTTGCATACTGAAAAGTATACGTAGAGAGGTTGGACAGTGTATTATACCCCCAATTCCATTGGGGGTATACTATTCAATGAAAAATTGTAGTAGAAAATGTTTTTGGTGGTAGGGAATGTGAGCCTGTGAGGTATTTATGAAATACTATAAGGCAACAAATTACTTTTGATTAAGTTTATTTAATCTTAAACAAGCTTATCAATTGAATTCAAAACAAAAAATAACAAAAAATAAGTATAACTTTTTCACACCAATAATAACCTGTGGTAACTCATAGGGTGTTATAACAAAAAATATCTATTTCTTGTTGTATTACAAGATTCAAAAATCTCACAGTACAATTGAAACTTTTTGATTTTTTTAAAAATTGTTAAATTTAAGCTTAAATAAGCTTAAATTTGACATTGAATAAGTTTTATGAAAACTTGCCAAAATTTTAGCTTAAATTGAGGCATTGTGTGTAGTTAGTGAATTGGCTAAGGATTTGCCACACAGAATGTAAATTCTGCATGAGCTCAGTTTAAAGTGTTTTAAAGTCATAGTATGGCTTTAAATAAATGAAAGGGCAAAAACTATTCAGAAAGGTGAGACAAAGGAAAAAGACTGAATAGAGCTGGGTTACCCACCTTTTGGGATCCACAAGAACTCTATTAAGGTTATCCACCTGAATTGGAGGATTTTCAACCTTATTTATGGTTTAAGATTAGAATTTCATCCAAAATCAAAGTTTCAACTTGTTTTATGCAAATTTAGATAGGAGTTTAAAGCTTCCAAAGGGTAAATCCCAATATCCAATCTTGTAATCAAGGTTTTAAGAACTGTAAAAGCTTAAATCATCCTAAAAATTTAAATTTATAAGTGTTAAAAAGTTATCAAAAGTTAAGATTTGGTGTGTATTTCTATTTTATGTGGAAAGATAGCAATAAACTAAAAGATAACACAGTATTATTACATAAAGGCTTGGTAAACCCATAGTTGATATCAGTCTTTAAGCCTGAATTATTATTTTTGACATGAAAATAGCTAAGAGGGATAAAAGACATCAAAGAGAGACAGTTTACCCAGATTCTGAGGACTCTGAGGCATGGATATCTCTAAATCTTGGATCCATGGCTGATAATGTCCCAATGAGTATACTAAAACCTTTTGGGAACTTGGTTACCAAGTTAAAGTCCCATTGAATAATAAGAACATTGCAAATAAGCTGCTATTTTGACATGAAAAGGAGGTAAAGAGCAGCTCTGACTCCTGAAAACATGTCAATTCTTAATTAGTTTCCATGGATAAATCTTAGAAAATCAATTGAAACCCTTTTTAAATGAGTATCCATCCATTTGCCTCATGGCAACCAGCTATAGTGTGCTATTTGAAATTCTATGTAGAAATAAGGTAAAAACCTCAAAAATTCATCAAAACTAGAGAGCTTGATGGATATTTCTGAAGTTTCAGGATGAATGGATAACAGTATGATCCATTTTAAAACTAAAAAGAATTGTGACTTCATAATTAAAATTCAAAGTTTTACTTTCAGTCCATTTTTGATAATTCCACATGAAACACTGGATCTTCAAAAATTCACAGAAAATGCAACTTTTGATGAAATTTCAAATAAAATTGATAATTTTGAGAAATTAATTATTATTTTTAAATAAAAGGAAATTAACAGTTGTTACTACTTTTACTCTTAACCATAAATGGGTTGGTAGTCACATAAAAGACTTAATTAAGTAATTATGATAATATTACATGGCAGCAGATGATGCAATCAATAATCCAAGGAGAATAATTGGTTTTTCACCCAATGGTTTCTAATTTTTCTGAATGGAATTTCTCTGTGAGCTGTTTTTGACCTAAAAGAGGCCTCCTCTTGCTGTTTTTTCCAAATCATCTTGTTATCCAATTATATATTTAGTACCAACACATAATTTAATCTTTTCTTAAGTGTTTTAATTCTTTCAGAATCAATCAGAAACACGTCAAATCATAGAAATATACTATTTACCATATTCTTTAACTGTTATAATACCATTTTGATCCTTTAGATCCATGATCAATCCATGAAAATCACTCTGCCAATTCTTTACAAGATATTATTGGATTATTAGTGAGTGTTTTATTGAATTCTTGATTTTTTTCTCTACTAATAGTTTTCTTTAATAATTATTCCTATAATTATTCTTGCAAAAGATAATTATATATTAGAATAATTTTATTATTTTAATAAAGAAGTTTTATTTTTAAATACTTCGTGCAATTGATTCTTGTAGACAATTAATGCTTACTGTTATAATCACTAGTAGTGTATAACAAGTAAAAGAATTAATTAAGTATTCAATTATATAATTGTGGTTATGATAAATTTATTTATTATTTTTCATATGAAAAGTCACAGTAATGTTGATTAATAGTAATATTATCAACAGGTTCATAGACACATCTTACATTTTATAGAAATCCTATCATCATCCCAGCTAAATGATTAAATTATTAACACCACAAACTATAAATTGGTTATTCAAACTTTATTAATTCCTTTAAATCTTCTAGGTAATAAGAAAAGATGTGAAAAATATTTTTTTTCTATTTACCATAGTATTATAGCTATAATTTGATATATTATTGCTTTATTCAGAAATTGATTCCTGAAATCCACAATTAATCCATCAACTCACTCTATCAATCTTTTTCAATGTATTATTGGAGTATCAGTGAGTGATTTATTGAATTATTAGAGTTTTTTTATCTATTTTTTAGTTTTCCTTAAAAAATTTATAATAATTTCTCTTTTCAAAGATAAATCTTGATTAAAATGATTTCATATTATTTCAATAACAACTCTTGTTGATAAATCTTCTTGCAATTGATTCTAGTAGACAATTACTCCCTGCTGCTATAATAATTAGTATTGTATAAAAATTAAAAGAAATAATTAAGAAATTATTTATTTATTTGTGGTTATAATAAGCTTATTTATCATATTTCATAAGAAAATTCATAGTAATCTTCCTCAATAGTACTGATATCAAGAGCTGTTTAGAGAAACTATACAAAATAGAATAAAGGTCAAAGAATTTGTTTTTCTTGAATATATTTTTTTAATAATAAAAAAACTAGGCAAAAAATTGAAAAAAGAACTCCCATGAATTTTTTTCAAAAAGATTATGGTAAAACAAAAACTTTTTTTTGTAAATTCTTCATTAATAATTAACCTTATTCCAAAAAACTCAACAGATAATCTCATTGAAATTTTCATTTCAAACTACTTTTTTGTAATTTTTTTTCAATACTTCAATCATAAAGTTGAAAAAGAAAAAGAATAAAAATAATTTTCATACTCAAAAAATAAACTGTTGTGAATATTGTAAGATTCTTATATTATTTATACAACTATTTCTAAAACAATTTTCTTTTTATATATAAATTGGTAAAATTTAACTAGTACCACTTGAAGAAAGTAATTTCAAATACAAGTAAGTGCAAATCCATTGTGAGACAGTACAAAACTTGTTTCAAATGCCTCAATAGCAAGATTTTGAAATTAACATGAGCTTTTATCATGACAATGCTTCCAAAAAGATGAAAAATTGAATAATATTCACCAAACTCTTTTTAATAAGGTATTTTTGATTAAAAATCATAGCACAATCCCTTTAATTTAAGCTTTGTATATTAAACAATATGTAATAATCTACTAGTTTTATACAATTGTGCTATGAATCACCTCAAATTAGGAATATGAATAAGCAATTGCTTTCTCTAAGGAAGTACCAAGAATAAGCATAACAGTTTTTTTCAAAAATAATGAAAAACACTATGAAATATTACAATAACTTAATATTTAAAATGATAGTGAAAATATATCTAGATAAAATAATTAACCTATTCAAATAATGCTTGCTTTAGCAAGAACAATCATTACAAAAAAATCAATACTTAATGATAAAATTTTGATTATTATCAAAATAAATAATATAATAGAACTATATTGTTTCAAATATTATAAATTGTGGAAAACTATCATATACAGAAAAATAACCTAATTACAACAATGAGGATGCGGATTTTGGTTGGTTTTACACTTTCATTGATATTAGATAAGATATAGTAATAGCTACATTATAACAACTTTCATAATATAACTAAAACAAGATCTTATGTGGAAATGATGATTTGGCAGAGAAAGATTATTTGGAAATAGCTTAAATGTACAATGATGATAAAATAATTCATAGGAATAATATACTTGATTTTTAAAATATCAATGTAGATTTGATTAGAAGAAAGTATCGTTATTTTATTATTTGAAGATTGAACTGATGAAATCCAATCTATACTAATAACTGATTGGTTAAAAGGAAATTGACATGAAATAGTAAGATTGAAGCTACATATACTATAATTATAGTGAAGAAAATAATAAGTTGACTAGCACTGTTTTACTGGAAGACATTGTATCTATAAATGATCGAATAATTTACTATAAGTAATGGTAGAATCCAAAATCAAGTAAGATCCTCGTAAATTCAAAAGATTCTAATTACAATCCCGCCGATAGTGATAGTACTTATATTAGGGTATAGTATTTTTTCTGCCTAATCAATGTGGGGAAGCAGCTGAGGCACGCTAGAGAGAAGCTTCAAATAATTACAACAGTATTGAGTAAGGGAATATAAATCAAATAACAAAGTATCAACTATAATTAAGGAAAATATTCATAGAAACACTTAGTGACAATTGAGGAATGAGTCTATCACCAAAAGCACTATATTGGTCATTTTATAGTTAAACATTATTTAATAAGCGGGGGGGACTCAGTCTCTTTATGTAGTAATGATATGGATATTTTTGCGGTCAGATAGCTTCTTCCCACTTTAACCTCGCGTAGGATACCTTTTCAAAAAATATAGGTGTTGCACTTAATTTTCCTGCGGGCCTATTGAAATCAACTTTCTTTTGGAAAATTCGTCTTGATTCAGATACGTGCCTGGAATTGTGACGTGTATTTGTTTCGAATGAACATAAATTACACATTGTTGAAACTTTTCCTGATTAATTTGGCTCATGTTCAGTCATCAATCAAGTTGTATTTTGCTCAAGCGTGCCGCTTTATCATTCATATTGCTATTGAAACTACCAAAATCCCGTTTATATGGTGGAGATATGAAGCATTTTGACTTGGCTATCTATCGCAATATATTTCCATTTTTTTATAAAAAAAGACATGTTAGGCAAGAACTGTTTGAAAAACTGATCCTGGCTGCATATCATATCATCTGATTGTTTGAGGTGTTAAAAATTAGCCTTGGTAAGACTTCTACTTTACATCTTGGTAATATGAAAATGGTCTGACACCAAAAGGGAATGTCGGAGCGAGTGTCAAGAAATATATGGTTCATGAGATGGCTCATGAACGTAAATTTAACGGACAAACAAATTACTCATAAGTAATATTTTCACACCATTAGTCATAACAACGATGGCGTCGACATTACCTAGTCTCTTATGTCTCTCTACCTAATGCGCATCGGGTTCCGGAGCGAGAGAAGGCGGCATAAAATGAGGAGGCCGGATCAAATGAGCTCAATAACCTATTAACAACTGTAGCGCAGCATGGCTATCGTACTGATTTGTTAGGTCTCATCGGATAGTGATTTGATTTGCTGAAACACTTTGACTGCTGTAAAGTATTTGAGTCTGATAAGCCCAGGGTGAGAGATGCTCTAAATGAGTCAACAAATTTATATTCAACTTTCAAGCCGAAACCCCATGGGTCAGGTCGTGAAGGTCCTTTGCACTAGTTTAGGATGCAAACCATTGTATTGAAAAAAGAAATAGATCAAACTTTATAGCATTTAATTTATTAAACAAAACTAGTTTGATCGTAGGAGGGTGATGGCCAAAAGAATCGCAGTACTCAAGGCCAAAAATAAGCTTTTCATTCTGAAATATGTCAAAATTCTTAGCACGTTGATAGATCCTTGTCAGATAAAACACGTTCAACGAGGAGAGTGAACCACATAAAAGGGGTTTCAAAAGCTTCACAAATTGGCGACTAGAATCAGGAAGGGTCCCAAGAGTATCAAAAGACCCGGCTCTTTTTCCGCACATTTTTAACAGCCAAATTTCTCTATGATGGATATTTAACGCCTAGAGATTTGTTGATTAAATATTGATGCCTTTACGATTCACATCATAAATAACTTATTTATCTTGTTGAAGTAAGTCCACAAGCGTTCATTCCAATCGTTTTTCTTTTGAATTCCTTCGTAAGGGTTAGAATGGTTTCCGAGATGTCGGAGCTTAATTAGTTTAACCTTCATTAGAATTCTTACTCCATACGGTGATTTTGAGCACAGAATTCTTTCATCAGCTTTTCCAATATTAGACGTAATTGGTGAGCTTGTGTTAACGTGTCGTGGAGTATCAGAAAAGTATTGATCATTCATGTCGTGCACACTCTTTCCAGAAACCAAATTTAGAAATCCAACCACGATGTTATCCACCCAAGCGCTCTGCCTTCTCCTTTTTGGAAGCTACCAAGTAATCGCTCCTTGTGGAGTATGCGGAGCTGCGTCCAGTACGCTTACGTTGCGGTCAAGCTGCGTGGCAGAGGTAAAATGCGCGACCGCCAGTTGTGAAAACATATGCAAAGTTTCTACCTCTTGCACTGAACAAGGAACGGCAATTTATGAGAATTGCGCGGTCGGTGGTGACCATTGGTGGAAGCTTCACAAATTCGTCTGCAATTCCCATCAGCAGCAAGTGGCATATTGCCTAGAGTGTGAAGAATGCATAACAGATCAAGAGTAAAATAACAGGCTGCTTTGATTTGCTACTCAACTAAAAGGGTGCAGGGATACCACTTTCCAGTTGAGGGGTAGCAGGTAATAGTTGTTTAGAAAAGTTTCGAGCAAAATAAAATATTAAACACTCCTTTTTGCACAATCTAAGTTTTCGTAGAGAACTTTCGAACACGAGAAATTTCTTTTCTCCAAGATTTTCTACGCAAACAAAAGTTCTTTTCTTTTAAATAGAGTCTTGACAGAAAAAAAATATCATCGAAAGACCATCGTTGTGATAAAATGAAACTCTGTCTAAAAATATTGATCTTTTTTGTAAGAGAAGTAATTACTTTTGTGCAAGCACATTATGGGTGCCAAAATCTTTTTTGGGAAAATAAAAGTTCTTTTTGCACAAGTTTTTTTTTCCTCCAATAAAGAATTATTGGTGCAAACCCAAACCGTTTCATCAAAAAAGACGAATTTTTCCGCGGGAAAAATTATTTTTGAAAAAAAGATTGTTTCGTCGTCAGTATTTCTTTGATTGGCACCAAAAAACGGAAAGATGCTCAAAAGACGTAAGAGTCAGGAAAACAGTAAGATGAGGAAAGTAGAAAATATGAGTAGCTGGATGAGGAACAGCTACACATGTTTTCAACAGGCTTTAAATAGTAAATACACCGTAGATAGCGCCGTGATCTTAAGAGACCAGCGCATTGATCATCTATAGTTATGTGATCAAAGTAATTAAAGTTTAATAAGAGTAACTACATAACAATGAGGATTTCTAGTTACAACGTAATTAGAATTGAACAATGGATTTTAGTGACATTAGTTATTACTAGTACTCAGTCGGCTTAGAGCTAAAGCTTAACAATGGCAAAAGTAACACAGTACTAAATAAGTAGGTCTCTCTAACTATACTAACAATTCACACTGGCAGGATTATAATTACTCTTTTAGTACGAAACAAGATAGACAAAGGATTAAGGAATTGGATGTAGATATATATTAATACCTCTGTTTAACATCTTGTACCTTAATTCATTATTGTTTATCTAACTTACTCATCAACGTTTCTCACACGCTTAGGTGTGTTCAAGTCGTTTCGTAACAACTAAGTAATAGTGTATTAATAACACTATCCTTGCCAGGTTAGTAGTATTAGAAATGTAATTCATTATTGTTTATCTAACTTACTCATCAACGTTTCTCACACGCTTAGGTGTGTTCAAGTCGTTTCGTAACAACTAAGTAATAGTGTATTAATAACACTATCCTTGCCAGGTGTGTTCAAGTCGTTTCGTAACAACTAAGTAATAGTGTATTAATAACACTATCCTTGCCAGTTCTTGCCGTTTATCAGGTTATGGGCCCAGCTGACGCAGAATCAAAATGACTGATCAAAATGCACTTCGTCGAACTATTCCTGAGCTTAATAATTCCAACTATTTGCAATGGAAAATTCAGACTCAAGCTTATCTCATGGAAATGGATCTTGTAGATTGTCTTACTACTAATCCTGAGACACCACTTCCTGATGCAGCTCAACAGAATGAACTTCTCAAGAGACGACGAAAAACGGCAGGAATTCTTATTGGTACGATGGGAATTTTGAATTGTCAGAGGTTTTTAAATGTAGTAAATGAAGGAAATCCGTACAACATTTGGAGAACGCTGGCAAGACACTTTACTTCAAATGCCGACGATAATCAAGCCAGAATATTTTTGGAATTTCTAGCTTTAAAACACGTTGATACATTAGAACAATTTATCTCTGATATTACTCAACATATTGGCAAGATAGCTTCAGTAGGAATCATGATAGGAAGCCCTGGTGACATAAAAGAATCATTAATAGCTGAAATTATTGTCAGCAAATTAAATGACAATTATGTTAACACTCGAGAAATCCTACAAAATCAACGTCCGCTCACTATCTCAAAAGTAATTGATTATCTAGAACGAAGACGTCAAGACACTGTTGATTCCAATGAAAGTACAATAAAAAATGAAGCTGTTTTCAACACTCAAGGCAACGTATCTAAAACAAAAAACAAAAGGACGTATGCTAAATGTACTAATGGACGACATAATCCAAAAACAAAACATTCAGCATCAGAATGTAGAGAACTCAAGAAAAATTTGTCTCAAAAAGGTAGAACAAACAATGCGATGAGAGAGGACGATGAAGAATCAATTGAAAATGACTCACCCACAGTGCATGCAGCGTTTCAAGGAAATCACTCCATGCATGACATCATTGTTGATTCAGGATGTTCACATCACATGACACATAATAGTTCTTATCTTCATCAATACGAAAATCTAGAAACTACGATTCAAGTCGCAAATGGTGAAAATGTCAAGGTTACAGGAAAAGGAATTCTTCATTTGGTTCTAAAAGAAAAAACAGTTCAACTACAATGTCTTCATGTACCATCCCTAACATCAACTCTTATTAGCATTGGAAGGTTATGTCTTCAACGCTTCATATAATAACTTCCAAATCTATTACGACGGTAAAATTCAAATGAAAGGACAAGTTGGACAAAACGGTATTTTCTATTTGAACAGTCAAATTGTCAGTAAACCTTCGAAAATAACAACAAATATGTCAATAGTCACTGACATCGACTTACTTCATGCCAGAGCGGGACATCCAGGACTTGAAAGTTTGCAGTGTATGTTTCAAGTTCCGAATAAAATCATCAACTGTGATGCATGTGCTCTTTCTAAATCACATCGACTACCATATTCGGGGGTGCTACCAGATGTTACTAAGATAATGGAATGCGTTCACATGGATCTCAGTGGTCGAATAACCCCAGCAACGGCGGGTGGTGCCCAATACTATTTTAAGATTACTGATCAATTCTCACACTTTAAATCCATATTCTTATTAAAAACGAAGTCTGAAGCCTTAGTTCATTTTCAAAATTACTGTAGACAAGTATTCTCTTTATTCGGATCTTATCCTATCAATGTTGTTATGGATAATGGTGGAGAGTTTGTATCCAATAGTTTTAGAAATTATTTTAAAAAATTAGGAATTATAACTCATTATACTGCTCCATATACACCACAACAGAATCCTGTTGCAGAAAGAGGAAATAGATCCACTTCAGAGAAGGCTAGAGCATTATTAAGTCATGCGTCTCTTCCAAACGTGCTATGGGGAGAAGCAGTGGTCAGTGCTGTTCTTTATGAAAATATCACTCCAACAAGACACCATAAAAAGTCAGCTTACGAGCTCTGGTATGGAAGATGCTTTAACTATTCTCGTCTCAGAGTTTTTGGTTGTAAAGCATTTGTTAATATTCCAAAGGCTAAAAGACTTGGAAAATTTTCTGATACTGCTAGAATAGGGATTTTAGTTGGATATCAAGTCGGGCAGAATAATTGGAGGATATTGTTTCCTGACATGAAAGTGAGATACAGTCACGATGTCATCTTTCATGAAACCGTGTTTCCAGGAAAATCGTTTTTTAATTCAAACAAGCCGGCTTCCACATTCAATCGTTTTCCCTTGCCTATGTACGAAAGCTTAATAGATGACAATCAAGTATCTTCAATGAACTCGCTGGAACAAAGCCAAGTACTCCCTTCCAATTCAAGCCATGAAAATAACACAGAAAGATGTTCAACCACGACAAATTCTGGACCAGTTGTGTCAAAAACATCATCTGGAAGACCAGGCTGGGACATAGTACTTGCACCGGTTGGTCAAAAGGCACCAAAAGACATCTCGTCTGACATCAATCTAGACAATGTCATCACTGAAAAAAGAAGTAGGCGAGGAAATGCTCTTCACGTTGTTGATGAATTGAATCAAAATCCTTACGACATTACAGAAACTGTATCATCTGTACCAATTATACGCTCTCTGAACATTCCACCTAAAACGTATCGTCAAGCTGTAGCAGCTGTAGATGCTGATGCATGGATTCAAGCCATTCAAGACGAAAAGATGGCATTGGAAAGAAAGAATGTTTGGGAAGTTGTTGACATACCCTCACAAGCTCATCTTATTAATTCCGTGTGGGTCTTCAAGCGTGTGTTTGATGGTGAAGGCAAACTCATCAAACACAAAGCACGTTTGTGTGCTCAAGGTTGCGCACAAATTGAAGGTATAGAATATGATGAAACTTATGCACCAACAGGAGCAATGGTCACTCTCCGACTGTTACTTACCATTGGAATCAGCAACAGATGGGAAGTTCATCAAATGGATGCAAAAACTGCTTTTCTCAATAGCAATCTAGATGAAGTTATATATCTCCGATCACCATTGGGATTACAACTAGGACCAGGAAAATGTTATCGTCTCAAGAAATCAATATATGGTCTTAAACAGTCACCAAGGTGTTGGTATAAAGAATTAGTCTCTTTCTTTAAGAAGGTAAACTTCTCTGTTTCACTCACCGATTCGTGTCTCTTTATTTCCAACGATAAAGAATGGCCATGTTTGGTTCATGTTCATGTGGACGACATGACAATTGTCAGCCCCGATGTCTCAAAATTTATAACATTAATCTCATCAGCGTATGATATGGAAGATTTGGGACCAATAAAGCATATTCTAGGTATCAAAGTTGCAAGAGATGATAATCGTTTTTATTTGTCTCAAACAAGCATGATTGAACAAATTCTAGAAGAATATGGTATGAAAAACTCGCATGCAGTCAAAACGCCACTGGAACCTGGGGCTTACTTCTCTGTAGCAAGCAATGAAGAACAATCTGCATTTAATAATTTGAAATTGAATTACCGACGTGCTATTGGTCTTCTTAATTATCTAGCTGTTTCAACTCGCCCTGATTTGGCTTTTCCTGTTTCAATTCTATCCAAACATCTAGAAAAACCTGGTATTCAACACTGGGCTGGTTTCAAACGGATTCTTCGATATCTTGCAGGAACTAGGACTATTGGACTTCAATTGGCCAAAGCCAACTTCAATCTCAAAGTCTATGCTGATGCGAGCTATGCTAACTGTCCGAATACGCGACGTTCTCATACTGGTCTTATGGTGTTTTTGGATGATACTCTAATTCATTGGAAATCTCGAAGACAATCCACGGTTTCCTCCTCATCCACTGAAGCAGAATATAAAGCTCTGTATGAAGGTACTCAGCAAATTCTTTGGTTTCGAAAGCTATTTAATGATCTTTCATTAGTGTCATCAAAGTTTGTCTTGTCATTATTAGGCGATAATCAACCTGCAATTGCCATGGCCAAGAATCCTATGTCATCAGCCAGGACAATGCACATTGATATTAAATTTCATTGGATTCGTGAACAACTTTCAAAAGGACTCTTTCATCTTGATTATGTACCGACAACTGAAATGCATGCTGATCTTCTTACCAAAGCACTGCATCGTGTTAAACTTCAGACCTTTCTCAGTCAAGCATCCGTCAAGTCAATCCCTTCAGTATGAATTGGGGGGTGAATTGAACAATGGATTTTAGTGACATTAGTTATTACTAGTACTCAGTCGGCTTAGAGCTAAAGCTTAACAATGGCAAAAGTAACACAGTACTAAATAAGTAGGTCTCTCTAACTATACTAACAATTCACACTGGCAGGATTATAATTACTCTTTTAGTACGAAACAAGATAGACAAAGGATTAAGGAATTGGATGTAGATATATATTAATACCTCTGTTTAACATCTTGTACCTTAATTCATTATTGTTTATCTAACTTACTCATCAACGTTTCTCACACGCTTAGGTGTGTTCAAGTCGTTTCGTAACAACTAAGTAATAGTGTATTAATAACACTATCCTTGCCAGGTTAGTAGTATTAGAAATGTAATTCATTATTGTTTATCTAACTTACTCATCAACGTTTCTCACACGCTTAGGTGTGTTCAAGTCGTTTCGTAACAACTAAGTAATAGTGTATTAATAACACTATCCTTGCCAGGTGTGTTCAAGTCGTTTCGTAACAACTAAGTAATAGTGTATTAATAACACTATCCTTGCCAGTTCTTGCCGTTTATCAATTAGATATAATTAACACCCTCCCATGCTCGAGAGTAGCAATCACAGGATAAACAGGGCTGTGCAGGACACGAGTGAGACTTTTGGTGAGAACGTCAGCTACCATTAGATTAGTAGCTACATACTCCACACTGATATTCCCCTTGTTGAGTAATGGCCGGCACCAGTGAAGACAAAGCTTGTTATGTCGCGTCCGATGCTGATATAATGGGTTCTTGAGGAGCGCAATTGCACCTTGATTGTCACATAGCAACTTAGCCTTCACATTTAAGCCAAAATCAGAAAAAAGCTCCAAGAGCCAGCACACGTCTTGACAGCAATTGGAGATTGACCTGTATTCTGCTTCAGTTGAGGAGAGAGAAACAACATCTTGCTTGGAAGTTTTCCAACCCACTAGGCCGTAAAAGAAGAGGCAACTGCCTGAGAAGGATCTAGAATCAAAATTTGATCCCCAGTCGGAATCACAGTACGCAGTGGCCACAGAGTTGTCGCCTAACTTACCAAGGGAAATTCCCCAAGTTCGAGTGCCACTCAAATATTGTAACACATGCTTAAAAGCAGCCTCATGTTTGCTGCTAGGATCGTTGAGGAATTGAGCCAGACAAGAAGCGGAGTAAGCAAGATCCGGCCTGGTGCAGGTGACGAGATAGTTGAGAAGACCTATGCCACGCCGATAATTGATCGTTGCCACAGGAGCATTGGTGTCCGTTCTGGGAACGAGCCTGGAACCAGGTACTTGCAGAGTTGACACCGATTTGCAGTCTTGCATCCCAAAAGTGGCCAGTAGGTTGTCAATGTAAAGCCCTTGAGAGAGAAACAGTCTAAACTTTTCCCTATCCCTTTCCACCTTCATTCCTAAAACGTAACGAAGCTCGCCTAAGTCTTTCATGTCAAATGCCAGGGATATCTCCAACCAAAACGTTTTGAGATTCTTCCCCCCAATGACAAGGTCATCAACATGGAGAAATACAAAGCAGGGATCCTCACTATTGCGTATAAAAAGACAAGGGTCGGCAGCAGACAATCAAAACCCAGAATCCTCAAAGAATTTCTTTATGCAAAGGTACCAGTTTCTTGGACTTTGCTTGAGGCCATACAGGGATTTCTTCAGCTTGAGGCACACATTCCCACCGAGTGAGGAAGTGTAGCCTTCTGGAACCCGAATATGTAAGTCCTCGTCCAGATCGCCATGAAGAAAGGCAGTCTTGACGTCCATTTGATGGAGATTGAGGTCCTTTTCTGCACAGTAACCCAGGAGAAAAGGAAGGGTTGATAACTGCCCAGTTGGAGCAAAGGTTTCATTAAAGTCAAGATTTTCCACCTGAAGAAAACCCTTGACACACAGCCAGGCCTTGGCCTCCACAGGATTTCCACTTCAATCTGTCTTCTCACAAAAGACCCAGATGGTATCGAGTAATCGGAATGAGCCATCGTAAGGGACTTCTTCCAAGACACCGTGATGCTCCAGGCTTGTGAATTCATTCTGAATGGCGACGACCCACCTTTTGGCGGAGTCTGACCAAAGTGCATCCTGGTAAGCGCAAGGAGCATTGTTGATTACAACACCAGCAAAGCGAGTTGGGGGTTTCCTGGTACGCTTCCCACTGATACTTTGCTGGAGATACTTGATGGCGGAATCACAGGAACGACATCGTATGTCCACCCTTTTGGAAGAGTTACAGCCTTGTCATTTGGTGACCCGGGCGCTTCTAGCTCTTCAGAATTGGTCTCTTGACAAGATAAGGATGGGTGACGAGGTTGGAGATCATCCGTCGGTAAGATAGGGGAAGAAGATGGTGCAGGAGGAGCAAACACCTCACAGGCCGGATCGACAACTGGAGTAATCTCAGAGCCACCAGAAATGGCGGCACTCTCAGAAGACTCAAGAGCAGGAGCAGCTACAGGAGAATTTGAGGCACAGTTTGAAGGGGAAGTAAAAATTTGGAGGAGCAGAGACAGAAGGGGTAGAGACAAAGTTAGGCCAGAATGCCTTACCATCCAGAAAAGTACAGTCATGTGAGACATGAATTTTCCCAGTTAAGGGATTAAACAAGCGATAGTTGTGATGGGCTTCTGTGAGACTGACCAACATGCAAAGAACTCCAGTTGGATTAACCTTGCTGGCTCGTCTCTCCTTTGGAACATGCATGACGACCGAGCATCCAAAAGGGTGTAGAACAGAAAGATCAGTTGCAAGAGAGCTCCACCTACTGATGGGTGTTTGAAACGAAATAGCAGAAGAGGGCGTTCTGTTGAGGATAAAGGTGGCCATGGCACTCGCTTCTGAAGACGCTCAGAAAAGGTAGTTTGATCAGAAACAAAAAGAACAATATAAGAGAAATAACTGAGAAGTTGGATTGCAAGTAAGAGCATACCTGAAGACGCTCAGAAAAGGTAGTTTGATCAGAAACAAAAAGAACCATATAAGAGAAATAACTGAGAAGTTGGATAGAGAACAGCTTCTCAGCTATAATACATGCTATATATATGTACATTGATAAAGTGAAAGCTGAACACAATAAAAGGCTGATTCAGGCGAAAGAAAATGTGACTGTTCTAGTCCATCCTAATAGTAACTAGGGAAAGTCCCTAAAAGAACCAGTTTGGTTTTATTCTAATACCTTCCCGGGCTCGAAACTTGCTAATCCCAAAGAGGAGCAATGTTGAAGATGTTGGCCACGACTGAGGGACTTTGTAAGAACGTCAGCCAGCATTAGAGTTGTGGGAATGTACCTGACATCAATGTCACCTTCCTCCAGTACTTGTCGCCTAAGCATCCCAGACGGAGACTCCAGTTACTAGTTCCACGAAGATACTGCATGACATGCCTGAAAGCAATTTCATGAGCACTGGAGGGGTTGGAAAGAAATTGAGCTAGGCAGGAGGCGGAGTAGGCCAAGTCAGGCCTAGTGCAGGCCACAAGGTAATTGAGAAGACCTACTGCTCGCCGATAATTAATTTTTGTAGGCTCTGAGTCCTCGATAGAGAGAGGAATCAGTCTTGAGGAGGGTACTTGAGGGGTGGAAACCGGCTTGCATTTACTCATGCCAAAGGAATCCAGGAGAGTATTTATATAAAGTTCTTGAATTAGAAGAATGATTCGCTTGTTACGATCCCTGGTAACCTTCATTCCGAGAACATAGCGAAGTTCACCCAAATCCTTCATATCAAATGTTGAGCAGATTTCAGATCGAAAAGAGTGTAAATTAACACCCCCAATGACTAGATCATCAACATGAATAAAGACAAAGCAAAGATTATTATTACATCTAATAAAGAGGCAGGGATCGGCTGCAGATGGACGAAAGCCTGTATAAATAAAGAATTTCTTAATTCTGAGATACCAATTTCTAGGGCTTTGCTTAAGCCCATAGAGTGATTTTCTCAGTTTCAAGCAGGTTGGACCCGACTGACAACATTCATACCCTTCTGGAAGCCGAATATGAATTGATTCGGTGAGATCACCATGAAGAAAAGCCGTCTTCACATCCATCTGATGAAGCTCAAGGTCATGAGTAGCACAGTATCCCAAAAGGAACCGCAAGGTGGCAAGTCTTCCCGTTGGAGCAAATGTTTCATGGAAGTCGAGGTCCTCAACCTGGAGGAAACCTCTAACACACAGGCAAGCTTTTTCTTCAGTGACATTCCCAAGCGAGTCCGTCTTTTCACGGAAGACCCAAGTGGTGTCTAGAAGCCAAAGCCCATCATGCAACTCAACTTCTTCAAATACCTTATGCTTCTCAAGACTGGAGAATTCACTTCGAATAGCAGCAGCCCAAGCATCGGATCTCGGAGATGCCATTGCTTCCTTGAAACTACGAGGAGCTTTGCTAATTACTGCTTCAGAAAAGCGATTGGGAGGGTTCCTTACACGCCCAGAAGTGACGATGTTGTCATTGGAGATGCCAGAGGTAATGTCCTTTGGTGCTTTGTCTAAGACCCTTTCATAGACCCATCCTTTTGGTAGTGTCGCTGATTTTGTTATTGAGGAGGGAAGAGAATTTGAATCAAGTAGATACTCACATTACCCTTCCGTCAGATCGAGACCTTGTTCAACAGGACCCGTCACAGACACGTGACCCTCTCCATTTTCAGTCAGAGGGAGAGAAGTATCCTGACAGTTTGAATGAGATGGAGGTTCCACCGCATTCTTGACTGGATCTTCAGTTAAAGGAGGCAAGAGGTGGCCAAGGCTGTCAGGTTGTTCTTCACCAGGATTACAGGAATTAAAATACGGAAGGGAGGGAATTAACAAGGGTTCTTGAGAAGAAGATGGATGAAAGGAAGAAGAATGAGTGGTCCAGAAGGCGTCATTGTCAATAAAGTGACAATCATGTGATATGAATATTTCCTTTGCTGCAGGATCAAAAGGCCGATAGTTGTGATGACCCTCTTGAACTCCCACAAGCATACATAGTGTCCCAGTAGGCTTGACCTTGGATTTTTGCCGAGGTTTTGGAGTATTCATTACAACAGTACAACCAAAGGGATGTAAAGAAGAGAGATTGAAAGATGCTGAAGGATCCCAAATACTTAATGGAGTTCTGAAACCGAGAGTCAATACCGGTGTCCTATTGAGTAAAAATACTGCCATTGCCGCAGCTTCTCCCCACCATTCAGCTGGAACACCATTGTCTTGGATCATGACCCGTATACTTACAAGGAGGGAACGATTTTCCCTCCCAGCAACCGGATTTTGCTGAGGGGTGTAGGGAGCGGTTGGTAAGTGACGGATGCCTTTGGCAGAGAAGAGAGCTGAAAAACTTGAGTTTACAAATTCACCGCCATTGTCGGATACAACAGTTTTAATAGTTCTTGTTGTTTGGTTTTCAACAAGAGCTTGAAATTTGACAAAGTTCTCAAAACATTCAGATTTTGTTTTTAAAAGATAAACAAACCTCATATGGCTGTGGTCATTGATTATTTGAAAAATGTATCTGTTTCCTCCCCGAGAAGTTGGTGAAATTGGTCCACATAGATCCATATGGATCATGTCTAGCACATTGAGAGGGATTGGAAGAGTTCCAGGAAAAGATGCTCGATGAGATTTGGAGATTGAGCATGAGGTGCAATTGACTTTGGTGAAGTCAACATCAGGCCACATTCTGGCTGCAACCTGTTCGCTAGGATGTCCTAGTCGCCTATGAAGAGTTAGGGGCTGACTAGATGATGAGGAGTAGGCTACATTTTTATTGTCGATAAGGAGAATATTATTGACTATTCTGGTGGAGAGAATGAGTTTTCCATTTCGATTGAAGAAGTCAGCACCGCCCTTGTACCCCTTTAAAACAGCACCATCATTGAGAAATGGTCCTAGAGAAACCAGGATGGATGAAGCTGATGGTACAACTAGTGCATTCGGAATTGACAGCTTGCCACTGGAGGTTTGCAGATTCATAGTTCCTTCCGAGACAACTTTCATATCACTGCCATTTGCTGCAAGCAGCACTTCATTCGAGGGAATTGTGTTTGAGAAGAAATCTGCTGTAGGTGCTATTGTACTGGAGCACCCACTGTCTAACACCGGTTTTCTGAAGACATTATTAGTACTGTTACAGGCAGCTAGCGCAGTGCCTGTTTCAAGTCGACTTTTGTCGTTCCTTCTACGGTGAAAGGCTTCCCTCTTTTCTGGAAATAGTTGAAAGCAATCGTTTTCAGAGTGGTTAGAAAGAGGATTATGCTTGCCTTTGAGGCAAAGCTCTTTCTTTGGCTTTTGAAGGATTTTGAGAGCTAAAGCAGCTTCATCCTCCAAGCCAGACCTCCGCAAAATGTCTAGCTCAACTTCTTTGAAGAGTTCTTCCACAGTAGGTATCTTGGCAGATACTTTGATAGAGTGAAACACCGCAGTTGAGACATGTCTACACGTCTCTGGAAGGATCCTGAGAATATAGAAGGTAAGAACTTGGACCATTATATCTGCGGCAAAAAGGCTTGGAGATAGTCCTCGAAGTAGTTTTAGAGTTGAGCGAAAGGAAGAGATTTCTTCGGACAAAGGAGCTGAGGAAGGAGAAAATTTTATACTGAATAGTTTGACAAAATGTGAGGCAATGTTTTCACCAGAAGAGGAGGCATAATGCTCCTTGATGGAGTTCCAAAGCTTAGCTGGTTCCTCGTCTTCTTCAGAAACGAATTTATCATAGTTCTCATCATCGAGATGTCCTACGATAAAATAATAAACCATCTCCTGTTTCTTGAGATAAGTGGGATCAGTTTTTATGGCACTATCATCAGGTAGCTTGATTAGCATGTCCCTGAGATTTCTCATGCCAAGAGATGAAATAATCCCTCTTTGCCATGTGAAAAAGTTAGAGGAGTTTAGTTTCTCTAGTCCCCTTACATCTGAGAGGGTATTGATGGGATTGATTGATGATTTGGTCATGATCAATTTTGAGTGATGTATTGATGATTGAGTGATAGGACTTTTGATCCAACTTTTAATATTTATTATTCTTTTTGGTATTCTGTCAGCGCTGGGCCCATAACCTGAAGACGCTCAGAAAAGGTAGTTTGATCAGAAACAAAAAGAACAATATAAGAGAAATAACTGAGAAGTTGGATTGCAAGTAAGAGCATACCTGAAGATGCTCAGAAAAGGTAGTTTGATCAGAAACAAAAAGAACAATATAAGAGAAATAACTGAGAAGTTGGATAGAGAACAACTTCTCAGCTATAATACACGGTATATATATGTACATTGATAAAGTGAAAGCTGAACACAATAAAAGGCTGATTCAGGCAAAAGAAAATGTGACTGTTCTAGTCCATCCTAATAGTAACTAGGGAAAGTCCCTAAAAGAACCAGTTTGGTTTTATTCTAATAGCTTCCCCCCACCATTCTGAGGGGACCTGGTAGTCCTGGAGCATTACCCTGACCTTCTCAAAAAGGGTACGATTCCCATGTTCTGAAATCGGATTTTGCTGGGGAGTGTAGGGAGCTGTTGGTTGATGAATTATTCCTTGCCTTGAGAATAGTTCCTTAAATTTGGAATTGACAAACTCACCGCCGTTGTCGGAAACTACAATTTTCATTTGCCTGCCAGTTTGATTTTCAGCGAGCCTTTGAAATTCAACAAATTTGTCAAAGCTTTCAGATTTTGATTTGAGGAGAAAGATGAAGCGCATGCAACTGTATCCATCAATGAGCTGAAAGATGTACTTGTTTTGTCCATGAGACAGTGGAGAAATTGGTCCACAAATGTCCATATGAATAACGTCAAGACAGTTGGTGGGAGTTGGAAAGGACCCAGAAAACGGCAGTCGATGAGATTTTGACAGTGAGCAAGACACACAGCTGACATTAGAAAAGTCAATACTTGGAAAGATTTTGGAAGCGACAAAGCTATTGGGATGTCCGAGGCGCTTGTGAATTATTAGGGAATCAGCCCTGATAGAAGCACAAGCCCTTTTAACAGGAGGAGTATCGATCAGTAACACATTGTTTACAATTCAAGTAGTGAGAATTAGACAATTTTTTTTGTCAAATAGTTTTGCCCCTCCTTTGTAACCTTTGAGGGTTGCACCATCGTTTACAAAAGAACCAAGTGGAATTAAGACAGAAGATGCCGAGGGAACTACCAGGGCATTGGGGAAAGATAATTTTCCAAGGGAAGTTGTGAGTTGAAGGACTCCTTCTGCTGCCACATGCATCTTGGCACCGTTGGCCGCATACAAAGTCTTGGTGGTTGACTTTGTTTCGAAGAAAAGAGATTCATCCGGTGCCACAGCATTTGAGCAGCCACTGTCTAAAACAGGGAAGTTTGACAAAAGAGCAACCTGATTGCAGACAGCCAAAGCAGAGGAAGTCTCATGATTGATTTGGCGTTTGTGATAGGCATCACATTTCTCTGGAAACAACTGAAAGCAGTCGGATTCTGAATGAGGAGCAAGTGGATTATGCTTTCCCTTCTGACATAGCTGTCTCTTTGGCTTTGTAGTAGCTTTCAGAGCCATGCTTAGCTCTTTGTCGGTGTCGGTTCTTCGAAGCATGTCTAATTCTACTTCCTTGAAGACTTCTTCAACAGTGGGTATTTTAGTGGAAACCTTGATTGAATGAAACACAGCAGTAGATACATGTCTGCAGGATTCAGGAAGCATTCGAAGTACATAGAAGGCTAGTACTTGAGGCATGACATCACCAGTGAAAAGGTTTGGAGAGAGAGAGCAAAGAAGTTTCAAAGTAGAGCGAAATAAGGAGATAGACTCAGAGAGCCCTGAGGAAGAGGAAGGGAATTTTATACTAAAAAGTTTACCAAGATGAGAGGCAACATTTTCAGCAGAAGTAGAGGCATAATGCTCCTTTATGGAACACCACAGCTTGGAAGGATCTTTGCTGTCTTCGGATACAAATTTATCATAATTTTCAGCATCTAAATGCCCAACAATGAAGTAGAAAACAGTTTGTTTCTTTTTCGGATCGTCGTTGTCAGGTTTACCCGGATTAAGGAGATGTTCTAGGTTCCTCATCCCCAAGGAGGCTATAATACTCCTTTGCCAGGAGATAAAGTTTGAGGAGTTTAGTTTTTCAAGATTTTTAATCTCCGAGAGAGTGGTGTAGGAGTTTGATGAGTCATTCATCTTGCTAAGTAGTCTAGGAGTAGATTTTGATATTTTAAGTCTTTGAAACAAATGAATTAAGTTTTCAATTGACTGATCCAGTTCTCGAGCTGTTTTATTGGAGCGCTGGGCCCATAACCTGAAAGATGCTCAAAAGATGTAAGAGTCAGGAAAACAGTAAGATGAGGAAAGTAGAAAATATGAGTAGCTGGATGAGGAACAGCTACACATGTTTTCAACAGGCTTTAAATAGTAAATACACCGTAGATAGCGCCGTGATCTTAAGAGACCAGCGCATTGATCATCTATAGTTATGTGATCAAAGTAATTAAAGTTTAATAAGAGTAACTACATAACAACAAGGATTTCTATTTACAACGTAATTAGATATAATTAACAAAAACTGTTAAATTTAATGAACTAAAGGTTGATATTAGCAAAGAGTTAATAATAGTACAAGTACAACAATGATATTGTTTGGTACCTAAAGATGGATTGCACTTGTGATTTCTGTAATGACAAGCAGAAGCCTTACTTGAATAAGGAAGTACATAAAGGAATAAAACAAAATATAGATCATGACAAATGAATAACATTTAAGTTCTAGTTATATTGAAATCAGAGTAGTATCAAAAGGATTTTTATTATTTATATTATCTTTTTCATCTCAACGCAGGAGGTTCTTTATTTATAATTTCTTTGAGTTTCTGAGTCATGGGATTTTTTTGCCCCAAGGATCAGTCTCCTTCCCTTTTTTTTCTTGGGATTGCGGATCTGTTCTTTATTGACAAGATCAGAAACCTTGATATTGACACGGCAAGTAGGAGGGATATTAATGACTAACCTTACTGATTATGGTAAGTGTTAGACTTGCTCATTACGGCTAATTTTTAACAAATACAAGCACTTCTCAAACAGAAATTCTTTACACCAAGATTTTCTCTTTTCAAAAGCCATTTTTTGCCTGAAAATTTCTTCCAACAAATCTCTATTTTATCCAAACACCATTTTTTGTGTGACAAAACACCTTGCCTAAAAAAAAGGATTTCGGTTACAAATAAATGGTTTCATAGAAAAACAATCCCTTTTATTTCAGATTTTTTTCTCTCAAAATATTTTTTGTAGAAAAATTCTTCCGCACACTAAAAACTATTTTTCGGAATAGTTTCTTTTTTTTAAAAAAAGTATTTTCTAAAAGATGCTCAACAGTCAAAGTAAGTTATAAACAAAGGAGTCTTTAGGAAAAGGAAACAAGTGTCAAGAAAATAATCCCCTTTCGAGGACAATGATGAGGAAAGAAACATAGGAGAAGGTTAGTACGGAAGAGTATTGGGAAAAGACCCCTCTGGGACCGTGCAGTAACTGCCATAATGCACCTCAACAAACCTTTCAGGCACAACTCCTTAAGATCACAAGACCTCATTGCTTACATCATTTGTCTATGTCATAAGTCATAGAAACCTTTGTAATCTACTATTTAATGAGCAGTCGTTGTAACTCTAGCATTCCCCATGTTGTACTGCTCTCCTTCTACTTTGCCTAACAGGTTCGCTGCCACTCCCCTCTTCGACGTATACTTACTGGAATATTGACTCCTGTCAATATCCTGCCTAAAAGGTTCGCTGCCACTCCCCTCTTCGACGTATACTTACTGGAATATTGACTCCTGTCAGTATCCTGCCTAAAAGTGCCCTATTAACAGATTATGAGACCGGAGCTCTAACCAGCTTGAAAAGCAATACTTCATCGTCACATTGTCACCATGGGAAATGACTTCAACCCAGAACTTTCCAACAAATACAAACTTACCGGATCCAATTACATTGATTGGAAACAACGAATGCGCTCCCTCTTACTAATACGAGGATACTATGACATGGTCACTGGACAAGAATCCCCTGAGAAATGCGCTGAACAGGAAAAAATTGATCCCGACAGAAAACGTATTTCCTATGCCATTATCAGTCTAAACTGCGATGTCAAAATAGCCTCCCAATTTGACAACAAATGCAACCTAAATCCCACCACTCTATGGACTTGCCTAGAAGAATATTACTTGCCAAAAACCGTACAGAATCAAGCTACGTACCTTAGCAAAATTTTCTCTACCTCACTATCCGAAGGAAACCTAGCACTAGGAATCGAGAAAATCCAAGAACTCACCCGGAACCTATGCAGTTTAATCAACGATGAAGCTGTAAAACCTTCGATACTACTTGACTCCGTTGTTGCCCTGTGGGTAATAATCAATTTGCCTTCTGAATACAAAATGATCGGAGAAATTTGGCTCAAGGAATGCAGAATTGAAAAAAGGACCCCCTCCTTAGATGAAACAATAGAGGAAGTAAGAAGTGCTATTCAAAGAAACGAGGAAAACCAGGAAAAGCAAGCTTTCATGGCAAAAAAGAAAGAAAAATCCGACTCTGAACCGCATAAAAAGCCAAATTATCCTACTTGCAAACCGGGGTATCACAATCCCCTTACCAAACACTCTGAAGAAGAATGTCGAAACTTGAAACTCGGTAAACCAACCACTGCCCTACTTTGCGGAATTAATCAACAAGACAGAAATTCCATCATACTTGACTCTGGAGCATCCAACAGTATGTTCAACGATAAAAAACATTTTATCTCCTTTATCCCCAAAGAAGAAGAAGTAATCCTCGCCGATGGTTCCTCCATAAAATCCCTGGGATCAGGAACCATCCGCATTGAAGTAGCTCATTGCTTTTTAAAAATTAATAATTGCCTTCTTATTCCCCAATTGGCAATTAATTTATTAAGCATGAACACTTTCATAGCGGCCAATTACTCTGTTAAAAAAGGAATCTCCGCCAAAAGCTTTGTCGTCAGTAGCAAAGACAACAAAGTCATTATCGATGGAAGCTTCGAAAGTGGAAATTTTATCATTCACCAAAGCAAAATACAGGCTTTCAGAGTCTCACTATCTACTCCAAACACTACTGTCCTTCACCAATCAAGCGGACATCCTTCATTAGAATACTTCAAGAGAATGTATCCAGACAAAAACATCTCATCGTATGACTGTACCACCTGCGACTTGAGCAAAATGACAAAATCCCCTTTCAAAGGAACCTTCCCTCAACCAAACCGCAAACTCGAAACCATTCATATGGATCTATGCGGTCCAATATCTCCAGAATCTATTTCTGGTAAAAAATACTTCCTGCGTATTGTCGACGGATTCTCTCACTTCGTATGGATATTTTTTCTAACCAACAAATCCGAATGCAAAGACTACTTGAAAAATCACATTAACAGAGTCGAACAACAGGCAAATTCCCAAGTTGCTAACCTCATTTCGGACAATGGATCAGAATTTAAAAACATTGATCTCCAAAACTTCTTCAAAGCAAAAGGTATTAATCACCTTACCTCGGCACCCTACACTCCAGAACAAAACCCCTTTGCTGAAAGAGGAAACCGAACAACCGTAAACAAATCCAGATGCCTACTACTCGACTCTGGACTTGACCTTACTTACTGGGCAGAAGCAGCAAACACTGCTGTTTACTTAGAAAACCTAACTCCGCACAAGTCTTTAAGCTTTGAGACTCCATTCTTTAAATGGTTCAACAAAAAACCATCGCTAAAATTCTTACATCCTTTTGAATGCAAAGCAATTTATCTAGACAACTTTCCGAAAAGTAAATTCAGTTCCAGAGGAGGGGCAGGCGTCTTTCTAGGCTATGGGGAGGGGCATCAGATGTTTCGCATTTTAGATCCGGAGACAGGTAAAGTCAAGACTACCCATCATGTTAAATTTAATGACTATGTTTTTCCAAATAAAAATCAACAAAATCTCAACCAGAATACTGATTCTTTTGTTATTTCTGGAAGCTTAGACATTCCACCTAATTCTCAAATTGACTCTACATACTCTGAAATCCCAGAAACTCCGTATAATGTGGAACTCAGCCCTAATGACCAAAAAGAAAATGATGATAACCAGAATGTCACCACAGATACTCTTCGACAATACAAGGGTTACTCTTGGACAACTGATCCTGTGAACAGTTCCAAGGAAATCACAAGCAATGTTGACCCTGCTAACATCCTCACCAACTCGCGTCGAACAAAAAAATCAGCTAACTTTGCTGAAACTGTTGTACCGGATCCGAAATCCTTCTCTCAAGCGATTCATCACCCTGACTCCAAACAATGGTTAGCGGCTATCGACAATGAACTTTCCAACATGAAGACACACCAAGTTTGGTCTTCCCATGAGCAAGACAAATCTATTCATCCCCTTACCACTACCTGGGTATTCAAGAGGAAAACAGACGCTAATGGGAATCTAACCAAATACAAGGCAAGACTCTATGTCAGAGGCTTCAATCAACGAGAAGGAATAGACTACGATGATGTGTTCTCTCCGACTGGGCGGTTAGCCTCTCTCAGACTCCTACTTACACTTGCACACCAACACAGATTTCAAGTTGACCAAATGGACGTACGATGTGCCTTTCTTAATGGAATTCCTGACAAACCATTGTACATCTTCCGTCCTGATGGCTACAACGAGGGATCAAAAATTCTAAAACTAAACAAATCGCTGTACGGACTAAAACAAAGTCCTCGATGCTGGCACAATTCATTAAACAATGCTCTTCTTCAAATGGGTCTAGTTCCCACAAAAACTGATCCTTGCTTATACTTCTCATCAGACCACAACAAACCCATGTGGCTCTTTGCCCACGTCGACGATCTGATCTTCAGTGGATGCTGGAATGAAGATTTCAAAAGCAAAATCAAAACTTTTTTCGACATGGAAGACCTTGGAGGTGTTACATACGCACTTGGAATTCGAATCACTCAATCCACAGACGGAATATCAATGATACAAGACAAGCTCATCCAGCAAATCCTGGCTGAATTCAACCTGGAAAATGCCCGACCATTAACCTCCCCCCTTCCGAGTAACATCAATGAACTCAAATCTCCCGATCTTGAACCATGCCAGAATCCTCCTTTCCACTATCGACGAGCTATCGGACTGCTTCAATACTTGGTTCAAGGAACTCGCCCTGATTTAGCTTTCAGCACTGCATTCATGTCACAATTTCTGGAATCCCCGTCCGAAATACATTTTAAAGCCGTAGAACACATTTTGAAATACTTACTAGGCACCAAGGGGCTGACACTGCAACTTGGCGGAAACAATCTCCAACATGACTTGCTAACTATAATAGGTTTTTCCGATGCTGACTGGGGAGGCTCGAAAGAATGCAAGTCCTTCTCAGGTTCTTTAATCTATTATCAAGGGGCGATTGGGTGGCGTTCTCACAAACAAAGAGTTGTTGCACTATCATCTGCTGAGGCGGAATACAACACTTTAACAGAGTGTAGTCAAGATCTTCTCTGGCTAAAACAACTTATTTATGAAATCTCAACAATCAAATGTTCCGGAACACTCTTTTCCGACAATCAAAGTGCAATGACCATTGCATCTAATCCAATCTATCACCATGGTACTAGACACATCAATTTCAGGTTACACTTCATACGCGATCTCATTGAAAAATCCGAAATACGACTCCAATACCTTCCAACAACCGACATGGTTGCAGATTCTCTCACAAAAAACTTTCCAATTCAAAAAATCAAAAACCACCTCAAAACCATGTTTGGGAACAAAGCAACAATCCCTAGGTATGGCGGTGTATTGGGAAAAGACCCCTCTGGGACTGTGCAGTAACTGCCATAATGCACCTCAACAAACCTTTCAGGCACAACTCCTTAAGATCACAAGACCTCATTGCTTACATCATTCATCTATGTCATAAGTCATAGAAACCTTTGTAATCTAATATTTAATGAGCAGTTGTTGTAACTCTAGCATTCCCCATGTTGTACTGCTCTCCTTCTACTTTGCCTAACAGGTTCGCTGCCACTCCCCTCTTCGACGTATACTTACTGGAATATTGACTCCTGTCAATATCCTGCCTAAAAGGTTATTCAGTGTATCTCTACCTAGCAATCTTATGCAATTATCTTATCACATGTTGTACTGCTCTCCTTCTACTTTGCCTAACAGGTTCGCTGCCACTCCCCTCTTCGACATATACTTACTGGAATATTGACTCCTGTCAATATCCTGCCTAAAAGGTTCGCTGCCACTCCCCTCTTCGACGTATACTTACTGGAATATTGACTCCTGTCAATATCCTGCCTAAAAGTGCCCTATTAACAAAGAGCTCACCAGTAATAGACTATTAGTCTAACCGTTTACAGGAAGGAGGTGGGATAAACAATTTTTCTTTACGTTTTGGGAAATGTAATCCCAACTGCGAGTTAACTAGAATCACACATATATAAAGGCAATACTGTAGCTATAGAATTTTAGACTCATCGACTCAAATATTTTCAACTTTTGTTCTCATTTTTCTTATTCATCGTTTACTATAATTTCGTTATTGAAATATACTCATTTTGTAAAGCTGCACGCTAAACAATACTCTCCTCACAAGGCTAGGGGTTTATAAAGGTATATAAATCCATCCATTCACTAAGTATCAAGACGTCTGTTTACTGATCATTATTTGTAACACTTAGAGTACTGTTAGTGTGTTGTGTTACAAATACGTATATTAGTGTTTTGAGTATTATCTCTCAACTATTCAGCTACATATTACTATTCATTCGAGAATATCATTTTTAGATACCAATTGTTTTGTTTAGTGTTATTATTTACTGGTTCTAATTACATATTATAGTAATTCAAAGACTTATTAACTTGAACTCATTGCAACAAGTGGCTGGATGAGAAGAAAAAACTACTTGTTTATCCTAGCTCATTAAATCGTAAAGCAGGAGTGGTTGATCTCCAAGCTAATACAACGGAGATCAGACCTTACAACAGTAATACAACTAATTAGATAAATACTGTATGAGTAAGTAGTGATAAAAGACAATGAAAAGGATTGAATATACCGGCTTTTCTTAGATGAGCAGCTTTTCATTATCAACATTTTCTTCATGAGAAAAATAATTTTTGGTTTGAAAAAGAGTTTTTTTGAAGAAATTGATTGGTAATAAATTGTCTTTTTCTTTAAAAAAAAGTGGGTCTGTGTTTTTTGTGGTCTGTTGATTTTTTCGTGAAAGATGGCATCTGCTAGAACTAAGCTATATATCGGTATGCTTCATACCGATTTTTTTTGTTGATGTAGCAACCATTACGTTTCCAGCTTTCTAGCGTAGTTCTGATCCACTCTCTATATATGAATTTGCTCAAAAAAAATTGTAATGATTAACATAATAATAAATTCTCGTATGAATGGTTCTTACTTTCAATCTACCCTTTTTCTTCATGATACCATTGAAGACAAAGGGAAGACAAAACTTACAAGAGCCCAAGCTTGGCTCGAGTATTATCAAGGGAGTAGGTCAATACTTCAGCCACATAAACTCATTATTTATGGTCTCACAAGAACCTCAGACAATGTCATGGGAGAAAAAAAGTGACTCATCTAACAGAAGGAATTAACGAGTGAATCATTTTATCACTTTGATTAATTTGACAAATGTTTTACTATAATTGAATGGGATACCCTCAAGAGTAGATAGATTATGGGTGAGTTTAATTTCTTCTTTTGAATTCCTCGTTTGAATATGGTTGCGGGAAGTCAAAAGCTCCGAATAACAAGTTTTCGATGTTTTCATTCCTCTATTTGTATTTTTTCTTTTGAATTTTATTTCTACATGAACTTGTTGATAGTAGAAGAGAATCATCTCGGCTAGATAAGAGTTTCCCACTAATCTGTGAGATCACTCTTTGAGTGATACTTATAGACGAAAATACACATACTTACTCTTAGACTTGACTAATCAACTGATGTGGTATTTGATGAAAAGACTAATCATTGGGTCTTTCAATGATCCAAATAGAGCCTATGAGTTGACTTGAACATTCTACAAGAACGATCAAGTTGTTATATATTCTTATATTTATTCTTCATATCAATTACACTAATACTTGTGCAGTTGGTTCTGGAGGAGTATAGGTACAGTAGAGTCACTTTGCTCTTCAATCAACTCAACCAACTAACCATGACTCATTGATCTAGAGTACTAGGCGTAATAGTCGTGTTGAGCTTTTTAGTAATTTATTTGAATTAACAATATAGACTGTTTCCTACAGGTACATTCATTTATATATTCTTATTCGTGATAATCGTAACACTTTACTTACTTCTTGTTCTTAGTATTATTAACTACTGGTTTTTTAATTATCATAGCAATTATAAGATTGATTAACAACTACTCATTGCATGGTAGCAAGAGTTAGTTGTGTAATTGCTTATAATAATTTTAAAGCCAGAGTTAGAATACCTTCACATCTGGGACAATGCCAGAAATTCCAATAGACATCAAGGATTCCTCCTCAGACAAGGAAGTAATCAAGGCAAAAATGACAAAACTCACACATACCAACTGGGTACAATGGAGTTGTCAATTTGAGAACTATCTCATTAGCAAAGGCATGGAGGATCTATTAGATCCACCAACTGAAGATGTGAAAAAGACCAGCAAGTTCAAAAAAAGAAATGGTGGAGCACTTACTCTGTTGTGGTCCAGCTTTAGCACCGAGTTTGAAGGTGTTCTTTTAAACAATAAATCATTGTTCTACAACTGCTGGGTCGGATTAGGAAACTGTTGTGGTAAAAACCCAGTGGTTGTCATCTGTCAAACACTCCACAAGCTTGTGAACTTGAGGTACAAACCTGGAACATCTCTAGAAAAGCACATTGATGACTTCCACAAGATCCACGCCAGTTATTTGTCTATTTTAGTTGACTCTTCTATCAGCATGAATCTTTCATCTAGTATGGCTGAAGCATTCTTTCTTCAAAGCCTAGACAATGACAAAGAACTGAGTAATTTGTGTCAAACTCTGTATGACTTAAAACCTTTTGAGCTCAGAACTATCACCAATAGAGTGTCAATTGAACACACCCTTCAGGAATCCTCTCATGACCAGGCACTATTGATCAACAATAGCAAACAGGCTGAGTCATCAAAAACCAAAGAAAAAAACAAATCAGAAGGAGGACGCAAGAAGACTGGGTTCAGAGACAAAAAGAAAGGGAAGATTAACAATCAAAGAACTGTGAAGAAAACCTCTCAAGAGAAAGATACAAATAAAATAATTGAGAGAATTGAGCAGCTTCTAGAAAAACTTCAGCATACTGCGCAGTCAACGTCAGTTAATGCAGCATCAGAATCCAAAGAACTCATCCGACAATCAGGGTCAGACTCTGATGCATTTAAAATAGAAGAAGTCAATGCAATGATTGGTAAAAGTCTTCTAACACTGATATACCTTGACTCTGGGCTGGAAGAACTGTTGTAAATTATTTAACGCTGTTAGAAAAACCCACTCCAATCAACAAACACATCAACACTTTCTCGAATCCAGTCAAGGTCACCCATAAGGGAACCCTCCTGTTCAAGGGAATCAAAATTCTTCCAGTCTACTATGTTCCTAACGGGCCGGTCAACCTTCTCCCTGTATCACAACTTTGTGATCATGGGGTCAGCCTGTGACTCAAAACCAGAGCACAAGCATGACAGCCAAAATACCATAAACCAATGGTATAGCCAAGATACCACCAAAACATGGAGCTGGGCCAAATCAGCTCAAAAGGTATCAAAAGAAAGAGGAAACTCACATCTTTCTGAAAATATAAGTCCCATCACCATAGGACAAGAAATAACAAAGTTGTTCCTGCTCAAAGTTATTGCTGAGCATAAACTTTAATTTTCACCTCTGATATAAATTCTAGAAGGAGAGGCTTAACCCCATCAAATGGGTACTCAAAATAAAGCTCTAAGCCAGGGCTATCCAATGGTACCAGCCAAACTGAGCTAGCACCAATATTAATGGAGTTATGGTCAATTTCAGGCCAAATAAGGGTGAACAAAACATTCACCTCTCATCTAACTTATACAGTTTTAGTGTGGGATACTTGAAGTGGGGTTTTTTTTTGGAAATAGCACAATCAGGGCTATCTGATGGTGCCATCCACTTCTTCATATCTCAACTATAACAGAAGTTATGAGGCAAACAAGCTCAATACAGCTTTTTGCCCAAACCACGCCTATGTACAAAAACCCTTGTACATGGTATAACTTTGTCATATTTAATGATAACCATACCAAATTGGGTATAATTGTGTAGAGCACATACAGGGCTATCCAATGAGCCAGCTTTGAGCATGATATCTCAAAAACTTACAGAGGTATGCACATTTGAAAGCTATAATCCCACAATATGACCAATACAGCTGTATTATGACAGGATACAGTTGTACTCTGATTATGAGGTGTCAAACAGACAAAGAAGAATGTTAATACTTCAATACCTCATAAGTCAGTCAATACTTGGCTCCCATACAGTTTCTGTACAGCATTCTATGCGTCATACACGTCAGAATCAGGCTGTGAGGTCCCCAGATGAAAATTTTCACCCTGTATTGGTGAAAACTGCCCAGATGTGGTTTCAAAACCACATCTAGGCCCAATACAGGCTATACAGGCTGTTTTCAAACCACAAGCCAGTTCTAGAGAGTGAAAAATCTTCACTTCTTCTACGTGGAAAGGTCTAGCACCCTTTCCACCCCATTTCAGGATAAAAGGAGGCTTTTTCACAGACAGAATTGTCTCCCAATCCTGCTCTTAAATAACCTACGTAGTAAACTGTCAAACACAGTTTTACTCTTGGTTAAATAATCAGGTATAATTATAATCTTCAATGCAATGAGTTCAAGTTAATAAGTCTTTGAATTACTATAATATATATTTAGAACCAGTAAATAATAGCACTTGAATAAATGAACAGTTAGTAATAGAAATTAAAGGTACGTTATAGCAAATAGAAAATACCTGATTGATTTAGATTATAGATAAAAAACACAAATATACAGAATTTCAATGAAACACACAGCAGCACTCTAAAGTGTTGTAAATATAGTTAGTACGACATTGACTTCTTGATACTTAATGAATGATCTAATCCTGTACCTTTATAATTTCCCAGCCTCATTAGTAGAGTGATGTAGATGTGTTGCATTACAAAATGTATTAAGAATAATAATTGATTGAGATAAATAGACTAGACGAAATGTAAAAGAGAGATAGTAAAGAAAATGTCTATATTCTGTCCTTGCGACACAGTGCTTATATAGCTTCAGCACCATAAAATTAAAAGTGAAAGAGACCTTTTGTCTCGAAACGTAATAGTCCACAGTCTATTATTAACTAGTAAGCTCTAACTCTCAAAGTATTGAAACTAATACCCTTTCCGTAATAGCCTGATAACATATTAACCCTTTCTCACTACGTTGTCCTTTCATCAGCTTCAAAAGAGGATTCCTTGTTCAACACTCCTCTGAATTCCTTGAGATGTAATAGCGGATACAACTTCAACAATTTTTGTACCCCTAAAGGTTTGGTCAAGACGTTGGCTAACATGTCTTCAGTCCCAACTTGTTCAATAGTTAGCTGTTTTTTCAAAACGATGTCCCTAAGATATTGATACTGTACTTCAATATTTTTGGTGTTAACGTTAAGTGCTGCTTGCCTTGCTATAATGGTTGCCCCAGAATTATTGTTGTATAACATCGGCTTTGAATCTTTAATAACCATTTCCATCAAAAGAAACAACATCCATCAAAGTTGTTTTGCACAGATGTTCATAGCAATGAACTCAGCTTCAGTAGTTGATTGTGCTACTACTGTCTGCTTTTTACTTAACCATGAAATAGGGTTGCCAAACACTGAAGGCAGAATGCCTGAGATTGACTTCCTGTCCATTCTGTTATCAGCGTCAGCCCACCCTTCCAAGATAGACACTTGTTTAATATCCTGCTTTGTAAATAGCAAAGAATAATTTAATGTGGCTTTGAGATAGCGCATAAGGTGCTTGATCAGTGTCCAGTGTTTAACTGTGGGCTTAACTGAGTAACGCGACAGTTGGTTTACGGTAAACATGATGTCTGGTTGAGTGTGCTGGGCTAAGTAGTTTAAACTTCCGATGGCCTGCTGGAAAGAAGTTATAGCAACTACTTCACCTTTGTTGTCTATCTCAGTGTGAAAATTACCGTTGCCTGGTGTTTTCACACCCTTACTTTCACTCATATCATTATCATGCAATAGTTGTTTGACTAAGTCGGATTGTCCTAAGCTGAGAGAACCGTTGTTGTGCCATACTATCATATAGCCCAAGTGCTGGGTAGGATTTCTTTTAAATTTGATTTTGATTTTGTTGCTGATTTGAGATAGGAAATATTGAATTAAAAATTCGTCCTTTCCTATGATAAATCCGTCATCTACATGTACATGTAGAATTAAAGATGAATCTTTGTTGAGAAATAATGAATCATCAGATCTTGACTTGAACATCCCACATTTTTCTAGGATGCTAGTAAGCTTTAATTGCCACATTCGTGGAGCTTGCTTTGTTCCATATAACGACTTATTCAGTTTCCACACCCAACTTTCCTTTCCTTTGACTTCAAACCCTCGCACTTGTTTTACATGCACTATTGTGTCCATTTCACCATGAAGAAACGCGGTTTCAACATCGAATTGATAAGGGATAAACTTCCTATTGACTATTAGTGAAAGCATTATCTTGAAGCTTTCATTTCTTCCTACTGACGCCCAAGTGTCGAAATAATGCAATAAATGCTCTTGATGGTTCCCTAACACTACCCATCTTGCTTTGTAACGATATATCTCACCGTACTCATTGAGTTTTTTGGTCAGACACCACATACCTCCAATCAATTTGCTATCCTTAGGATAAGGTACCAGTGTTCCTGTGTTATGACTCATTAATGATTCAAACTCAGTCTTCATCGCATCATTCCAATGATTTCGCTCCAGTGGATCTGTCGTTGCCTTAGAATAAGGCACTACATCAGCTAACATATATTGTTCCGGAGGCTTTGTTGCTCTTCGACCCTCTTCCAGGATGTTCCGGGTGTTGATTCGATTAGAAATGTTTCTGGGAGCTTCACTGTAATACGGAACATAATCGTAGTGTTTGTTCTTGATAGGTTCTTGAATGCATTTCTCTTGAACAGGTGCTTCTTTGACTAAGTCGTAAGTGATATCATCTTCATTAATAACTGAAACAGGGCTGATCACTGTTTCTCCTACAGCTGTAGGCAGAGAAATTATTTCTTGGCGTACTTGAGGCTTACTCTGCATTTGAGGAAGTTGAAAATCTCGACTAATTCTAATTTTTTTTTGGATTCCTCATTGTAGAAATGCATACCATCTGAATAGCTTTCATAGGTCAAAGCTTTTAGTGTTTCTCCTCTGGGAGTTAGCTTGGATTTTGAATCTCCTGTGAGAAGGGTAGTTTTCATTCCGAATGCTATCAGGATGCGTAACTTAATGCTTGGCTCAATCTGCATGTTTTCTTTCCCAAGGAGTTCCTGTGGCTAATTCATGTTGATCGCCTTGTGAGGTAATAGATTTAATAATAAGGAACCGTGTTTAGCTGCCTCCGCCCATAGTTGGATAAGGATCTTGGATTGTGCAAGTAGACACCGTATTTTAGAAAGTAACGTCTGGTTAAAACGTTCGGCCACTCCATTTGTCTGAGGTGATTCAGGAGGGCCTCGTTCTAATGAAATACCCCTTTTGAACAGAATCTGCCGGAAGGAATTTGAGTAAAACTCCCCTCCTCTGTCAGTATGCACAAAAGCAGGGGTGACATTTACCTTGTTTTGAAGTTAATTAAGATACGATACTATATTATCCTGAGCTTAATCCTTTTTGCTCATTAAATAAATACAATTAAATCCACTGTAATCATCTACAATGACAAGTATATACTTGATACCTTGTGTGGTGGCTGGTGAGATTTGTAATGTATCAATGTGCAATCGCTGAAATGCAGCATTTGATGATGGCAAAGCACGAGTGTGGGGTCGATTCTTGATTTTTGCTAATTGACACACCTCACAGTCTCGAGCATTAGTGAAATTCCCCTTGATTTGATTTTTATCCAGTAGGTGTTTCACATAACTGTTGCTGGGGTGACCCAGAATACTTTGCCAATCTCTTCCATCACTGTTTGTAAAGAAAGCCTTGCTGACGTCTAATTTGCTGACAAACAGATTTCCTTCTCTTTTAAAAGCAGCCATGATGGTTTGTCCTTGCTTGAGTAGGAAACAATCCTTTTTAACAACCGGTTTAATGTTGTGATTGAGGAGTTGTGATACTGATAACAAATTAACAGGACCTTTTGGTGCGTAATAGACAGGGCTGATCTTGATACCTTTGAACATTAATGTTCCTTGATGAGTTATTGGTACCAGGTTACCATAAGTGTTAATTTGATGGCTTATAGCAATACAATTACTTAGATATCTCAAATTGTTTAACACTGGTTTACCCGCGCCTGAGTCAAGGTATATTTTATTACTGTTGTTGACAGTAAAAATCATATCTTCTTTGACCATAAAGGCATCGGAATTGGAGCTAACTGTCTTGATATTTGATTCAGTTGTAAGATGAGCGGTGTGGTATTCCATACCATTAGTACCAGTTTCAAGCTTACCAATAAAACAAAAGAAAAAAAATGATAATAAAAAGAATTACGCAAAACAGATTTACACATTACAATTACAGATTTCAAACAGAAATATACAATACGCAGCCTCAAGATCTTATCAAAACAGTATAGTATTAAAGGATATATCCACCTTATCGCATCATCAATAACAAATTACGTCATTAAAGGTAGTTAATTTAAATAAAGGTATATGAAAATAGACCAAAGCATCAGAAGCTGTATTTTCCCCACCTTGATTCAATTTAAAGAAGAAATACCTCAAGGCTATGCATAAAATTTCAATATATTTTCCAAGAACAAATGCTTCCTTAGTAATAATAACACGCATCAAACTTGATAGAAATGATACAATACCAAAATAAAACCACCAGCATAATTCTCTCAGAACATATTTAAAAATTAGAAACAAAAAGACTTTCTCCGCCTTCAAGAAAACATCACCAGCCAAATTATCTCAAAGACATCACATGATTTTGAGAAGAAAAAGCACCACCAGCATAATTCTCTCATAAAATACGTAAAAAATAGAAACAAAAAAATACTTTCCCCACCTTCAAGAAAATATCACCAGCAAAATTATCTCAAAGACATCACATGATTTTGATAAGAAACAGAAACACCAGCATAACTTTCTCATATATATCATATGACTAGAAGACAGTTCAATTGTCAGGAGCTGTATTTTCTCCACTTTCTTGGCAAAAAGAAAGTCTCACCAGCAAAATTATCTCAAATACATCACATGATTTTGATAAGAAAAAGCACCACCAGCATAATTCTCTCATAAAATACGTAAAAAATAGAAACAAAAAATACTTTCCCCACCTTCAAGAAAACATCACCAGCCATATTATCTCAATGACCTCACATGACTTTGATAAAAAGAAAATCTCACCAGCCAAATTATCTCAAATACATCACATGATCTTGATAAGAAAAAGCACCACCAGCATAATTCTCTCAACAAACATGCTGCTACATCAAAACTACATGTCTCACTAGCTAAAACCTCTCAGCTATGATTTTTTCTAAGTACCCTATTTTGAGAAGCTCTATGGAGGCCCAAAAGCTATAAATAGAGGTCCTCTCTCCCTCATTTTTCCCATCATCATGGAACAAGTTCCCACTATCCAGGATCACAACCATCCCTGAACTAGCAGGATATCTAGAATAGTAGTAGTGTTTTAGTAGTGAAAAGCTCAGTAGCCTTGCTCAGTAGCTTAGTATTAGTGAAGAATAGTAGTATAACCGTAGTAAAAGCTCAGTAGCCTTGCTCAGTAGCTTAGTATTATTAAAAAAAAAGTAGTAGTGATATAAAACCCAGTATTAAAAAAAAATCCTAAAAGAATCAAATCCAGTAGTCTTATTAGTACTCATATCAAAAAAAATCATTATAATCAACCTAAAACCATAAAAAATATATATATTCTTATCATTCTTAAAAAAAAAACAAAAAAAAAATATTCTTATTAGTTTCATTAAAATAACAGAAACCCAAAACATATATATATATATATATTATCATCACTTTTATTAAAATAAAGTAAAAAAATCTAGTGTTTGTTTTATCAGAAATTTTAGATCAGAATTTTTACTGTAGTGTTATTGATAGGTCTGATTTAGAGACTGCTGATAAGTCTTCTCTATCTGTTAAAGCCACAAATCTTATTTTATTTTGTGATCCTCTGTAGGCTGACTATTCAGTATTATTTAGAGGGGCAGCTAATACACCTTAGCACCCATGGTTATTGGACAATTCTGAAATTCAAAACAGACTTACCAATAATTTCCCCCTCAAGGTACTGCCTTATTTCATCCCACACCAAAAGGAGTTCCCACAGCGGACTGAGGCTTCATTGAGGCTTGAAGTTTCTCCAGCATCCTTTCAATGTTTTCCATTCTTTTATCTGAGTCATGCTTATCAGATGGTCCAGGTCTGTCATACTTCTTCCCATTCCTTTGTCCCTTATTTCTTTGTTTTTGATCGTCCAATTTGGTTTTCTGCATTGGTTTGTTTGAGGAACCAGCAAAGAGATATTGCTCATTGGGTTGATGTCTAGAGTGTTCAATAGCAACTTGACTGATGACTGCAGCCGGAGTGACAGGTTTTATGTCATAAAGAGTCTGTACCAGTCTGGTCAGTTCTTTATCTCCATTGAGACTTTGGATAAACGTAGCAGCTAGTAATTTAGGCGGGAAAGTCGCTTCGAGTTCTTTGTCTGATGTGATAGAGTTATATCTGGCACATAGATTCTGAAAACTGTGAATATGTGCTTGTAAAGACAATTCTGGTTCGTATTTCAATGATATCAACTCGTAGAAGGTTTCGCATATGGTGACTATAGAATTTTTTCCACAGATATTCCCTAGAGCTTCCCAGGTGTTGTAGAAAGAAGCTTTATTATCTAATAGAACTCCTTCTAGTTCCGATCTTACACAACCCCACAAGAGGGCTAATGCACTACTGCTCTTCTGTCTAAATTTTGAACACCTCTTAGTTTCCTCAGAGGGTGGCGTAAACAGGTCATTGTATTGTCTGGCAGTAAGATATTTTTCCATCTGACAACTCCACTGGACCCAGTTATGGGTATCCAATTTTATCATTTTAGTTTTTAGGATAACTTCTTCATCAGATGAATCGCCAGCTGGAATTTCAGTTCCAATTCCGGTCCCTGTAGCCATATCTATAAAATCGTGTTCTATTTCTGGTTCTATATTATAGTGATTTTGTAACTAACTCTCGCTACCATGCAATGAGTTCAAGTTAATAAGTCTTTGAATTACTATAATATATATTTAGAACCAGTAAATAATAACACTTGAATAAATGAACAGTTAGTAATAGAAATTAAAGGTACGTTATATCAAATAGCAAATACCTGATTGATTTAGATTATAGATAAAAAACACAAATATACAGAATTGCAATCAAACACACAGCAGCACTCTAAAGTGTTGTAAATATAGTTAGTACGACATTGACTTCTTGATACTTAATGAATGATCTAATCCTGTACCTTTATAATTTCCCAGCCTTGTTAGTAGAGTGATGTAGATGTGTTGCATTACAAAATTTATTAAGGATAATAATTGATTGAGATAAATAGACTAGACAAAATGTAAAAGAGAGATAGTAAAGAAAATGTCTATAGTCTGTCCTTGCGACACAGTGCTTATATAGCTTAAGCACCGTAAAATTAAAAGTGAAAGAGAACTTTTGTCTTGAAACGTAATAGTCCACAGTCTATTATTAACTAGTAAGCTCTAGCTCTCAAAGTATTGAAACTAATACCCTTTCCATGATAGCCTGATAACATATTAACCCTTTCTAACTACATTGTCCTTTCATCAGCTTCGAAAGAGGATTCCTTTCTCAACATTCAATTATTGTAGTCTCTTATTATTGTAACCCAACAAGTAAAGCTGCACCCAGGGCTTTCAACAGCGCTCACCACCACTATACCCAGTATAGTAAAGCCCTTCAAATTCATTTTAAACCATCTTAAAACTTTATACATCTTTTTAAAATCATTTTTACCGTGTCACAAACATAGTCAAAGTTGTAATTAGTCTACTTACATCTTTGTCATAGTTTCATCCTGACACATGGAATGAAGCTTATTTCTAAAACCAATCTGTTTCTAATCATATACCACAATTGAATTGGTGACACTTTTCATTGACAAGGAAACTTGTTTGTTTCCAAACTATCTTCAAACTCAAACTCAATATATGCGCTTCCAACTGTTTGCCTTGATTGGAACTTGATTCTTGGACATCCTTCCAGTCTGTACATTGAAGCACTACTGAAGGATCAAAAGATAAATGGATACTTCACCCACTCATCAGACTGTCCAGTATGTCATCAAGCTAAGATCAGAAACTGTCCTCACTCACAAGTCTTGCCTCATGCTGATGCACATTTTTTCAAAATTCATATGGATACATTGCAGATTAACCCACCAACTCGTAAGGAACATAAATATGTTCTTGTTCTTATTGATGATTTTAGTCGTTTTAATTGAATATACCTTCTCTCAGAAAAAAGCCAAGCAACAGAGCACATTAAGTCATATTTGATGGAGATAAAGAATAAAGTCAACATCACTCTTGCATATCTCCACACCGATTGAGGAGGAGAATTCAGCTCCCAACTGTTTATCGATTTCCTTACCAGTCAGGGAATTTCCCTTGAAAGAAGACCTCCTGAGTCACCCCAGACCAATGGTGTCGCAGAAAGGTTTAATCAAACACTGCTATAAAAAATATGATGTCTTCTCATACAGTAAAATATACCTGTGTGTTATTGGGATGAAGCCGCAGCACATGCATCTCTGCTTCTGAACCTGCTTCTGCATAAGCATCTGAAGATGAAAACACCGTTCAGTGTGCTAAACAACAAAAACTCTTTAATCAAACCTCAGGTTGATCTCAGAAAACTCATTACTTTTGGAATAAAGGTCACAGTAAGAATAATAAACACTTCCTCAAAAATTGAACCCCAAGGAGAGGTATTGAGAGCCCTGAAATTTGAAAAATACTCCAATGGGTTACGGCTCCTTAATCTTGAAACAGGGAAGATCAGAGTGTCTCATGACTACACATTGTCAGGGCGCAATCCTACTCTATCCATGAATCAGCCAGAGTCGGTGTTTCCCAGTGCTTCATCTGTAAGAATTAAGTTGCGAGTCCCTAGTTCAAGACTGAGTGATCCACCAACTCAATAAATTGATCTGGAATCACCAATGCAACCCTCTGACCCTCAAAACACCTCAAGACAAGTTCGTTCCTCAGCTGCACTTGATTCTTCAAAGAATTATGAATATGTGCTGTATTACAAGGAAGCACCAAGAAAAATCTCCAGTTCAATTAATGAAGGCAACATCATTACAGGGAAAAGGCATTCTCAATACAGAGATAATGTGTTGCTTGCAGACATTGTCCCTCACTCTAAAGCTTTGATCAATCCAATCAAAGCACCTGAATGGAAGAAAGCAATGGATGCAGAATACCACTCATTAGCCTCACACAATACTGGTGAACTTGTACCGTATCCAGCTAAACCAGCAAAAGTTATTGGAGGAATGTGGCGACTCTCCCGCAAAAGAAATGAACATGGTGAAGTTTATCGACACAAGGCTTGATGGGTTGTGCTAGGAAACCATCAAGAACATATGCTACACTACTATGATACTTGGGAATCTGTGGGGAGAAACAAGACATTTAAGGTTATGTTGTCATTAGTCGTAAATTTCAACTATATTCCCTATCAATTTGATGTAGAAACCACTTTTCTCCACGGCGAAATAGATGCACTGGTGTATGTTAAGCAGGTAAAAGGCTATGAAGTGAAGGGGAAAGAAAACTGGGTCTGGCGACTCCAAAAATCATTATATGGTACCAAACAGGCCCCACTCATGTGGAAGGCAAAGCTTACAGCAACCTTGAACAATCTCGGATTAGCCAGTGCACAATCAGACAAGTCTTTGTTTGTCAACAGTGATAAAACTCTTCTTTTCCACATTCACGTTGATGATGAATTCATTATAAGCAAATCAGAAAATGCTATCATTGTCTTCCTCGACAAATTAAACAACACTCTCAAATTGAAGTACAAAAAGAGGCCTACACAACACTCAGGTTATAACCTTAAATGGTGTAACAGTGAGCTCAAAATCAATCAGACGGATCTGATCGTTAAACTTCTCAGACAGTTCGGAATGGAGGAGTGTAAGTCAGTTAAGACTCCTTGTAATGGGAATTTCCTCAATGAAATAGGATGTAAATCATCCAATGACGTTATCGAAGTAACTCTATTCCAACAGGCCATTGGAAGCCTTAACTATTTGGCCCATCATACTTGACCAGATGTACTGTTCACAGTGAATCAGCTCTCAAAACACTCAACTAAGCCAAGTCAATCCCACTGGAATGCGCTGAAACACCTCCTTCGTTATCTGAAGGGAACAAAGGATAAGTGTTTAGTGTATAGACAACAATTAATTAAGGAAGCATTGACCGGATGGGCCGATGCAGACTATGCAAATGACAGCAAAGACAGAAAGTCGATCACCGGTTATGTTATCTTAGCATTCAGTAATCCAATATGCTGGCTCAGTAAGAAACAGTTGGTGGTAGCTCAGTCCACCACGGAAGCTGAATACATCGCAATGAACATCTGTTCAAAGCAGCTACGGTGGCTCACCTTTGTGTTCAATGACTTAGGTCATGTCTCACCTCAACCTACCTTATTTAATGACAACTCAGGAGCAGTGACCATATCGAAGCAAGCATCACTTAATGCTAATACTAAACATGCAGAAGTGAGATATCAATACGTTTGTGATTGCGTGATGAAGAAATTGATCAAGGTGGTTCAAGTTTCAACCAATGATATGATAGCTGATGTATTGACAAGGCCACTTGGAGTGGTTAAACTACAGGAAGTGTACAAGCAATTACACCTAAAAGATCCTGGAGGAGTGTTGATAGTAGAAGAGAATCATCTTGGCTAGATAAGAGTTTCCCACTAATCTGTGAGATCACTCTTTGAGTGATACTTATAGACGAAAATACACATACTTACTCTTAGACTTGACTAATCAACTGATGTGGTATTTGATGAAAAGACTAATCATTGGGTCTTTCAATGATCCAAATAGAGCCTATGAGTTGACTTGACCATTCTACAAGAACGATCAAGTTGTTATATATTCTTATATTTATTCTTCATATCAATTACACTAATACTTGTGCAGTTGGTTCTGGAGGAGTATAGGTACAGTAGAGTCACTTTGCTCTTCAATCAACTCAACCAACTAACCATGACTCATTGATCTAGAGTACTAGGCGTAATAGTCGTGTTGAGCTTTTTAGTAATTTATTTGAATTAACAATATAGACTGTTTCCTACAGGTACATTCATTTATATATTCTTATTCGTGATAATCGTAACACTTTACTTACTTCTTGTTCTTAGTATTATTAACTACTGGTTTTCTAATTATCATAGAAATTATAATATTGATTAACAACTACTCATTGCAGAACTTTCAAAAAATTTTCTCTTTTTTACTTCCCATTCTTGGCAATTTTTTCAATATGTTGTGTTTTTCTACTACTTTTTATTTTTATTTTGTGGAAACCTTCGCTCATACTGAATTTTTTGTAATCAAATGTCTCTTATTGGATGGGAAATTATTTTGAAGTTTCAAGTATGTAAACATATATTTATCCTAAGGCTGATTACCTCTCTGAACCCATTTCTGGGATATGGATGTGTTGAATCCATATTTGGATATTTAAAACAAACCTAATCATAAGTATGAAGCCTTTTCTATATTAAACAAACGTTTGAGCTTAATTATATGCCTGATTATAATTATTTTGGTCTTATTCACAGTTTTTGGTTCCAATTTATTGTAGTGATAAATTATTTACTATTTTTCTGTGGTTTTCAGTTGGTATCTGTAATAGATTATCTTTATTTGGATTATGATACCAAGGATTTTCTCTGTAATTTTTTTATTTTTTACATGCACTTGTCCTTCTTTTGAAAACAAAATAATATGTAAAAATAGCACATAATCAGTGATGATAATTCATTGATTTTTATGCTGTGGAAAAAATTCTACATGTGATAAAAATGAGATTTTACCTGGAAGGGGGAATCAAAATAAAATATCTTAGAGTTTATGCTTATTTATTTTAGAGCTTTCTCTGTTCATGAAATATGGAAAAAGTATGCTATGTGAATTGAATGAGGAAGTACTATAAGGGGATTATAGGTGACTACCTTTGTATTTCTAAAGAATCCTGTCAAAAAGTGTGAAATGTTTATGGGATGAGAATATATTCAATCTATAAAATACCTAGGTATGATCAAAATCCTGAGAGTGATGCATGAAAAATTAATTAAGATTAATAGGGGAGGTAATATTGCAAAATAGTGATGAGAAGTCTGTCAAAAGCCCTTATTGAACTATTTATCAATGAATTGATCATAAGAATAGCCACAATAATACATATCTTAGTAATATAAGATGATTATATTGATAAATTACTATTTATTAAGGTTTTGTTATGTGATAGTATTTCTAACAAGAAAATGGAGCATTCTTTTTAGAGGAGAAACTCCCTTTCATGAAAAAAATAGGGAAGGTGGTAGAGAATTTTCTTTCATTTTGCTTTGCCAAAAGGCTTGTTATGGGTGGCTATAGTATTCCTTGAGAATCCAAGTATTCTATTTGGAAAATTTCAGATGTGGCTTTCAAACCACATCTGTCCATTTTTTCACAATACAGGGTAAAATAACCCATCCATAAATGTTCTGTTAGCCCAGATGGGCCTTAAATATTGAATATAGAATCTCAAGTTATTTTTTTAGTAAAATAAAGGGTAACCCATTAATGAACAGTCTTTGGCTAGAGTAGCACCTCCACAATGCAATGATATTGGAGCTTATTCTGCATTATGAAACTGTTTTGGGTCTTTTGTAACTAATGCCTCAAAAGGGTATTTGGAATGTTTCCACATGGGTTCTCTACAAGTTTGAACTACGCAATACTCACTTATATAAGAAGAGGGATAATCTATACAAGCTGTCACAGGGGCTCTTATGTGAGCAAGGGTGGCCTGGAGCTCAGGAATCAAGAACTCACTTGGAGGGCTCCAAAAGAATAAAGAAATAAGAAGGATGTATTTCTTTAAGGAACAATAGAGGTAAAGACATGTATGCCCAAAGAACAAAATAAAATGAAGCCAATGGCCACGAAAATAGGAAATCCAAAAGCCAAAGAGTGAACCAAATGAATCCTCAATTCACTGTTTCAACCTGCCAGAAAGAACAATAGAATTAGTTAAGGATATGACCACCAATATCCACTGACAGGCAAAGAAGAGAAGGTGCAAATGACTGACTTAATATTATCAGTATTCACTTTAATAAGTTAAAAGAAAATAAGGATAAAAATAAATCCAATATATTAATCAACTGGGGAAAAAGTCCCCAGGTGATGAAAGGTGGCCAGTATATGTGAAAAGCTGAAAGACTTATCCTGCAAGGTGAGTAACCCAGCTGTATTGTCTGAATTGGGCCAATACAGTTCTGGCTATCTTGAGAATTTAACTGTGTGGCTAAATTCCCACAGTGGAATATGAACTGGGCCAAATGGGCCAAGGCCATACAGGATGCTTGATTACTACCTGTATGGACTAATTGAGGTGTCCAAGGAATCCTGAGTACTTGATGCCTTGGAATGAAATTATTTATTACCTCTGAGAATTACCCTTAGAATAGTCCTGGTGAGAATTGACAACCCAACTCCTGCAGGGCCAGGTGGTTGGGGTCCTTGGATGGTATTCTGGTAGCTGCCAGGGAATTGCCAGACTGAATAGCTGACAAGTCCTCCTTCAAAGATGGTGATGGATTGGGGGCTTGATTTTGGGATCACTTAATTTGGTCCTGAAAAGTCACCATTGGGTTGCTGAGCAAAAATGGTACATAATGGTATATTATACCATATATGCACCACTCCTGGTCCTTGAGTACGGAGTGCATTGAAGGAAGGGAAGTCTTCCCCTGAACTGGGGGGAATTGTTGTTTTGAGGTGAGCCGGTGGTTTCCAGAGGCCATGGACTAATTTATGGCCAATTTGGGTCCTCAGGTGGCTTTTGGCCATTCTGGGGCCAAAAACTGGCTCAGGTGGGCCCACTTGTGGCTTGGGGGCTGATGGACTTCCCCCTTGGCCCCTTTTGGCCTCATTGGAATTGGGTCAAAAGGGGCCTAAGGGTTCCACAGACTGCGGACCATGGGCCATAGAGGCCATAGGGGGCCTAAATGGCCCAAAAAGGCCATTTAGGCCAAAACCCCACTAATATAAGGGGCTGGACCAAGGGCCATAGGCCCCTGGAAGACTGAAACGACCCCTAAGGCCCAAAAACAAGGATAGTGACCTGGGGGTTGGTGAGGTGGAGAATTGGCCAATGAGGCAAATGAGGGCGGGATATGACCTGAGGCCATATTTGGCCAGTGGAAGGGTGTTATGGCCAAGAGGCCATAGAGCACCAAAAGGGTACCATTGGCCATAAATATATTATTTGGCCAATTGACCATAACTTGGGTTCAGGTTGGAATTGCTGCAACACCCATTGAGGGAGGTGATTATTTGTGGTTGTGACAGTACCCACTACCTTGAATGGTGAGCTCCTGAGCACCAAGATAAGGTAAAAGCCTGTTGAGGCTGTTGAGACAGATTGGACGTAGGGATTCCAGAGGTATTGAATCATGAAAAGAGTTTCCAGACTGGTAAAGAGGTTGTAATATGAAATGAGGTTGATTTTGGTCTTCTTTTGACATTTGGCTTTAAATTTTGAAGAATCAGTTGATGTAAGGATTGGCATAAAAGATATAAAAAAGAAATTTGAAAAATATAAAGAGAGAAAGATAACAGAGAAATTTGAAAATAAGAAAAGGAAAAATAAAAGAAAAAAGAATCTTGAGGGGGATTCCAATCTTCACCATGGATATTGACAGTTCATTTTTAAATGGCCAAGGACCTGGAAAGACAAGATTTGATTCCCGGTGCTCACAGAGTGGCCAAGGTGATGTTTTGAAAAGATTGTAGACCCCTCAGGGAAGTGCACACCAGGAGAGGAACTTACTTTTGATAGTTACCACTACCACCAGTGCCATAAATTAAAGAATATTTATGAAAGAATGTATTGAAAGGTAATGACTTGGAAAAAATAATTAAGAAGAAGAATGGTCCATTTCCCCAAGTCGAAATGGCCATAAATTAGAGTTTGATTTGAAAGCCAGGCCAGAAATCTGTGTCCAAAATTGCAAAGTGCTCACAGAGTGGCCAAGGTGATGCTTACAACAGAACAGAGTAGAATACCACTAAAGGTGCATACCAGGAGTGGGACTTACATTTGGTAATTCCTCTCCCCACCAAGCACCATAAAAAATCAATCACTTGAAGAATTGGGGCCTGGCTTGTCAGGATATAAAGAATTAAAATCCTTGACAAGTTCAGGGCAATTATTGAGGTTTTTGGCTGGTTCCCAAGTGGATCTTTCTAGCTCCTTACTGAAACCTTTCCATTCCACCAGATACCATAATTATCTTCTCTTGAGCTTTGAATCCAGTATTTGAGAGACTTCCCATTCTTCTTCTTCTTCAATGATGATTGGAGGAGGAGGCTCATGATTCTGATTTGGGATTGTTGATTTCTTGACTGGTTCAAGGAGGGAAATATGGAATACTGGGTGGATGGATTGCCATTGAGATGGAAGCTTGAGGTGGTAGGCATGAGTACTGACTTTCTTCAAGATTGGAAAAGGACACAACCATCTTTCAGACAGTTTTTTGGTGGGTCTGGTTGATTTTATGTTCTTGGAAGAAAGCCATACCATGTCACCAGGATTGAAAACAGGTGGACTTGCTCTACTTTTATCTGCATACCTCTTAAACCTGTTTATGGAAACTTCAAGTTCTCTATTGACATCTTGCTGTACTGATTGGATTTTTGTTGGGAATTTTTCCAGCAGGAGTATCTTGAGTAGTGTGAACTGAGTCAAATTGTGGATCTCTTCCATAAACAGTGAAAAACTGTGATTGTTTTGTTGAAGAGTGGTCAGAGTTATTGTAAGCAAATTCAGGAAGAGGGAGCCAGGTACTCCAATCATCTTGATGATAATTGACATACATGCAAAGGTACTTTTCTAGTATCTTATTTACCCTCTCTGTCTTTCCATCAGTTTCTGGATGGTAAGCAGTTGACAGATCTTCTCAAATCTTGAGGTGCTGAAAAAGATTGGTCCAAAAGGAAGAAACAAAAAGTGAACCTCTATGACTAACAATTCTTGAAGGAAGGCCCTGCTTTGAAAAGATATTATTGATGAATAGATGGGCCAAATCTAGTGAAGTGATTGAAGACATTGTTGGAATAAAAACCGCCATTTTTGAGAACCTGGCCACTATGACCAGAATGGAATCAAAGGAATTGGACAGTGGCAGTTGAGTGATGAAATGCATTGAAAGACAAATCCAAGGACAATTTGGAATTGGAAGAGTTTTGAGGAATCCAAACTTCTTGTGATGAATATTCTTGTTTCTTGACCACTGTTGACAGGATGAGACATAATCCTTGATGAATTGAGTCATGCTGTACCAGTGGAAATCCCGCTTGAAACGTTTGAGAGTCTTCTCTTGGCCAGGGTTTCCAGCTAGAGGAGAATCATGATGCTTTTCAAGAATTCTGAGTTGAATTGTGGGGTCATTCGGGACCACCACCCGATCTTTGAAGAAGAGAATTTGGGAAGAGGAATCAAGAGAGTAATCTTGGACAGATTTACCTTTACCCAATTCTTGAAAAATACTTCTGTACTGAGAATCTTGCCATAGAGCCCTCTGAATTGAATCAATCAAATTTGAAAAGGATTTTACCTTGACTGAAAAATATCTTGAGGGTTGGACTTCATTGTTCTTGATTAGCTGTTGAAAGTTCATTGGATTCTTGCTGATGAAATCCTCCTCCCTCTCTGGATAAATGTCTTCCCAATGTGATAAAGCTTCCGGAAGAGTAGCTAGGCTGCCAGGGAAGTAAGTGATTAAAAAGTGAAATTCAGAGAGGAATTCAGCCCAGCGGGCTTGATGGAGAGTAAGAACTTTTTTAGATATGAAGCATTGAAGGGAAGAGTGACCGGTGAGAGCTTCAAAAGGTGAAGAAAGGGAAAGAAGAAAAGCCCTCCAGCAGTTGAGATCCCAGACTATGCCAAGGAGTTTCTTGTCATGAATCTCAGAGTTGATCTCTGCTGGAACAAGATTGCGGCTGTTGAATGCAATGGGATGTTTTCCTGAGTCAGAGACCTGACTCAGTACAGCACCCAAGGCATAATTGGATGCATCAGTCTCTACAATGGTGGGTAGAGAAGGATTGGGGCAGTGGTGAAAGCCTCTGTGAGTTGGTGAAACTGAATGAGAGCTTCCTCATTGAGGGGAAAACAGGAAACCGGTGAGTGAATGGATTTTCTTTCAATAATTCTTGATGAAACGGCAGTAGAAATTGGAAAAGCCAAGGAAACATTGAAGAGACTTGAGGTTTCTTGGAGGTGACCAATTGAGAATCTGCTGGACGTTTTCTTGGCCCATCTTGAGGCCTTCAGAAGAAACAACATAACCCAAATATTCCACACTAGACACATGGAATAGGCACTTGGAGGCCTTAGCAAAAAGGCTAGTGGCTCTGAGTCTGGAAAGAACAGTGGACACATGAGCGACATGTTTTTCCTCAGATTTGGAAAATACCATAATGTCATCCAAATAAACCACAAAATTAAAATAAAGAAGATATTGGAAAATATCATTGACAAGATTTTGCAAAGAGGCAGGAGCATTGGTGAGCCCAAATGGCATAACCAAGTACTCATAACTGCTGTATTGGGTTCTAAAAGCTGACAAATGTTCATCACCGTCCTTGATTCTGAGCAGGTTATATGCACCACACAAATCAATCTTGGAGAAGATAGAAGAACCATTAAAGAGGTTGAGAAGCTGGTTAATAGGAGGAACAGGATACTTGTTCTTCCTAGTAACAGCATTGAGTTTGCGGTAATCAACACACAAACGGAGGCCACCATCTCTTTTTTTAACAAAGAGGAAAGGTGCTCCTGTTGAGGAGGAGCTTGGCTGGATGAAACCTTCCTCTACATTCTCTGAAATGTAGGCCCTGAGTGTATCTGACTCTTGGTTTGATAAAGATTAGATCACTCCAACTGGAGGTAGAGACCCCTCCAGCTCAATATGATGATCACAGGCATGGTGAGTAGGAATTTTCTCTCCTTTCACCTTGGAAAGTACATTCACATATTGGTGATAAACACAAGGAATAACCTTCATCACAGTTTCAACTTCTTCTGGCTCTTCCTCTTCATCTGTAACAACAATGGAAATTACCCTCCTGGACTCCATATGCCATATCAATCTTATGGCAATTTGGACATATCCATAACAACTGGCCAAATTGGCCCTCGCGTCTTTCCTGGCCTTTTATGGTCATTTCACTCCTGGGGCCAACCTGGCCCCTTCACTACCATCAAGACTTTCCAGGCCATTCTCTGCTTTTGGGCATTTTCAGGTATTTTCCAGTAAACACGGAAAATACAGCCCAAAAGCCTGTATTTGGCTTTTTAAGCTTTGAATACAGTTTTGCGCATTTTGCGCATTTTTGATGTATTCAGCTGTATATGCCATTTCCCATGTATTATGGGAAATGTGCCCAAAACGCCACATCAGGCCTGTTGGGGCTTAATTTCCAGTTTTGTGCATTTTGCGCACTTTTGTGCATTTTGCACATTTCTGCACATTTTGCACATTTTGCGCACTTTGCGCAAATACATTTTTAAAGCTGCATAAGCTGTATTTGGCCAGAAACCCAAAATTGGCCAATACAACCAGAAACACCTTGTCACCTTTGAAGTAAGCCAAAACCCAATCTTCACTCTCATCCTCCTGACTTCATTCACAAAGACTTTTGGCCACTTCCACCCTTCAGAAACTAAAACTGTCATAAATGGTGTTATACACCATTCTGCACCTTTTTTTCACCAGCAATTCAATGGTGAAAATATCAGAGGGGTAATTAAACATTCCATAAGTCACCAAAGTGTCATGTCATCCAGAGGACCCATTAAGGCTCAATTGCAGGTGTAATTTCTCACAGACCAATGATCCCATCAGGAATTCATTGGTTATTCTCACTTCAAGTTTTCCCTCCAAGGGAATACTGTCAATTCATTCCCAATGTGTATTCAAGAGGTAGTTCCAAACAAGTTGTCAAGTGTCAATGCTCCATCAATCCAACTTGGCAACCACATTCATTTCAATACAGTCTGGATTCATCAAGACCTGTATTTTAATCATAAATAATGGGAACATGACTCAACACAGTTCATTTCCCAATCTGGCAAGGTATACACTTCATAAAGCTTTCAATACAGCTTCCAGGATTCAATACAGACCAGGTGTCAGCCTGATGCAGTCAAGCTCTCAAAATTTCACATATACCAGCCTTCTTTGACCCTGGGGGCTTTCCCCCAGCTAATTAATATATTTTGATTTTATTTTATCTTTATTTATCTTATCATTCTTGTTAAGTGAATACTGATATTATCAAGTCAGTCATTTAGCAAATTTTCTCTTTTCTTTCTTCACCTGTCAATGGATATTTGGTGGTCATATCCTTACTAATTCCATTCTTCATTTTGGCAGGTTAAAACAGTCATTAAAGACTTACTTGGTTGGCTCTTTGGCCATTTGGCTTCCCATTTCTCTAATTGCATCTCATCTTTTTACTTGCATTCTTCTTAGAGAAATTCAATTCTCATTTTTATTTTATTCTTTATTCTTTGCAGTCTTCCAAGTGATTTCCCTGATTGCTGAGTGCCAGGCCACTCTTGTTTTTCTGGCCAAGAGCGCCTGTAACATTATATTAATTAACTCACAATTCCTTTTCATTCTTTCTTTATAATTTCATTCACTCATTTCATTGAAATTATGACTCTCTAATGATTATGAACTTTCTGATTCATTGTCACCTCTCAATTTTCTCTCATTCATTCCTCATTTTGCAAATTGAAAGCTGACCCAATTTTATTTCTGTTTCTCTTTTAAATCTTATTCAAATCATCAAATTTTTAATTCATTCATAATTCCGGTGTAATATTAAATTTCATTTGATTTTCAAATTTCTCATATAAATTGATTCTGACACATTCTTCACATCAAGATTCATTTTGATTCATTCTTCAAGAATTTTGATTTTCAAGAAGAACTCACTTGATTTGAATTAATTTATTGATTTGACATAAATTGATATTGACCTGAAGAAAATTGAGTGACCTGAAGATTTCATTGATTTTCCTGATTTTTCACATCAAAAACTTTGACATAAATTGATTTTGCCTCATGAATTAATTTGATTGATTGATTGATTTTGCAAGATTTTGATTTTGATTGATTTGACTTATTTATTTATTGACTTCAAAATTTCATTTTACATTGATTGGTTTATTTTCCTGAAGTTTTCATTTTGAATTATTGATTTATTGACTTCAAGATTTCATTTTAAATTGATTGATTGATTTTCCTGAAGTTTTCATTTTAACTTATTTGATTCATTGTTTTAAAGTTTTCATTTGATAGTTGATTGATTGATTTACCTGAAGATCTCATTTTGATTTATTGATTTTCTTCAAGATATTGATTTTGACTGTTGACTTCAAGCTTTATTTGAAATTTCCTCAAGTTTTCATCTTCAAATCTTGATTCTTGTTCATTTTATTTCATTTTTATCCTGAAATCATGCCCATCCAACACTCACCTCTTGCAAGGAAGACAATATCTCAGGCCAGAACTCAATCTGTTCACACTCCAACTCCAAGGGCTCCTCTTGATGGCACCACAGCAGTTCCTCAACTGAGGGCCAAATTGGACAGAGCACCCATTTTGGAAGGAGCAGCACCATCCAGGAAGGAAGGAGGAGGGCCAAGAAGATCAAGTTCATTTTCAGGAGTAGTTGGCCGATTTCCTGGAAGCTCAAGGACCATTTTCAGAGGTCCTGGGGAGGGTGGTGAAGAGGAGGAGGAGAATTCTGTGCAAGAGGAAGGGTCTGATGGTACTGAAGGTGTTCCTGCTCCTGTGGGAGCATCCCAAGGTACTGAAGGACCAACTCTATCCCAGTCTAATCAGCCTGTCTCTCATCAGTCTGAACCATCTTTATTGGCCATTATGTAGCAAATGACTCAGATTATCGCCAATATTCAAGCAGCTTCATCCTCTGAAGCATCAAGACCACCAGCCTTCAAGACTCCATCTATGAAGGCACCAGAATGCTTTGGTGGGACTCAACCCTTCAAAGTTAGAAGTGTCATTCAGTCTTGTCAATTGATCTTTCATAATGATCCAGAAATTTCTCTCAATACAGAAAGAAAGTTCTTTATGTGTAAGATTTGTCTATGAAACTGATGATAATATCACTATTAATCAGCAGTACTATGACTGTTCTTATGAAATATAATAACAAAATGTTATTATAACCACAATTGAATAGTTAAAGAATTATTTCTTTCACGTGTTAAACACTACTAGTGATCTTAACAGTGAGTAAGTAATTCTCTACAAGAATCAATTACAAGAAGATTTTAATAATAAAACTTCTTTTATTAAAATAAGAAAATTATTTTAATATATAATTATCTTTTGCAAGAATAATTATAATAGTAATTCTTGAAGAAAACTAATGTTAGAGAAAATCTTTAAGAATTAAAAATAAATCACTCACTAATATTCCAAAGAACTTATTGAAAGGGAAGATAGAGAGATTTGACGTATAATTGTGGATTTTAAGGATCAAAATGATTTTATAACAGTATTACAACAATATATAGTTGGATTCTATGATTTCATTTCTTTCTGATTGATTCTGAAAGATTTGAAACACTTTAAGAAAAGCTTATAACTAATAATTACTTGTTGGTAATAATGATTTAAAAATGATAATAAGATGATTCTTGGAAAAAACAGCAAGAGGAAGCCTCTTTTAAGTCAACAACAGCTCACAGAGGCATGCCATGGAGCAAACTGAAAAACCAGTGAGTGAGAAAACAATAAACCCTTTTGGATTATTGATTGCATCATCTGTTGTCACATAAGACTGTCATAATTACTTAATTTGATGCTTTTACATGACTACCAACCCCAATATGGTTAAGAATAAAAGGAGTAACATCTGTAAATCTTCTTTTCTTCCAAAATAATCATTGATTTCTCAAAGTTATCAATGTTATTGCCAATTTCATCACAGGTTGTAATTACTGTGAATTTTTGAAGATTCAGTGTTTCATGTAGAATAGTCAAAAATGGACTGTAAGTAGAACTGTAATTCTTTTTGGTTGTACCATAGTTAATACAGTTTTACATTGGTCCTTAACGTTTCAGAAAGATTCTTTAAGAATTGTATTTTTAATGATTTTTTGAAGTTTTTACCTCATTTCTATGTAGAATTGCAAATATCAGTGTTTAACTGGTTGCTATGAGGTAAATCAATGGATACAAGTCCAAAAAGGGTTTTAATCACTCTTTTGGGGTTTATCCATGGAAAATCATTAAGAATTGACATGGTTAAAGGAGGTTAAGTAGCTCTTTACCTCCTTGGCACGTCAAAATAGCAGGTTATTTGCTATTTTCTTAAGATTTACAGCAGTTGTAACATGGTAACCAAGTTCCCAAAAGGTTTTAGTTTACCAATTAGGCCAAGATCAGCCATGGATCCAAGCTTTGGAGCTGTCCACGCCTCTGAGGCCTCAGAAGTTGGGTACCCTGGTTCTCTTTGATGTCTTTTGTCCCCCTTGCCTATTTTTCACGTCAAAATAGAAAATTAAGCTTAAAGTGAGATATCCACTATGGGTGTACCAAAGTTCCATGTAAGAATACCATGATATTAAGTGCTCAAAACATGCATAACACTATTATTAGTGTATATGTAACATGGGATTCCTCACATTCCCATTATTTTGGCGTGAAATTAAGAAAATCAAAAATTTTGACGGATCTTTTATGTGGTATTGAAGTATTTTCCATATTACCACCTCAAAGAGCTAATTTGAGCTTATTCACTATATGGAGGTACCCTAGGTGAATTTCGGTGTAGAATCCAAATCTGACCTTAAATACATGGATTTACTTACTCAAGAAAAAGTTATTCTATTTTTCTGAAATCAAAAATGATGAATTTTGGATATATGCATGATTTATGAGTTATGAATAATTCTAAATTTCCTTTTAAGATAATTGTGGCCTATTTGGGTATGTAAAATATACCTCAAGGCTCACACTATGCCACTTCATTTCTCATTGTAAGGGTTGCAAAATGGATTGAGTCTTGTCTTTCCAATCTCACCAATCAAGACTCAAATTACCTTCTCAATTCTTGGAGCTTATTTGAATCTCAACTATTCACTTTATTTGGGGACCCAAATGAGGTTGGAAAAGCTGAAGAAGAGTTGGATTCTCTAATAATGAAAGAAGGTGGCCATGTTTCTTTATAAATAGCCAATTTCAGAAGTTTGGTTTCACCCAAGGGGATACTTTCAGTTTCTATTAAGGGATACTGAAGAGGCAGTTCCAAATAGCTTTCAATTGTCAATGCTCCATCAATCCACCTTGGAAATCAAATTCATTTAAAGAAATTCTTGTTCCAAAGAGACCTCAATATTAACCACATACCCTGGGAAAAGCATTCAACTAATTTCCTTTGCCAATCGGGCCAGGTATACATTTCCTCAAGCATTCAATACAGATTCAAGTATTAAATACAGCCCAAATGTCAGCCTGGAGGAGTCAATATCTCAGCTTATCATATATACCAGCCTCTCTTTCAAACCTGGGGGGTTTACCCCCAGCTAATTAATCCACTAGGATTTACTTCTATCTTTATTTTGTTTCACCTTGATAGTAAATACTGATATTAATAAGCAAGTCATTTGTACCTCTTTTCTTGCCTTTCAGTGGATATTTTGTTCTCATATCATTACTTATTTCATTGCTCATTCTGACAGGTTAAAATAGTGAATAAAGGACTTTATTAGTTTTCTCTTTGGCCATTTTTCTTTTTTCTTATTTATTACCTCATCTTTTTACATGGATTACTCTTATTGAAAAAATATAATCTTCCTTATTCCTTGAGTTCTTTTGAGTCTTCCAAATGAGCTCCCTAATTCCTGATTTCTCAGGCACTCCTTTTATCCCCAAGAGCCCTTGTGAGATTAGATTAATTAACTTGTAATTGTTTCTCTCATTCTCTATTTTTTATTTGCTATTTCCAAGCTCATCCATTCATTAATTATGATTATTTTTTGAATTTAATGACTCTTCCTTCAAATTCTCATTCTTCCATCACTCTTTCACTCTAGGAGAATTAGTTTTTTGCTATCATTTTTTTACAATCTTTATCAGAACTTTTCTCTTCTTTTACCATTGTATGGCTGACCATTTTTAGTCATTTTGATTCCACTCAATTTTCATTCAGGTCACAAGTTAACTTTAATTTTCAGATTGATTTCAAAATTCATTTCATACACAATCTTCATTCACCAAGGTTTATTTTTATTGATTTTTCAAGAATATTGATTCATAGTAAGATTTGGATTTGGTATTAATTCTATTTGATTGATTTAACTTCAATTTAATTTTGACCTCAAATAAACTGATTAACCCAAACATTTGATTGGTTTTATTTGATTATTTATTGATTTCCTTTTAGATTTTATTGAATTGATTTTATTATTGATTGAATTACTCAATAATTCATTTGACTTTATTTATTTTCCTCAAGACTTATTGATTGAATTCCTCAACATTAATTTATTGATTGATTGACCTCAAGATATTATTGATTTTGATTTTTCCTCAATATATTGATTTTATTTTTACTTCAAGGTTTCATATTTTATTTGGCTCAAGTTTTTCATATCAAAATTTTGATTTGATATTCCTTTTTATTTCATTTTAGTCTGAAAATAATGCCTTTCCAACACTTACCTACTACAAGACAGACAAGATATCAGGCCAGATCTCAAGCTGTCCTCACTCCAAAGCCAAGAGTGCCTCTTGATGGGATCCCAGAAATTCCTCAAAGGGGGGACCATTTGGACAGAGGACCAGTCATGGAAGGGGAATCACCAATCAGGAAGGAAGGAAGAGGGCCAATAATATCGAGATCTTTTTCAGGAGTTGCGGGTTCTTTTCCTGTATTTTCCAAGACTTCTCTCAGATATCTTGGTGAAGATGATCAAGAGGAGGAGGAGAATTATGTGGAAGAGGAAGATTATGAAGATACTGGGGTTTTCCCTGTTGCAATGGGGGCTGCTAAAGGTATTGGAGGGTCAACTCCAGCACAGTCTAATAAGACTTTCTCTCATCAGTATGAACCATCATTATTGGCAATAATGCAACATATGAGTCAAATTATGGCTAATCTTCAACCAGCTTCATCTTCTGAAGCTTCAAGACTCTATATATGAAGGCACCAGACTTCTTTTATGGGACTCAACCCTTCAAATTCAGAAGTTTTATCTAGTGCTGCCAGCCTATCTTTCATAACGGTCAGGCAAATGTTTCTGAAGACAAGAAGAAAGTTCTCTATTCCACTTCATTTGTCCTTGATAGGGCTTGAAAATCTATTGAGCCTTATCTTTCCAATCTCATCAATCATGATCCAAGCTACCTCCTCAGCAATTGGGCACTTTTTTAATCCTGACTCTTCACTTTCTTTGGGGACACAAATAAAGCTATAAAATCTTCATCAGAGTTAAATTGACTAAGAATAAAGGAAGGAGGTCATGTTTTGCTACACATGGGTGATCTCAGTGGGCTGGGGTCAGTAATTGGGGATTGGGCTGAAAGGGCTTTTATGGCTCATTATAGGATGGAATTTGTAAGGTTTTACTATGAAACAATAAGTAAAAATTACTAATAATTTACTTATTGTACTATGAATGTCCTTATAAATAAAATAAAGAAGATATAAAAAATCATAATAATAAGGAATTATTATAATTATGGCGTAAAAATAATTATATTATTAAATAAATATAAAGATATGATTTATATTATAAAAAATAATATAATAAATAAATATATTAATATAAGATAATTAATATATTTAAAAGAACTTTATTATTGTTACCAACAATTAATAAAGGCATAAAAATTTTTTTTTTTAGTAAATAAAAAACAATTGATAACAATAATAATACTAATATTAAAGTTATCTATTAATGTAAATACTATTTAAACCAATAAAATAATTATTAAAAATAATAATAAAGAGGAAATAACCTACTTTGAACACTTAATATAATAATTTTGAAATATCTTATGCTAAAATAATGTAAATACAATTTATACAAACTGTATTTAAAAATAAAAATAGAGAAATTACAAATATTCTTTAACTTTTACACGCAAATTGAGTTAAAGAGATTTTTGAACAAAAACAATTGAATAATTGATGTAATCATTTCAAGATTGATGATCATAATAAATATTATCTTTGGTCTTTGAAAATATAAAAGTTTTATATATAAAGAATGAAGAATTTACCTTTTGATTTAATTATTTTAGTGTTTTTGATGTGTCTGAGGGGAAAATAGAGCAAGAAGAGCTCTATTCATAGTTAATACCTCCCTCCTTAAGTCCACTATTCCTGTATTAGACGTGTAATGATGCTATCTACCAGAAATGATCAGTAGTTTAAGGTTTGGTGATGATTACATCATGATCAAACCATCTTGTCTCATTATTATGCCATTATTTAGAGTTATCACTATAACTCTAAGTTTGATGACATCATAGGCTTGGAAGAAGCCTAACCTTTGTGGAATTTATTAGTATTAATCATAATCTAACAGTATTCATCAGCTTCATCACTTATGTGACTGTTAAGCTTAAAATAAGATTACAGTGAGTGATCATAAATGATCAAATTTAAGTTTAAGCTTTGATCATTAATAACTTTTAAGTTATACATGCTACAGCTATTCTGAGAGTGGTTTTTGATAGATTCAAATGGCATTAGTAAGCTTCCAAGAGAATTTCATTAAATCATCAAAACTCTATTTTTGATGATTTTCCTTGTAACTCATCTTTTCTGACAAAATTTAATATTTTGAACTTCAAACCATGATTTCAAAGGGTTATATCTTGAATATTATGGTAAGCATTACCTCATTCTTCACGTATGAGCTAGTAGAATTTGACTGTCTACTCCTTTTTAAGTTTGGACTATTTTCACAACAAAGTGGTCAACAGCTCTATTGACTTTATTCAATAATCCATTACAAGCTTTAACCTTGTTGATAACTTCTGAAATTAAGTTGATATATGGATTCCTACAGTGATTACATGATGAATTTATCTTTTGTTTATCTCTCTATCCTGTATTTTTCAAGAGATATTAGCTAAAAACCATGAATATATGCATTGACCAAAAAAGTGCATATATTCAGCTTAATTCCTTAAGTATTAACTTTAGAGAATAGCTTTATAATTGTTTTAGGTGTCGATTTTTGTGGAGAATTCAATGGTACAATTTATTTCACATGTTGTTTCATTGGCATCTGAAAAAATTAATGATTTATGTTTTTTATAAGGTATTATTACTTATAACTCATCAAATATTGACTTTACAGATATGCCATAAAAATGCTATATGTGTATTTTACCATGAGGTATCTATTGTTGTGATTTATTTCACATGTTCATCCATTAGATTCTGCTTTAATTCAGATTTTGTACTTACTTATGGTATTTTACTAATTTTTGAGATAATTATCATAAGTATAATTATTACAGAAATTTTGCTGTGACCTTTTTGGATATGTGGTCATATCTCAAAGGCTCACATTCCCTACCACCAAGAAAGATTGTACCACAATCTCATATAGTTCATTAGGGTATCATCCACTGTCCTACCTCTTCAATAGACTTTATCAGTCTTGAAGCTCAATAATGCTTGATTTCTCTATTCTTTGAGCTTTCTTTCATGTCTAAACCTTCTTAATAGCTTATCAGCATTTTTTATATCCTTCTCAAGTAGCCATTCATCTTCTGGAGTTGGATTTCTATACCTTACAAGGTATTCTCTCTCTTTTTTATTTCTTGTCCTTCTTTCTTTAAGGACTTTCAAAATTGTTTTTTCCTCCCCTTCCTCCAAAGGTAGTATTTCAAGTGAAGGTTTCTTTATTAGTGAAAGTAATTTCTTGTCACTTGAGCTGTAAGGTTTCATCAGACTTACAAGGAAAGTTGGGTGTTTATTCATTAGTTCACCTGTGAGCTCCAATTGCACAGCATTAGGTCCATGTAGTGCTTTTATCATGAATGGTCCTGAAAAGGAATCTTTCAATTTCTTTGGTCCTCTTATATTATCAAAATTAAGAGTAGACACTAGGACCAAGTCTCCTATTTTGAAGTCAGGTGGTTTATGACTTTTATCCCATCTTTCTTTTGCATATTTGAGAGAATCTTGCATACATCTGTTTGCATGGTGTCTTGCTTTGTCAAGCATTATTTTGAAACTTCTTGCCGTTGGATGTATATCCACTAAGTCCTTTTTGAGGGTATCATAAGGAAGTCTTTGATTCCAACCTTTTTCTAGAATTGCTGATGTTTCTCCAGTAGAATAATGGATTGATGTTTATATTCCAGTTCAAGATCTGGTATTAATGTACACCAATAATGGGTAAAACCATCAGCATCTTCTGATCATGTCCTCCAAGTTTTGTATCATTCTTTCTGCTAAGCCATCAGTTTGAGGATGGTAAGCTGTTGAGAATGACAATTTTGTCCCAAACAAGTTATGGAGGCTTGTCCATAATGCTGAAGTGAACTTTGGGTCTCTGTAACTTATGATATTTTGGAATAGGCCTGTGTGGTTAATGAATTTATTCAATAGCATTATGGCTGTGTCCATAGCTGTGTCATCTTTGTGAAATGGTAGGAACATAGGAGTTTTGCTATACCTGTCAACTAACACTAGGCATGCATTATGACTTCTGTCTCCTCCTGGATGTAGTGCTGTTACCCAATCCATATGAGCTATTTCCCAAGGGAACTTTGGTTCTTGGATTTGGATCATCATTCCAAATTTCTTTCCTGTGGCTCTGTTGGCTTTTTGACATCTGTCACAGGTCTGGCAGTATTCTGCAACATCTTTCTTCCAATTTGGCCACCAAGAGCAGGTTTTCACCTTCTGTAGTGTTCTAACTTCTGGTAGATGTCCAGCTGCAACACTATAATGACACTAATCTAAAATAGTGTTTATTAGAGTTCTATCTGTTAAGGCCATAACACATGTGTGTTTTGTTCTATGATAGAGGATTCCATCAAGGAGGTGGAATCTTCCTTCATCATATGCCTTTTTCCATATTTCATCTAATTTTGATGAAAGTGATGGATCATTACAGTCTTTCAATCTATCTTATAGCTTTCTTTAACTTGGTTAAGGAGTTCTGTGCCAATTTCTGTGACACATATACCTTCTTTATGGTGGTCCTCCTGTGGTACCCATGCTGAATTTTCAGGAGTATTTGCTAGAGCCCACCTGAGTGTTAATGAATATTACCAGATTTATGAACAGTAGTCATATTTCCTCTATATTCTTGGATAGCAATTTTCCGTCTCAGCATATGCCTATTTGGAGTTTTCATATTTAATTGATATTTTACAGCATTACAGTCTGTAATCACATCAAATACTGTTCCATCCAAGTGATAGTGTAATTTTTCTAACGCCCACACTAAGCAGAGGCATTCCATTTGGCTTGCTCCATATCTTGCCTCTGTTGTCTTTATCTGTCTTGAAAAAAAACAAGTTGGTCCTTACACTGGTTTATCATTGATGATTTGTGTATGGTGTAGTGCAGCACCTAGTCCTTCTCCACCACCATCAATGTAAAGCTTAGAGGGTAGTTTCCAATCTGGAATTAAAAGAAATGGGGAATTTGTTAAAGAATTTTTCAATTTTTCATATGCTTTGACTCTTTCTTCAGTAATTTCATAGACTGTTTGTTGGTCACAAATTTTATACAAGGATTTGGCAATTTTTTCAAAGTCCTTTATATGCTGTCTATAGTAACCAGAAAGTCTTAGACATAATTGCATTTCTTTTTTGGTTTGAGGAATTGGCTTAAGTAGTACTGCTGCTACTTTATTTTTGTCTATGCCTAGACTAAGTGCAGATACAACATGTCCTAGTTATTTTAGTTCACTATATGCAAAATGACACTTTTTCAAGGAAGCTTTCATATTCACTTGCACTATTTTTGTAGTACCCTTTCTAGTCTTGTGAGGTGATTTTCCCAAGTTTCTGAGAAAACTATGATTTCATCAATATAGATAATTAACCATCCTTTTGATAATTATTCAGGAAATATGGTATTCATCATTATTTTATAATGGGAAGGTGCATTTTTTATACCAAATGGCATTCTTAGGTATTCAAAAATTCCACAGTGGACTATTATTCTTAGTAGTCTCTTGGAATTTTCTGTTAAGACATTTTGATGAAAAACCTTTACAGCATCCAGGGCTGTGATGAACTTAGCTTGTGACAATTGTGTCAATGTCTCATGGATTCTGGGTATTGGATATCTGTCAGGGATGGTATAGGTGTTCAGGGCTCTGAAGTCCCCTACCATTCTTGATTTATCATTATGCCAAGTTATAATTACAGGTGTAGTGAATTTTACCTGTTCATTATGTCCTACTTTCCTTAATACTCCAAGGTCCATTAATTCTTTAATGTGTGCCTCCAAGGCTTCTCTAGTCCATAGACTAGCTGGGTAAGCAGGTCTCCTTAGTAAAGGTGGGTGCGGTTTTTCCACATTAAGAATTATCTCTACTTCATTCCCAATTATGGCACCTGGTGGGTCTTTGTCAGTTGCAAAGGAATTTCATACTTAAATAAGAGGTCAATCAATTTTTCTTTCATTTTTTCTGTTAAATCTTGATTGAATTCTGCCTCTTTAAGCTGTTCAGATATAAAAAGTTTCTTTTCTGGGCTTTTTTCTTCATTCTTAATAACTGTAATTTGGTTTTTGTTATTTAAAAAGCCAAACTTTTTTTTTGTTGTCTCCTATAGTAAAATATCTATCTCTTTGGTTACAGATATCTATACCATAGATTGACAAGTAGTCATTTCCAATTATGAAGTGATTACTAGTACAGTTGTCCATTGAAACAATCTATACTTCAATTCTGAAACATTGTGAAGGGTGAGGAAAAATGTATGTTAAGTCAATTATTCCAAGGGGCTTCATGCTCTCACTTGCACTACTAAATTTGGCACCTTGTATTGGTATAAGTATTTCTTGCCAATCTGGAACAATTGTTTTTAAATAAATTTTACCAACACAGGTGCAATATGCTCCTGTATCCAAGTTCACTTTTGCCTCTTGGTTATTAACCATGACAATAATTATAGGGTGTTGGTAAACCCACGTAAGCCCTTACGTGTTTTTACTAAAAACTTCCGTGTTTTTGCCATCAATTGGTAAAAACACATAATTGTATGGTAAAAAGACATAGGGGTGGTTTTTAAATGAAATACGGATATTTATGGCATTTTTAAGGCCATTAATGGAATTATCAATGCAATAGAGGGACATATTAATGCCATAAATCACATTATAAATTCAATAAAGGGAGTTATTAATGCCATAAATGGCATTTTTAATGCCACAAATAGAATTTTGAATGCCACAAATAGAATTCTTAATGCCACAAATGGCATTGTTAATTCCATAAATGGCATTATTAACTCCATCAAAGCAATTGTTAATGCCATTTATGGCATTGTTAAGGCCACAAATGACATTGACAATGCCATTTATGGAACTTTTAAGGCTATAAATGACATTAAAAATGGAATGAATGTCCTTAACAATGCCATTTATGGCATTATTAATTTCATTTATAGCCTTAAAATTCCATAGAGAGCATTGTTAATGTCATTTTTGGCCTTAACATTTTTAGTAAAAACACGTAAGGGCTTACGTGGTTTTACCAACACCCTAATTATACTTCATTTTCCAGCTGTATATCCCATTCCTTTTGCAGGTGTGGTTCTATACATTTTGGCATATTGTACATTTGTCAGGTTTGTGTCAGATCTTCCAACTTGTGGTAAGTTTGAGTTAACATCTAGTATTTCATAAATTATATCAATATTATTGATTTGTGCATTAATTATATTAGTTTCATCACGTTAAGAAGTTCCTGACTCTTTTGTCTCTTTTTCAGAGTCAGATTCCTCTTCTTTGTCATTGTGGTTTTCTGTTTCCACAATTTCATTGATTTTTGCCTTCTTGAGGCAGTGATTGGCTGAGTGTCCAATACCTCCACATCTATTGCATTTTCTTTGCTCATTATTGTTGGGTGTGTTGGGCTTGACAGCTTCTTTTCATTTATTGTTTTTGATAAATGACTTATTTGGACTTTTGATATCCAATTTTTGTCCTTGTCACTATGTCTTCTAGCTCATTGATATACTCTTCCATGAAGCATGGTTCTATACACCTGCTTCTCAGGGCATGTTCCAATTCACCTCCACAGCTCTTAAGTACTTTCATGTGTACCATTTTTTGTGACATTTCTGCGTACAGTGCATTTAATCTTTCAGCTTGTTTTAAGAATGGGGTAAAAGGTTTGTCTTTGTCTGGGTCAAAGAAAGAATTTTCAAATGCATTTTATTTCTTGTACCTCCAGGCATCATTAGCCCACTTGGTGATTATTTCTTGTTTCCACCAAGACCAGGTATTTTTTCCATTTGTTTCCCTTATGCCATAGTACCATCCTTTTTGCAGATTTCTCAAACAATGAGTGTAATCTTGCAGTGATTAATTCATCTGGTATGGCATAATATTCGTGTAGCATGTCAATTGTCTTGATAAATGACATATGTTCATATTCACCTTCTCCTGTGAATGTTGGCCGTTCTTTCAATTGAGGTGCTTCCTTCATTAAGATTTGGTTATTGTCTTGGTGACTCAGGTCTGTTATGAATGTATTTGTTAATTCCTCTTTTGGTTTAACAGGGCTTCTTATGTGAGAAAATCGAGTTGATAACCTTGGCATATTTGAGTTAGCCTCATTCAGCTTGGTCATTTTTTCAGTGATAAGCCTTATTTCACTTTGAATATCATCTTTCAGATGCATTCTTGCTCCATCACTTTTTTCCACATGTTCTAAAAGTAATTTCTGGTGTGATGAAGTCTTTTCTTCAAATATTTCTACAGAAATACTTGATTTGTTCAATTTTCAGTAAGATTGTCAATACTCACGTCGTAATTGATTGTCAAAGTTTTATCTTTGATATCTTTTATGTATTTATACAATTCTTGTTTTCCTTGTGTCAATTTTTGAGTATTGTCAATTAAAACCTTTGGTTTATTATGTTCAACCATAAATTCAATGTTATCAATTTCTTTTTTATTTTGTACAACAGTTTTTGTCAAAGATAATAAGCTATTATTTATTTCTTGTAAAGATAATAAGCTACTTTTAATGTCTTTAACAGGTAAAATACTGTCTTCAAGCTCTTTTAACTTATTTACAACATCAGGAGATAAGGTTATTTCTTTGGGAAATGGGGTTGCCTCATTCTTTGCTTCTCCTTGTCTTTGAATTCCATCAAAGCTCTGGCCATGTTTAAGACATTTTCCATGGCTTCTTTTTGGATTTTTGGAATCCTGTAGCTTGGGTAATATGGTTTCCTTCAATTCTTATTCTTGTTCTTCTTCCCTTCTTGGGGAGGTTGATTGACTTGAGGCTTGCTGGTAGAAGCTACTGGGGCTTCTTTCTTGCTTGCCTCCCTCTTTTTGGAGTGGTACTCCTTGATACTTTTGATTTGAGGCTTGGATGACAGTGGATTCCATCCATTGGAGTATACCACTATCTCCTCCTCTGTGAGGAACCTTTTGAGGATGTTCCAGGATTTCATCTCTCCTTGGTGTATTTGGGGCAATATTTCCCAATCTTTGTCCTTATACACTGTGTAATACTGTTTGTATTGTCTCATGTAGATGTCTATTTGAGCCCTCTGAATATGATTTGTCCCTCTTAGAGTTACTCATACTTAGTTCTAACTCTGGTTCAGAAATAATGGGCATCTCTGCAATGTGCCTTTGGGATATGGCACTTCCTTGTGTGGAGTCTGTTCCAGTGGGGATTTTGCTCTTTCTTTTCCCTTTTGAGGGATCAATTCTACCTCTGAGTCCAGCTCCATATGATTGGATGGAGTATTGGGAGCCTCTTCTGGTAGTCATAATTTAAGAAATAAGAAATAAAAAGGTTTCAAAACAAGAATTCTTCTTATGGAAATTTATAAATGAGGTACTCACCTTCAGAGTCCTGAATAGTGGGGCCTGGAAAGTCTAATTTCTTAGCTTTCTTTTTCTTAATGACAATTAGTGTTGGAGAACTTGGGAAAGTTTCTTTCACCAGTCTTTCAACAGTTCTTTGATTGTTTTCTGCTGGATTGTCTTCAAACACTAAAAAAGACAAATAAATATACATTTTTTATATAAGAAGTGTTATTTGTTGGTAAGATATGGCAATTTTCCACGTAAAAATTGCTTTTGTATCTTTGAAGAAATGAAATAAATGAAAACTTGAATAAAAATAACTTTTTTCATTGGTTTTTAATATTTTTTAATATTTTTTCATGTTTTTATTTTTAAAGAATGAAAAAATGAATATGATTCTAGTATGAAATTAATTTATAATATAAAATTATTTTGAATTTATAAAATATCTCTTTTAATCACTAGAGTCACTCAAATAAAGCTCTTGCAAGTCTAAGGATGTGAAAAACCACGTGTAAGACAGTACAATTGCTTTCCAAATTCCTCAATAGCTTTTAAAATCAATAAATATAAAATTATTATATAATTCTATGATTATAGTTATAATTCATTATTGGATAAACCCAATTAGAATATTTTTACAGGTCTTTTAAAGTAAACATCATGGCCAGGCCCCCAAATGTAAGGTTTGCCCATGAAACAATAAGTAAAAATTACTAATATTTTACTTATTTTAATATGAATGTCCTTATAAATAAAATAAATAAGATGAAAAATAATTAAAATAATAAAGAATTATTATAGTTCTGGCGTAAAAATAACTATATTATCAAATAAATATAATAATATGATTTATATTATAAAAAGTAATATAATAAACAAATATATTAATATAAGATAATTAATATATTTAAAAGCACCTTATTATTTTTACCAACAAATAATAAAGGCGTAAAAAATTTTTTTTTATAAATAAAAAACAATCAATAACAATAATATCACTAATATTAAAGTTATCTATTAATATAAATGCTTTTTATATTAATATAAGAATTATTAAAAAGAACAATAAAGAGAAAATAACCTACTTTGAGCACTTAATATAATAATTTTGAAAGACGTTACACCAAAATAATGTAAATACAATTTATACAAACTATATATACAAATAAAAATAGAGAAATTACAAGTATTCTTTAGCTTTTATGTGGAAATTGAGTTAAAGATATTTTTGAGCAAAAACAATTAAATAATTGATGTAATCACATCAAGATTGCTGATTATAATAAGGATGATCTTTGGTCTTTGATAATATAAAAGCTTTATATATAAAGAATAAAGAATTTACCTTTTGTTGAATTATTTTAGTGTTTTTGATGCGTCTGAGGGGAAAGTAGAGCAAGAAGAGCTCTATTTATACTAACCAACTCCCTCCTGGAGTCCAGTAGTCCTCTAGTAGACGTGTAATGATGCTATCTACTAGAAATGATCAGTATTTTGAGGTTTGGTGATGATTACATCATGATCAAACCATCTTGTCTCATTATTATGCCATTATTTATAGTTATCACTATAACTCTAAGTTTGATGAAATCATAGGCTTTGCAGAAGCCTAAACTTCGTGGATTTTATTAGTATTAATAATAATCCAATAGTATTCATCAGTTTTATCACCTATATGACTGTTAAGCATAAAATAAGATTACAGTGAGTGATCATAAATGATCAAATTTAAGCTTAAACTTTGATCATTAATACCTTTTGAGTTATACACGCTACAGCTATTCTGAGAGTGGTTTTTGATATCTTGGCATGTAATTATTAAACTTCCAAGAGAATTTCATTACATCATCAAAACTCTATTTTTTATGATGTTTCTTGTAACTCATCTTTCCTGTAGAAATTTAATATTTTGAACTTCAAACCATGATTTCAAAGGGTTATACCTTGAATATTATAATAAAAGTTACGTTGTGGGAACTCCTTTTGGTGTGGGATGAAATAAGGCAGTACCTTGAGGGGGAAAGTATTGGTAAGTCTGTTTTGAATTTCAGAATTGTCCAATACCCATGGGTGCTAAGGTGTATCAGTTGCCCCTCTAAATAATACTGAATAGTCAGCCTACAGAGAATCACAAAATAAAATAATATTTGTGGCTTTAACAGATAGAGAAGATTTATCAGAAGTCTCTAAATCATACCTATCAATAACACTACAGTAGAAACTCTGATCTAAAATTTCTGATAAAATAAACACTAAGATTTTATTTTATTATTATATTAATAAAAGTGATGATAATATATACATATATATATATATATGTTTTGGGTTTCTGTTATTTTAATAAAGCTAATAAGAATATTTTTTTATTTTTTTCAATAAGAATGATAAGAATATATATTATTTTATGGTTTTAGGTTGATTATAATGATTTTTTTTCTGATATGAGTACTAATAATAAGACTACTGCATTTGATTCTTTTAGAATTTTTTTTAATACTGAGTTTATATCACTACTACTTCTTTTTGTTAATAACACTAAGCTTTTGAGAAAGGCTACTAAGCTTTATCTATGGTTATACTACTATTTCCTTAGCAATAATAAGCTACTGAGCTTTTTTACTACAGTTATACTACTATTCTTCACTAATGCTAAGCTACTGAGCAAGGCTACTGAGCATTTTACTATGGTCTTACTACTATTCTTCACTAATACTAAGCTTACCGAGCAAGGCTACTGAGCTTTTCACTACTAAAGCACTACTACTACTCTAGATATCCTGCTAGTTCAGGGATGGTGGTAATCCTGGATAGTGGGAACTTGTTCCATGATGATGATGGGAAAAATGAGGGAGAGAGGACCTCTATTTATAGCTTTTGGGCCTCCATAGAGCTTCTCAAAACAGAGTAATTAGAAAAAAAAATAGTTGAGAGGTTTTAGCTAGTGAGATGTGTAATTTTGTTGTAGCAACGTGTTTGCTGAGAGAATTATTCTGGTGGTACTTTTTCTTATCAAAATAATGTGATGTAATTGAGATGCTTTGGCTGGTGATGTTTTCTTGAAGGTGGGGAAAGTATTGTTGTTTCTATTAGTTACGTATGTTCTGAGAGAATTATGCTTATGGTACCTTTTCTTATTGAAATCATGTGATGTAATTGAGACAATTTGGCTAGTGATGTTTTCTTGAAGGTGGGGAAAGTATTTTTGTTTCTATTAGTTACGTATGTTCTGAGAGAATTATGCTTGTGGTACTTTTTCTTATCAAAATTATGTGATGTAAATGAGATAATTTGGCTGGTGAGATTTCCCTTTTGCCAAGAAAGTGGAGAAAATACAGCTCCTGACAATTGATCTTTCTTCTAGTCATATGATACATATGAGAAAATTATGCTGGTGTTTCTGTTTCTTATCAAAATCATGTGATGTCTTTGAGATAATTTATCTGGTGAGGTTTTTCTTGGAAGTGGGTAAAGTGTGGAAAATAAAGGTTTTCTATTGAGTGAACTGCCCTTATATTTGAAAAAGGTGGGGAAATTGGTATTTTCAATTGTAATTGAATTTCTTCGGGTTGAAACTCTAATCTTCTTGATTATGACCTAGGACTTCTTTACAGTTTGATTTACCTAGTTCCAGAGTTCTGAAATTTGATTTCCACCCCCAGAGTTATTCCCTAATTCCTATTTCCATTTGCGGAGCCATTCCTGCAATTTTATTTCTATTTGTGGAGCCACTCTTTAATTCCTATTTTCCATTTGCGGAGCCATTCCCACAATTTTATTTTCATTTGCAGAGCCATTCTCTAATTCCTATTTTCCATTTGTGGAGCCATTCCGCAATTTTATTTTCATTTGCAGAGCCATTCCTGCAATTTTATTTCTATTTTCAGAGCCATTCCCACAATTTTATTTCTATTTGCAGAGCCATTCCAGCAATTTCATTTCTATTTGTGGAGCCATTCTCTAATTCCTATTTTCCATTTGCAGATGCATTCCCGCAATTTTACTTTCATTTGCGGAGCCATTCTCTAATTCCTTTTTTTAATTATTTGGTAAGCTTGAGACTGGTATAATTGGTATGGAATACCACAATGTCATTCTTCATGTATGAGCTAGTAGAATCTGACTGTCTACTTTTTTTTAAGTTTGGACTATTTTCACAACAAAGTTGTCAACAGCTCTATTGATTTTATTCAATAATCCATTACAAGTTTTAACCTTGTTTATAACTTGTGAAATAAAGCTCATATCTGTATTCCTACAGTAATTATGTGGTGACTTTTTCTTTATCTCTCTATCTTGTATATTTCAAGAGATATTAGCTAAAATCCATGGATATATGCATTGACCAAAAAAGTGCATATATTCAGCTTAATTCCTTAAGTATTAACTTTAGAGAATAGCTTTATGGTTGTTTTAGGTGTGAGCTTTTGTGGGGAATCCAATGGTACAATTTATTTCAAATGTTGTTCCATTGGCTTCTGAAATATTTAATTATTTATGTTTTTTATAAGGTATTATTACTTATAACTCATTAAATATTGACTTTACAGATATGCCATAAAAATAGTATATGTGTATTTTACCATGAATAATCTAATAGTGTGATTCATTCCACATGTTCATTCATTAGATTCTGCTTTAATTTGGATTTTGTACTTATTTATGGTATTTTACTAATTTTTGAGATAATTATCATAAGTATAATTATTACAGAAAGTTTGCTGTGACCTTTTTGGATATGTGGTCATATCACAAAGGCTCACAGAATTGGCCTTCAGAATTCTGTATCCATCTGCCTCCCATCCTTCAATCATTCATTCTCTTTAAGACTTATGGATGTGATCCTGAAAATTGATACCAGGTACCACAAGAGGAAAAAGGAGAAGAATTATTTTCAAGAAAAGAAGACTTAAGTCTCAAAGTCAAGTTCTTCTCACACTCAGAATTCTTCAAGCTCAAGTCATGAAAAGAAGAATTCCAGGTTTGAGAAATGGGACAAGCCACATTCTTCCCTCTTGAATGAGGACAACAAGATGATGGTTTCTGAAAAAAAAGAAGATTGATGTAGGCTTGTGTGCCTATTGTGGTTGGAACAATAGTATTGATGCTTGTGTCAAAAGGCCTCAAAATCAGCTTACCCAACCAGCAGGAAAATTTCCCAGCCAGGAAAAAGCTTGAGTGAAGATCATTTTGTGCTCAATGGTATTCACTTTCTTCCACCCAGAGCACAATTGTGCATTCTGAATACTGGTGTCAAATTTTTTTTTTCTTCTCTCTCTGATATTTTTACAGTATTCACATTGATTCTGGTGCTACCAACACATTTATTAAAAAGTATTTTTTCCACAAGTATTCTTTGAGCATGTCAGAACTCACAGAAAACAGTCCTATCATAATTTTGGACTCCTCATAGTACCCTTCTTCCTTTGTGACTTAACATACTAAATATATGGTAGAGCTTAATTTTTTCCCAAGCTTTGAATGGGATCTTTTGGTCATCAATACTCCCAAGGGAGAAGACCTCATATTGGTATTAAAAGTGCTTAATCATTTTAATTTAATCTATCTATTGGAAGCAAGGGCTGATCACCTTCAAACCTGATCATAAGGACTATCATGTTTCTTATCATTCTTTCAGAAATTAATTTCCTTCTGAAAATACATTTGAAGCTCTGGTTGGTTATTCCAGAAAACCATCATTTCCAACTTCTGCTCATATTCCTTCTGCCAATTTTCTTCAGTCATTACTATCTCCTAGTTATTAATCTTGTAAAGAGATAAAATATGTTGGAGAAGGTAAATCAATAGCTTCACTGCATCTCCTGCATGGGAATGTGGGACTTCCTCCCTCATATTATCATGACTCCCTGGAGGAGTTGTGGGATGATGAGGATGATCCAGAAGAAATTTAAACTGTGATGAAGGTTTCTCCTTCTTCTTATCACAAATATTTGGATATATTCTTCAAGGTGAAATCAGAAAATCTTCCTCCTCACCATGCATGTGATCATCATATTGAATTTTAGGGGTCATCTACTTTCTATCAAGCCAAGAGTCAGAGACACTCAGTGCCTGAATTTCAGAGAGTTTAGAGAAAGGTTTCATCTGGCTAAGCTGCTCTTCAAAAGTAGAACCTGTTTTATTTGTCAAAAAGAAGGATGGTGCCCTCTGTTTTAGTGTTGATTTCCACAAACTCAATTCTGTCACTAGGAAGAAAAAATATACTTTTTCTCCTATTAGTAAGCTTCTCACTATTTTTAATGGTTCCTCTATCTTCTTCATAATTGATCTGAATGGTGCATAGAACCTGCTTACAATCAAGGAAGGTGACAAACATTTTTGACAGATTTTAGAAATAAATATTAAAGTTATGAGTGCTTGGTTATTCCATTTGGGCTCACCAATGCTCCTTCCTCTTTTAAAAATATTTTGAATGATATTTTATCTGTTATTCTTGATTTTTATTCTGTCATTTATTTGGATGTCATTATGGTCTTTTCCAAGTCAGGGGAAGAACATGTCACTCATGTTTCCACTTTTATTTCCAGACTCAAAGCCAATACCCTTTTTTCTAAGGCTTCCAAGTTCCTTTTTCATGACTCTAGTGTCAAATACTTGGGTTATTTCAACATGGACCCAGCAAAATTCCAGCAAGTTATTAATTGTCCTCCTCCAAGAAACCTGAAGGCTCTCCAATCATTCCTTGGATTTTCCAGCTTCTACCACTGCTTCATCAAAAATTACTTCAAGACCATCAGTTTACTCAGAAAGTTAAAGAAGAAATATGCACTTCTCCTGTCAGCCTGTGACTTAAACCCAGAGCACAAGCATGACATCCAAATACCATAAACCAATGGTAGAGCAAAATACCACCAAAACATGGAGCTGAGCCAAGCCAGCTCAAAAATTATCAAAAAGAGATAAAACTAACCTCTTTCCAAATATAAATGTCCCATTATCATATGACAAAGAATAACAAAGCTATTCCTGCTCAAAGAAGTTTCTGAGCATAAACATTAATTTTCACCTCTCATCTGAAATCCCAAGTAAGAGGCTTAACCCTGGAGAATGTGTATTCAAATTGAAGCTCTAAGTAAGTGCTATTCACTGGTACTAGCCAAGATGAGCTAGCACAGAAACTAAAGAGGTTATGTCCAAAATAAGAGCAAATAAGGGTGAATTAAATATTCAACTGCCAGCTAGCTTCTACACCTTTAGTGTGAGCTACCTCAAGTTTCATTTTGGAAAGATAACAATCAGGGCTATCTTATGGTGTCATCCATTGCTCCATATCCCATCTAGAACCAAATTTTTGGGAAAAACAAGTTCCATACAGATTCTGAGAAAATCATATATCTGCATAAGCAAAATTGAACATGGCATATATTTGACATATTTAATGTTAGCCATACCAAATGACGTATCATTGTTTATACCCAATCTAGGGCTACACGATGAACCAAAGTTGAGCTCAAACTCTTAAAAACTGAAAAAGGTATAGCAGCTTTAAGCCTAAAATCCCGCAGTTTGGCCACTACACATTTACTGTGCAATACTATCCCAATACTATGATTATAAGGTGTCAAATAGATTAAAAAGGTTTGTTATTATTCAATACCTCATATTTAACTCAATACTAGGGTCCCATACAGGGTCTGTACAGATTTCTATGCATCATACATGTCAGAAGAGGGCTGTGTGGTCCCCAGATGAAGATTTCCACCCTATATTGGGGAAGACTGCCCAGATGTGGCTTCAAAACCACATCTGAGCCCAATACAGAGCATACGGGCCTTTTGCAAGCCACAAGCCAGTACTCTAAAGTGAAAAATCTTAACTTTCTCCATGTGGATGATCTAGAGGACCTTTCCACCCCATTGGAGGATAAAAGTAGGCCTTTTCTCTTTCAAAAAGGAATCTCCATCCTGCTCTTGAATTCCTATGTAGTACAACTGTCCAAAAAATATATAATATTGGAAAATAATGAGGTATATTTTACTTATTTTATTGTAGTTCTTATTATAGTAACCCAACTGGTAAGTCTGCACCCAGGGCTGTTGTAAGGTGTGTGTAAGGTTTGTCTATGAAGCTCTTGATAATAGTCACAATATCAAGAGTACTATGACTGTCCTCAGTAGAAAAATATGATATAAGAAAATATTCTAACCACAAATTTAAACATAATTATCAAGAATAATTATATGTGAAACAAAAATTCAATTATTATTATATAAAATAATAATAATAATAATATAACAGCTATAATAAATTAGAATTATTCTATTATTGTTATAGTCACTGACAATTAGACCAATATGAAGTGTAAAGGTTTCAATAAGACAATTAAGCGTGGAAAATATAGATATTTAACCACTTATAAATAATATATAAATATTATTTATAAAAGAATTAAAACACACACTTTGCAGAAATAATTTTTTAGAAAAATTCTATATAAAAAGACTAATAATAGATAAAAAAAGATATAGAATTTTAGAGAAAACTTACTTATAATATTTATTTGATACAACAAGTCAAACAACAACACTTATTATATTAAGTAATAAGTATAAGTTAAAAACACTACAAAAATCAATAATTTAAATGATAAAACAACTTTCTATAATAAAAAATATGATTAAAGAGTTTTTGAGAGGAATTGTGGATTTTAAAAGACATTTTAAACACAATAATTTTATAAAATAAAATAGATTATAGGTTATTACAACAATAATCTAATTTCTATGATTTCCATTCTTTAATTTAAGATTTATAAAGAATAAAATACTTAAGAAATGCTTTAATAATAACATTTTGTATATAATGAATCTTTACCTGCTTAAATGTCTAATATGATTGGATTGATAATTGATTAGTGACAAAAACAGTGATAAAAAGACTCTTTTTATGTCTACAGAGCAGCTTTCATAATTGATAAGGGATATAGAGGGTGTGCTCAGGACAAAACTAAGAAACCATGCTTAAAAATAATGTTCTTAACTAAAGGTAACTTATTATTTATTCCAATTTAAAGTTACCAGTGTTAATCTTAACTCCAAGTATCTTTGATCCTCATTTAAGTTAATTATTTCAAGTTTTAATATAAAAGAAATTTATTTGTATTAAGGTTCATTACATGAACAGCTTAAAAATAGAGTTTCAAGCAGAATCCTCTTAAACTCAATTTAAACTTAATTTTTAAAGAAATCATAATTTTCTTTAAGTATAATTAAAAGAGTAAATTTCCAGGCTAATTACCCAGGAAATCTGCTTATAAAAGATACTTAAAATTTAATTTATACATAAATAATATGAAAATGTAAGCTGTGTGATTTATTCAAGCAAATCCATTAATAATTGTATTTTTAATGAATTTTTGAAGTTATTAATATTTTTCCATGTAAAATAGCAATATAGACTAAACATTAACTTTTGATAAGGTTTTAATTCTCGTAACTTTAAGTTTTTAAGCTTATTTAAGCTTCTACAGGTCTCAAAACTTTAATTTCAAGCCTGCATATTTGGATTTACCCTTTGGAAGCTTGAAATTCCTGTCCAAATTGGGATAAAACCAGTTTAAATTTTAAGGCTGGATCAAAGTCTAATCTTAAAGTTTAAATAAGGTTAAAAATCCTCCAATACTGTGAGCCTTGAGGTATATTTTACATACCCAAATAGGCCACAATTATCTTAAAAAGAAATTTTGAATTATGCAAAACTCATAAGTCATGCATATATCCAAAATTCATCATTTTCAATTTAAGAAAAGATGAATAACTTTTTATTGAGTAAGTAAATCCATGGATTTAAGACCAGATTTGGATTCTACACAAATATTCACCTAGGGTAGACCCATAGAGTGAATAAGCTCAATTTAAGTATTTGAGGTGGTAAAATGGAAAATACTTCAATACCACATCATCAATACCACATAAAAGATCCGTGAAAATTTTTGTTTTTCTTAATTTCACGCCAAAATAATGGGAAAGTGAGAAATCCCATGTTACATATACACTAAGAATAGTGTTATGCATGTTTTGAGCACTTAATATCATGGTATTCTTACATGGACTTTTGGTACACCCATAGTGGATATCTCACTTTAAGCTTAAATTACTATTTTGACGTAAAAATTAGGCAAGGGGGACAAAAGACATCAAAGAGAGCCAGGGTACCCAACTTCTGAGGCCTCAGAGGCGTGGATAGCTCCAGAGCATGGATCCATGGCTCATCTTGGCCCAATTGGTAAACTAAAACTCTTTGGGAACTTGGTTACCAAGTTACACTTACTGTAATCACAAGAAAATAGCAAATAACCTGCTATTTTGACGTGCCAAGGAGGTAATGACCTACTTAGACTCCTGTAACCACGTCAATTCTTGATGACTTTCCATGACTAGACCCTAAAAGAGTAATTAAAACCCTTTTGGGACTCATATTCATTGATTTACCTCATAGCAACCAGCAAAATACTGCTATTTGCAATTCTACGTAGAAATGAGGTAAACACTTCAAAAATTCATTAAAAATACAATTCTTAATGAATCTTTCTGAAACTTTGAGGACCAATGGAGAACTGTATTATCTATGGTACAACCAAAAAGAATTACAGTTTTATCAGTAAAATTAAAAGTTTTACTTACAGTCCATTTTTGACCATTCTACGTGAAACACTGAATCTTCAAAAATTCACAGTAATTAAAACCTGTGATGAAATTGGCAATAACATTGATAACTTTGAGAAATCAATGATTATTTTAGAATAAAAGAAAATTTACTGTTGTTACTCCTTTTATTCTTAACCATATTGGAGTTGGTAGTCACGTAAAAGCATCAATTAAGTAATTATGATAATCTTACATGACAACAGATGATGTAATCATTAATCCAAAAAGGTTTATTGTTTTCTCACTCACTGGTTTTTCAGTTTGCTCCATGGCACGCCTCTGTGAGCTGTTGTTGACTTAAAAGAAGCCTCTTCTTGCTGTTTTTTTTCGTATCATCATCATCTTATCAATTTATTAAATCATTATTACCAACAAGTAAGTATTAGTTAAAGCTATTCTTAAGTGTTTTAAATCTTTCCAAATCATCCAGAAAGACGTGAAATCCTAGAATCCAACTATATATTGTTGTAATACTGTTATAAATCCTTTTGATCCCTTAAATCCACAATTCCACGTCAAATTTCTCTACTTTTATCTATCAATAAGTTCTTTGGAGTATTAGTGAGTCATTTATCTTTAATTATTAAAGTTTTTCTCTAGTAATAGTTTTCTTCAAGAATTATCTTTATAATTATTCTTGTAAAAGATAATTATATATTAAAATAATTTCATTATTTTTATAAAAGAAGTTTTTATTATTAAATTCTTCTTGTAATTGATTCTTGTAGACAATTACTGCTCACAGTTATAATCACTAGTAGTGTATAACACATGAAAGAAATAATTTTATAATTATTTAATTGTGGTTATAATAATTTTTTATTATTATATTTCATAAGAACAGACATAGTACTGTGGATCAATAGTAATATTATCATCAGTTTCATAGTCACATCTTACATTTGGGGGCCTAGCCGCGTTTTTTGAGCCTTGTACCCTTAATTAATATATTTTTAAGCTCTAAAATATATTAATTTAATATTTTTTTCTTTCATTTTAAAGTCAAAATAATTCTTATTTTTGAAATTGTTTTGGAAATATTTTTCATTGAGGAATTTGGTTTAATTTTATACTGTTTTACACGTGGCTTTTTCACATCCAAAAACTTATAAAATTATTCTTTGAGTTACTCTGAATTAATTTTCATTCAAAATCTTAAATTTTAATTTTTTTCTTTAAAAAAGAATAATTTTTTTAATATTAAAAAATAATAAAATTTATAAAAAATCTTTTGAAAATATCTTAAAACACAAAAATAATTTCTTTTATCATATTTTTTTCCCTTTAAGTGTCTTTAATCAAATACTGTGCATCTGGTAACAGACTCAGTAAAAGATACATCACTAGTCCTGAATCTTCAGAAGCAGAATATGAAGACAGTATTGAGGTGCAAATTGCTAAAAGAGGCACTTTATTTAATTCTGAAAAGAATAAATTACCACCAAAAGGTGTGTTTTTATCTTTATTTTTACTCTTTATCCTTAAATTGACGTAAAAATGGTGCATACCAGAAATGGAAGCAACTATTCAGTCCAACCAGATGGATGTGGACAAGGAAGAGGCAAGACTAAATCCAGAAGTGCCAAATCTTCCACAAGAAAGACACATCTGGAGGATGCCAGAGTTGCCCCCCATTCCCCAAGGTCTGTACCAACAGATTTTGACGTAAATTCTGAGCCTGAACTAATTTATGATAATATTTCCAGAGCTGAACCATTTTCAAGTGGCAGCAATAGAAATATATCAGAGCCAGTACAAAAATTGGTTCAGAGCAGCCAAAGAAGAGGAGTGGGAAATCTGCCCAAGCCTTTGGCAGGGGGCCATGAACTCCTACTTACATATCAAGAGCTTTCTGGGTCAGGAGAAGACCATAGAACTCTTAGGAGGATGGAGCCCCCTGTCTTGCAAAGACAAGGTCAAAAAGATAAAGAATTGGTTGAAGAACCAGAGTCTTTTATCCACAGACCAGAAGAAAGAGTTGGAAATGACTCCAACTTTGGAGACAGAGGCACCAGTGGCATCTACCAGCTCCAAACCAGCTCCAGAAGCATCCAAGGACAAGCCCAAAGGACCTCAAAAGAAACAGAGAGGTCCCAAGAACCATCAAGGCAAGGGCAAAGGCAAAGCCAATTGGCACAGACCTTACTCACAAGGGTACAGGATCCCCAAATTGGAGCCTTCAGCCGTGGACAGTGTCTTCAATATGGCCAGAACTCTTATGGAACTCACAGCCAAGGAGCAGGAAAGGATGAACAGGACTTTTCCACGCAAATAACTGATGTACATAGAAGTATTAATGTAGAAATTGGCAAACTTGAGTCAAAGTTAAAGCAAATTACATTAGACATATATAGTTTAAAGACAAATGACAAGAAACATTTTGAATGGCATCAATTGACAACTGTCACCCTTGAGTCAATTGGCAATGCTTGTGAAAGAATTGAGAACCAATGTCAAACTCAGAATAATGACACAGAAGATATTTCCATTTTGAGAGTAAATGATAGACTTAAACCTCTTGAAGACCATGTCTTACAAATAGTTAAGAACACCAATCAATTTGCTATACATTTAGCAAAAAGTGACAGTGAAAGGCAAAAGTTGAAGAATGAGATAATTGCAAGTGTGGAACAAATTCATAAGAATCATGAACCACATATGCCAAGACATTCTACACCTTTAACTGAAGAAAAACTCTCTGTTAAAGGAAGTCTTACACCATTCTTAGGAGAAAATTCCTACTCTGCAAGAGATATTCCCAAAATAGAAGAATGGCCAACATTCTCTGGTGAAGGGGAATACAACCATATTGAATTCATCAGGACTATTGATATGTTGCAAGAAGACTTTAATATACCTGATGAAATCATAGTGTGAAAATTACACTGTTTGTTTACCAAAACTGCAAAGAAATGGTATTACAAAGTGAGGATTGATCATGGTAAACAAGACTGGTCTTGGTGGAAATCTGAAGTGATTACCAAATGGGCTAATAATTCTTGGAGGTTTAAAATGGAAAATGCTTTTGAAAGTGCCATTTTTAACTCAGAAAAAGACAAACCACTTACTTGGTTCTTCAAACAAAAAGATCTAGACAGACTATCTGCTTTACACCCAGATATGTCTGACACTATGATTAATATGAAAATATTAAGAAAGTGTGGAGGAGAACTGGAACATGCTATCAAAAGCAGATGTGTGGAACCTTGTTCAACAGAGGACTACATTAAGGCTATGGAAGATATCATTAACAGAACAAGAATTGGTAAGACTTGGATTAAAAACCCAATAGAGTCCAAAATAGTCTCAAAGATTCCTAGAGAGGAAAGAAGACCAGAAAGACCTGTCTTGAAGTGTCATAAATGTGGAAGTACTTCACATTTAGCCAACACTTGTCCTAAGAAGACAAAAATCAATGAAGTTCAAGTCATTGAAGAAATTCAGTGTACTGAAGAGAAAGAGGAGTCTGATCAAGATTCTGCAGTCTCTGAAGATACACCAGTGGAGGACTATCCCATTGAAAACATTTCAGCTTTCTTTGAGGTCACAGAAGTCCATACCCACTTGCCACAGTACAGTGAAGATTGCTGCAACCTGACCAATATCCAAGATGCCAGAATGTGTAAAACAAAACCTGCTAGAGGAAAGGGCTATACTGCTGGGGCATCCTGTATCACATCAGTTCTGATGAGTGATATTGAAGCCAAAGTAAATTTGGATACAGGGGCACTTTGCACTTGTGTAGGCAAAGATTATCTCCAAATTATACTGCCTGAATGGAAAAACCATCTATTACCAATAGAAGGTGTACAATTCAGTAGTGCCAGTAACAATATGTACCCCCTGGGCATATTGGACACTAATATTGTATTCCCACATCCAGCAGGAAGTGTAAGAATGAAAACTGAGATTGTAGTAATGGATAATTGCACATCTCAGCACATCATTCTTGGAAATGATGACTTAAATATTTATGGTATTGATATAAATAACCATAAGGACAGATATTTCACAATTGGAGATAACAAGAGACAAAAATTTGCTTTCTCCAATATGCCAAAACAGATATCTGTAGTATCTTCTGTCAAGGATACTTACAAAGATTAATTTGTGACTAATCAACTTGTTGAAGCACAAATTAATCAATCATTGTCACCAAAGATGAGGAATGAGCTTATTAATGTGTTATACACATATAAAAATGCATTTTCCTCTTATAATGAACCATTAGGTGCTATAAGAGGACATGAAGTTGATATTACTCTTAATATTGACAGGCCATATCCTCCAGTACTTAGAAGACCAGCTTATCCAGCCAGTCCCAGAGCTAGAGAAGCCTTGGAAAAACATATCCAAGAGTTGATCCAACTTGGTGTGCTAAGGAAAGTAGGCCATAATGAGGAAGTTGAAGTGACAACACCTGTTATTATTGCATGGCATAATGATAAGTCAAGAATGGTTGGAGACTTCAGAGATTTGAATACCTACACAGTTCCAGATAGGTATCCAATACCTAGAATTCAGCAAACCTTGACTCAATTGTCTAAAGCCAAGTATATAACATCAATGGATGCATTGAAAGGCTTCCATCAAAATGTTTTGACGCCCAAAGATAAGAAATTACTTAGAATTATCACTCACTGTGGTATTTTTGAGTATCTTAGAATGCCATTTGGCATTAAAAATGCTCCATCCTATTATCAAAGGATGATGAACACCATATTTCCTACAGAATTGTCTGAAGGATGGCTTATCATTTATATTGATGATATTATCATATGTTCTGATTCATGGTCTTTGCACCTTGAAAGACTTGCAAGAGTACTTCATAAAGTTGCAAAAGTGAACATGAAAATTTCACTTAAGAAATGCAATTTTGGTTTTGAAGAACTCAAAGAATTAGGACATATTGTTTCTGGTTTAAGCTTGGGTATTGACAAAAACAAGGTAGCAGCAGTGTTACTTAAACCAATACCCCAGAATAAAAAAGAAATGATGTCTTTTCTTGGGTTTGCCAGTTACTATAGGAAACACCTGAAAGACTTTGCAATTCTAGACAAGTCACTTTATAGAATCTGTGATCAACAGACTGTGTTTGAGATGACACAAGAGAGAATCAAAGCTTATTAGAAGATAAGGAAAGCCCTTACAGAAGCACCTTTACTCCTCATGCCTGACTGGAATATTCCTTTTAAGTTGTACATTGATGCATGTGGAGATGGATTAGGAGCAGCCCTACATCAAGTCCAAATTATTGATGACAAACCTACAGAAGGACCAGTTTGTTATATCTCAAGACAAATCAAACCAACAGAAGCCAGATATGGTGCAAGCCAAATGGAGTTCTTATCTTTGGTATGGGCACTTGAGAAACTACACTATTATCTTGATGGCAGTGTTTTTGAAGTGATGACTGACTGTAATGCCGTAAAATCACTTCTTAACATGAAAACTCCCAACAGACATATGTTGAGATGGCAAATAGCCATTCAAGAATATAGAGGAAACATGACTATAGTTCATAAAGCAGGAAACATTCACAAGAATGCTGATGGACTTAGTAGATGGGCTTTAGCCAACACTCCTGATAACCCAGCTTATGTACCTTTGGAAGCTGAACCACAGATTCCAATTGAAGGAATTAACATAACTGATATTGGGACTGAATTCTTTGAAGAAGTCAGAGAATCTTATAAACAAGACAAGAATTGCCATATCTTGACTTCTTTATTAGATAAAGACTGCAAAGATACATCTTTAGTTAATGCACTTGATGAAGTTTGGAAAAATTCCTATTCTGAAGGAAGATTTCACTTGTTTGATGGGATTATTTACCATAGAACAAAACATTCTTGTGTGATGACACTGTGTAGTAGATTACTTATCAATACCATTCTTCATGAATGTCATGATAGTATCTACTCTGGACACCTGTCAGAAGACAGAACACTTGAAAAAGTGAAGAACTGTGCATGCTGGCCATCTTGGAGGAAAGAAACCATTGAATATTGCCATACCTGTGATAGATGCCAGAAAGCAAACAGGAGCACAGGCAAGAAATTTGGATTAATGATCCATATTCAAGAACCAAAATCCCCTTGGGAAGTTGTTCACATGGATTGGGTCACAGCACTTCCTCCAAGTGGTGAAAAAAGTTATAATGCTTGTTTAGTCATTGTAGACAGATATAGCAAAACTCCCATATTCTTACCATGTCATAAAGATGACACTGCTATGGATACAGCTCTTCTTTTATGGAGTAGAATTATTTCTCATACAGGGTTATTTAAGAATATCATAAGTGACAGAGATCCCAAGTTTACATCTGCACTTTGGACCAATCTTCATAGATTGTTTGGGACTAAGTTATCATTCTCTACAGCATATCACCCTCAAACAGATGGGCTAGCAGAGAGGATGATTCAAACTTTAGAAGACATGATCAGGAGATTTTGTGCTTATGGATTAGAATTCAAAGACTCAGATGGCTTTACCCATGACTGGTGCACTCTGATACCTGCACTAGAATTGGCATACAAGACATCAGTCCATTCTTCCACAGGACAAACCCCTGCTATGTTAGAAAAAGGATGGAATCCAAGACTCCCAGCAGACACACTGAGGAAAGACTTGATTGACATTCATCCTACAGCTTCCAGCTTCAAGATAATGCTTGATAAAGTAAAACACCACGCAAAACAAAGTATGGATGACGCTTTTGATTATGCAAAACAGAAGTGGGACAAGAGTCATAAAGTACCAGACTTCAAAGTACGGGACTTAGTTCTAGTTTCAACCTTGAATTTTAATAATATCAAAGGCCCAAAGAAACTTAAAGATTCTTATATAGGACGTTTTGTCATTATTGCTTTACATGGAACCAATGCAGTTCAAGTGGAATTGAATGGTGAATTGGAAAATAAACACCCCACATTTCCAGTCAGCCTGATAAAGCCTTATCAACCAGCTGATAAAGAATTGTTTCCTTTAAGAAACCCAACTCCTTTAACTGTACCACCTGTGAAACAGAATGAAGACAAAAAGATAAAGAAAGTCATTAAAGAAAGGAGACTTAGGGGTAAAAATCAAAGAGAATATCTTGTCAGATATAGAAATCCAGTACATGAAGATGAATGGATGGCAGAATCAGAAATACCTGACTCAGATAAACTCTTAAGAAGATTTAGACATGAAAGAAGGCCACAAGCCTGAATATGTCTATAAATGTGCTTTAAATTACTTGATCTGAGTAATGTGAAGAGGTCGAACAGTGGACATTAACCCCCCTTGGGGCCTTATTCTTTTATCACTAATAAAATTGTAGTACAATTTTATTTTTTGGTGGGAGGGAATGTGAGCCTTGAGGTATATTTTACATACCCAAATAGGCCACAATTATCTTAAAAAGAAATTTTGAATTATGCAAAACTCATAAGTGATGAATATATCCAAAATTCATCATTTTCAATTTAAGAAAAGATGAATAACTTTTTATTGAGTAGGTAAATCCATGGATTTAAGACCAGATTCGGATTCTACACAAAAATTCACCTAGGGTAGACCCATAGAGTGAATAAGCTCAATTTAAGTATTTGAGGTGGTAAAATGGAAAATACTTCAATACCACATCATCAATACCACATAAAAGATCCGTGAAAATTTTTGTTTTTCTTAATTTCACGCCAAAATAATGGGAAAGTGAGAAATCCCATGTTACATATACACTAAGAATAGTGTTATGCATGTTTTGAGCACTTAATATCATGGTATTCTTACATGGACTTTTGGTACACCCATAGTGGATATCTCACTTTAAGCTTAAATTACCATTTTGATGTAAAAATTAGGCAAGGGGGACAAAAGACATCAAAGAGAGCCAGGGTACCCAACTTCTGAGGCCTCAGAGGCGTGGATAGCTCCAGAGCATGGATTCATGGCTCATATTGGCCCAATTGGTAAACTAAAACTCTTTGGGAACTTGGTTACCAAGTTACACTTACTGTAATCACAAGAAAATAGCAAATAACCTGCTATTTTGACGTGCCAAGGAGGTAATGAGCTACTTAGACTCCTGTAACCACGTCAATTCTTGATGACTTTCCATGACTAGACCCTCAAAGAGTAATTAAAACCCTTTTGGTACTCATATTCATTGATTTACCTCATAGCAACCAGCAAAATACTGCTATTTGCAATTCTACGTAGAAATGAGGTAAAAACTTCAAAAATTCATTAAAAATACAATTCTTAATGAATCTTTCTGAAACTTTGAGGACCAATGGAGAACTGTATTATCTATGGTACAACCAAAAAGAATTACAGTTTTATTAGTAAAATTAAAAGTTTTACTTACAGTCCATTTTTGACCATTCCATGTGAAACACTGAATCTTCAAAAATTCACAGTAATTAAAACCTGTGATGAAATTGGCAATAACATTGATAACTTTGAGAAATCAATGATTATTTTAGAATAAAAGAAAATTTACTGTTGTTACTCCTTTTATTCTTAACCATATTGGGGTTGGTAGTCACGTAAAAGCATCAATTAAGTAATTATGATAATCTTATGTGACAACAGATGATGTAATCATTAATCCAAAAAGGTTTATTGTTTTCTCACTCACTGGGTTTTCAGTTTGCTCCATGGCACGCCTCTGTGAGCTGTTGTTGACTTAAAAGAAGCCTCTTCTTGCTGTTTTTTTTTCATATCATCATCATCTTATCAATTTATTAAACCATTATTACCAACAAGTAAGTATTAGTTAAAGCTATTCTTAAGTGTTTCAAATCTTTCCAAATCATCCAGAAAGACGTGAAATCCTAGAATCCAACTATATATTGTTGTAATACTGTTATAAATCCTTTTGATCCCTTAAATCCACAATTCCACGTCAAATTTCTCTACTTTTATCTATCAATAAGTTCTTTGGAGTATTAGTGAGTCATTTATCTTTAATTCTTAAAGTTTTTCTCTAGTAATAGTTTTCTTCAAGAATTATCTTTATAATTATTCTTGTAAAAGATAATTATATATTAAAATAATTTCATTATTTTAATAAAAGAAGTTTTTATTATTAAATTCTTCTTGTAATTGATTCTTGTAGACAATTACTGCTCACAGTTATAATCACTAGTAGTGTATAACACATGAAAGAAATAATTTTATAGTTATTTAATTGTGGTTATAATAATTTTTTATTATTATATTTCATAAGAACAGACATAGTACTGTTGATCAATATTAATATTATCATCAGTTTCATAGTCACATCTTACAAATACAGGTTGGAAACCTTAATTGAATTCTTGCAGATCCAAAAAGTTGGGTACCCCCACTCTGTTTGATCTTTTTCCTTTGTTCCACCTTTTTTCATGGATTTTGCCCTTTTATTTATTTAAAGCTATACTATGGCCTTAAAGACCTTTAGATTGAGCTCACGCAGGATTTACATTCTGTATGGCAAATACTTAGCCAATTCAGTAAACATACACACACCTCAATTTCAACTAAAATTTTGGTAAGTTTGCATAAACCTTAGGAAACTTTAAATTTAAGCTTATTCAAGCTTAAATTCAACAATTTTAAAAAAATGATAAAAAAGTTACATTAGTCCTGTGAGATTCTTAAATCTTCCGATAACATAAGAAATAAGATTTTTTGGGTATAACACCCTGTGAGTGTACCCTAGGTTATTTTTGGTGTAGAATCCAAAGATAACATAATATTTATAGCTTTTGTTATCCAAAATAAAGCTATAATTACTTTTTTTTATTTTTTATTTTAAATTCAATTGAAAAGTCTGTTGAAGACTAAATTAGCTGTATATAAAATCATTTTTGGCCTTATGGATATGTTATACATACCTCACAGGCTCACATTCCCTACCATGAAAAAACAATTTACCACAATTTTTTTTTATTAGTATACCCCCAATTTAATTAGGGGGGTATCATCCACTGTCCAACCTCTCTACTTATACTTTCAAGTATATAAAGCACACAATTCAGATTTTTCATTTAGGAATTGGTCTTCTCTCATGTCTGAATCTTCTGAGAAGCATTTGGGAATCAGGTATCCTTGCTGCTACAATCTGTTCATCTTCATGTTGTGGATTTCTGTACCTGACAAAGTATTCTCTTTCATCTTTCCCCCTAAGTCTTCCTTCTTTCAAGACTTTTAGTAATTTTTTATTTTCACTCTGATAAACTGGAGGTACTTCTAAGGGTGTTTCATTTCTCCAAAGAAATAATTCCTTATCACTTGAAGTGTAATTCTCTACCAGACTAACAGGAAAAGCTGGATGTTTGTTTTCCAATTCTTCTGAAAGTTGTACTTGTACTGCATTTGTCCCATGAAGGGTTTTAATAATAAACGGTCCTGAAAAGGAATATTTCAATTTCTTTGGACCTTCAATATCATGAAAGCTCAAGCTTGAAACTAGTATTAAGTCCCTCACTTTGAATTCTGGGATTTTATGAATTTTATGACATTTCTGTTTAGCATATTCAAACGAATCATTCATGCTTTTAGTGGCATGATGCCTTACTTTATCAAGCAATAAGTTAAAGCTTGAAGCAGTTGGATGAATATCAACTAAATCATTCTTCAAAGTATCAACTTGAAGCTTACGGTTCCATTGTTTTTCCAATATTGCAGTAGTTTAGCCTGTTGAAGCATGGATGGAGGTCTTGTAGGCTAATTCCAATGCTGGTATAAGAGTACACAGATCATGGGTAAAACCATCAGAATTTTTATAAGTTATTTTATCAAGAAATAAAGATAACTTATAAACTCAACTTATTGGATAAAGTTGTTTTAAGGTATTTTATGGAAAATTACCTCAAAAATAAAGAAAAATATCTAACATTAAATAAAAAATGTTTTTAGTAAAAATTTTGTATTTTGAATTTTTTATTTGATTTTATATTTTCTTTAAAGAAATAATAATTATTCACTTAATAAGTTATTAATCAAAATTTTATTATTATTCACTTTATACTATAATAACTCAAAGAATAAATTTCAAGTCTGCAATGTGAAAAAGCCACTAGTTAGACAAAAGAAATTTATTCCAAGTCACTCAATAGTCTATTGTTTCAAACAATATTCTTCAGAAAAAAAATAACTTTATTAATATTATAAAGATTATTTATAAGGGATAAGTACCGGAAAAGCCAATATTAAAGTAAATATGGCAATTTTACGTCAAAAAACAGTAAAATAAGGTCTAGAATATGATTTATGTCCCAAAAATTGGTTGAAATAACAACCAGGCCCCCAAATGTAAGGTTTCTTTATGAACCTCTTGATAATAGTCACAATATCAAGACTACTATGACTGTCCTCAGTAGAAGAATATAATATAATAAAAGATTATAACCACAAATTTAAATATAATTATATAAAAAAACTAATTATTATACAAAATCATAATAATAAAATCATAATGATTCTAATAAATTATAATTATTCTATTATTGTTATAGTCACTGACAATTATAACAATAAGAAGTGTGAAGCTCTTAATGAGACAATTACATGTGTAAAATATAAATATTATTTATGAGAGAATTGAAACACACACTGTGCAGAAAAAATTCTTATAGAAAAATTCTATATAAAAAACTAATGATAGAGAAAAAAAGATATAGAATTTTAGAGAAAATTTACTTATAATATTTATTTATTACACCAAGTCAAACAACAACAGTTATTATATTAAATAATAATTATAAGTTAAAAACATGCCAAAACTCAATATTTCAAATGATAAAACAACTTTTCATAATAAAAAATATGATGAAAGAGTTTTTGAGAGGAATTTGTGGATTTTAAAAGATATTTTAAAGACAATAATTTTATAAAATAAAATAGATTATAGGTGATTACAACAATAATCTAATTTCTATGATTTCAATTATTCAATTTAAGATTAATAAAGAATAAAATACTTAAGAAATACATTAATAATAAGATTTTGTATGTAATGAAGCTTTACCTGCTTAAATGTCTAATATGATTGGATTGCTAATGGATTATGGACAAAAGCAGTGATGAAAAGACTCTTTTTATGTCTACAGATCAGCTCTCATGATTCATAATGGATATAGAGGGAGTTCTCAGGACAAAACTGAAAAACCATGTTTCAAAATAAGGCTCTTAACTAGAGGTAACTTATTTTTAATTCCAGTTGAAAGTTACCAGTGTTATTCTTAACTCGAAGTAACTTTAATCCTCATTTAAGTTGATTATTTCAAGTTTTCATATAAAAGAAGTTTATTTATATTAAATTTGATCACATAAGCAACTTAAAAATAGAGTTACAAGCAGAAATCTTTTAAACTCAATTTTTTATTAATTTTGAAAGAAATCTTAATTTTCTTTAAGTATAATTAAAAGAGTACATTTCCAGGCTAATTACCCCGGAAATCTGTTTATAAAAGATACTTGAAATTGAATTTATATATGGATAGTATGAAGTTGTAAGCTGTGTGAAATGTTCAAGCAAATCCATTAAGAATTGGGTTTTTGATGAATTTTTGAAGTTATTGCCCATTTTACATGTAAAATAGAAATACACACTAAAACTCAACTTTTGATAAGGTTTTAATGCTTTTAAATTTGAAGCTTTAAGCTTATTTAAGCTTTTAAAGGTCTCAAAAACTTAATTTCAAGCCTGCATATCGGGATTTACCTATTGGCAGCTTGAAGTTCCTGTCCAAATTGGGATAAAACCCGTTTAAACTTTAAGGTTGGATCAAAGTCTAATCTTAAAGTTTAAATAAGGTTGGAAATCCTCCAATTCATGTGGACAACCTTAATTGAATCCTTGAAAATCCATAAAGCTGGGTACCCCAGGTCTGTTTGGTCTTTTTCCTTTGTCCCACCTTTTTGCATGGATTTTTCCCTTTTATTTATTTAAATCCATACTATGGCCTTAAAAACCTTTAAATTGAGCACACACAGAATTTACATTCTGTATTACAAATACTTGGGAAATTAAGTAAATATACACAACACCTCAATCTCGACTAAAATTTTGGTAAGCTTGCATAAACCTTATGCAGCTTTAGATTTAAGCTTATTTAAGCTTAAATTAAACAATTTTAAAAAAATGTTAAAGAATTTACATTAGTACTGTGAGATTCTTAAATCTTCCAATGACATAAGAAATAAGATTTTTTGGGTATAACACCCTGTAAGTGTACCCTAGGTTATTTTTGGTGTAGAATCCAAAAATGACATAACATTTATCACTTTGTTTATCCAAAAAAGTCATACTTATTATTTGTAACTTTTTATTCTAAATTCAATTGAAAAGTCTGTTGAAGACTAAATCAGCTCTATATGAAATCATTTGTGGCCTTATGGGTATGTTATACATACTTCACATGCTCACAGTCTGGATATGAAACATTGATTGAAAATCAAGTACTTTTCCTGTCCTAAAAATTAGTATAAGGTAGATATTAATTAAAAACAGTATGAAATAAGATTTTTAAGACAAAACACACAAAACTTTATTTTTTTTTAATTTTATAAGTGTAAAAAAAGAATATCATAAAGATTCATTGTTTTACCAACAATAAGATATTATCCACAAATACTCTTCAAGAGATATTTAATGCTAGAAAAGCAATTCTTTCAAGAGAAATTCTAATTGGAATTAATCAAGTAACAAACTGCAGGCAATTGAAATAAGAAAATAGTCTTTAAAAGTATTATTAAAGAGAAAACATGCCCAAACGTTACCAGAGTGAATTTGGAAACAAAGTTACAAAGTTAACAGTTATGAAAGATGCTCTTACTCACTTATGGGGTGGTTCAAGGGTAAAAATGATTATCATAATTTTTTAACCTGGTTAAATGATTTAAAATTCTAATAAAAGGGTGGTCAGAATATTTTATTGATTGGTGTAACAGTGTTTAAACTAATTATAAAAGGAAAATATTCTAACATGACAAGAAAAGTGGGGCAAAGAAGACATTCTTTTATAGCCATCAATTTTCTTACTTCAAAAGTAAAATTTGCTCTTGTAGGTTGTGGAAAACACTCTGAAAATAGAAAAGCCAATTTTGGCATCATTGAATCCTGGTATAAACCAAAAAGGGGCTGGCTTTAGCCATTTTTTGCTATTTTAAGCCATCTTGGACCCTTAAATCAGCTATTTCTATAGTAATAGCTGGTTATAAGCCTTCAAAGCACGTCAGAAGGTGTGTAAGAGATTTCAAAGCCAGTTAAAGCTGTTTTTACAAAATATTTTTTATCTTAAGTGTAGCTTTACCCTCTTTGCAACAGTTAAACCTGCCCTGGTTGGTATCAAAACCTCATCATCAATTGAGTCACAGACCCTGTGACTCAATTCCAGGCCAAAATTTATGAGATTTTTCATGTATTTTGATATTTCACACCTGTCAGAAAGTAATTTGTTGGTGTGGCTCCCCCTTGGAGCCAAGATTTTCCTTCCCCCCCAGAATCAATCTTTCCAATTTATTTTTTCTTTAATTCATCATCATGTATTATACTTATAATTTAAATATGTAATTCAATTTATTATCTACAGTACACAGCTGTAGTAGTTGATACCTCATATTTAAATTAAGTTTCAATAATATAATACATGTGCACATTGTGACATTTAAATTGAAAATACTTCAATTCCTCATAGCTTCTAAACTACACACAACACCTCAGTTTTAACACAAAGATTATTGGTAAACACCACAGGTGATGTGAATTGAATTAAGGTTTTGAGGACTTTCAACTTTTGAACAGAAAATACTAAAAGCTTCATGTCAGCCTGTGACTCAAAACCAGAGCACAAGCATGACAGCCAAATACCATGAATCAATGGTATAGCCAAGATACCACCAAAACATGGAGCTGAGCAAAATCATCTCAAAAGGTATCAAAGGAAAGAGGAAAATAAACCCTTTACAAATATACAAGTCCCATCACAATAGGACAAGGGATAACAAAGATATTCCTGCTCAAAGTTGTTGCTGAGCATAAACCTTAATTTTCAGCTCTCATCTGAAATACAGAGTAAGGGGCTTAACCCCATCAAATGGGTATTCAAAATGAAGCTCTAAGTCAGGGCTATCCAATGATACAATTCAAACTTAGCTAACACCAGTATTACAGAAGTTATTGTCAAATTCAGGCCAAATAAGGGTGAATAAAATATTCACCTCTCATCTAACTTCTACAGTCTTAGTGTGAGATACCTAAAGTGGGGTCTTTTTGGAAAGAGAACAATCAGGCCTATCTGATTGTGCCATTGATTTCCCCATATCTGATCTAGAACAAAATCTATAAGGCAAACAAGCCCAATACAGCTTTTTGCCTAAAACACGCATATGTGCAAAAATCTTGTACATGGGATAACTTTTCCATATTTAATGATAACCATATACCAATTTTGAGGTTGATATCTCAAAAACGGACAGAGGTATGGCTGTTTTAAGGTCAAAATCCCACAGTCTGGCCAATACAGCCTTACCATGTGATAATATCCCATAACCATGATTATGAGGTGTCAAACTGACAAAGAAGCTTGTTTTATGTCAATACCTCATAGTTCATTCAATGCTGGGGTCCCATATAGGTTCTGTACAGAGGTCTATGCATCATACACGTCAGAATCAAGCTGTGTGGTCCCCAGATGAAATTTTTCACCCAGTATTGGTGAAAACTGCCCAGATGTGGTTTCAAAACCACATCTGAGCCCAATACAGGCTATACAGGCCTTTTGCAAACCACAATTCTGTCTTTTAGAGTGAAACGTCTTCACTTCCTCTACGTGAAAAGGTCTAGCAGCCTTTTCACCCCATTTCAGGATAAAAGGAGGCCTCTTCACTGCCAGAAAAGGAATCCCCATCCTGCTCTTGAATTCCTACATAGTACAACTGTCAAAAACAGCTATACTATTGGAAAATAATCAGTTTATACTATAATTCTTAGTATTGTAGTCTTTATTATTGTAACCCAGCAGGTAAGGCTGCACCCAGGGCTTTCAATAGTGCTCACCACCACTAATTCTCATTAGTAAAGCCCTTATATCTTTGATTAAAAAAAATTAATACTTTTTATCTGTGTCATAGTCATAGTTAAAGCTTTGAATAGCCTTATTACCTCTTTATCATAGACTCACCCTGACACTTCATTTGAGCTTATTTAGAGTTGAGTTACAGAAATTTTACCCAGAAGTGACCCCACCTTATTTTTTATGAGGAGTCCAATGGTGAAATAATTTTCATATGTTTATTTGTAGTATGAAATTTTATAATAATTTTTATTTAACTTTTTTCCGAAAAATTTCAATTTTTGTATCTTTGTTTAAAATTAATTATTACTCAATTTTTTCAAGTGAAAATGTGTTTTCACAATTTTAAATTTCAATATAGCTTCATTTTCAAATTATAATGGAATTTTCATTTTAGTGTATAAATCTATATTTATATTTTAATTTTTTTTAAAAATATAAATAAATTGATTTTCTTTATAATTGTATCTTGTTTTATTATTTGTGGTCTTTTAGGTATTTGAAAATACCTCTAAGGATCACATTTCCTCCCCCTAAAAAAAATATTACCTCTTAATATTGTTATTTCTTGTGTTCCTGAACCTTCAGAGAAGCTTAGTAGGTTCAGGTATGTCCTTTTCTGCTAACCAATAATCTTTACAAGTTGGATCACTGTACCTAACACAGTATTCCCTTACTTTCTTGGTTCTTAACTTCCTTTCTTTGAGAAATTTGGTGATTTTCCTAGTACCAGAATCTTCAATAGGAGGTATATGCTGGGGAACTTCATTTCTCAAAGCAAGCTTCTCAGCATCACAAGACCTATATGGCTTTACCAAGCTTACTGGAAATGTAGGATGCTTATTGCTAAGTTCCTGAGATAATTCTACTTCAATTGCATTTTCCCCATAGATGGCCTTAATAACAAAAGGTCCTGCAAAGGAGTCTTTGAGCTTTTGAAATCCCTTGATGCTATTGATCTTACTGGTAGATACAAGTACTAAATCTCCCACTTTAAAATCTGGAGTGGCATGTGATTTTTCCCATTTGTTGTTGGCATATGCAAATTAGTCCTCCATGCACCTCATTGCATGCTTTCTAGCTTTGTCTAGAATTTCTTTGCAGCTACTAGCTGTGGGATGTATCTCAATCAAATCCTTCCTTAATGAATCTTGGGGTAATTTGGGATTCCATACCTTTTCTAGAATAGAAGGAGTTTGATTGGTACTGGCATGAATCAATGTTTTATATTCCAACTCCAGTTCTGGTAAGAGAGTACACCAATCATGGGTGAACCCATCACAATCTTTAAGTTCAAGGCAATATGCACAAAATCTTCTTACCATATCTTCCAAGGTTTGGATCATTCTTTCAGCCAGACCATCTGTTTGTGGGTGGTAGGCTGTAGAGAAGGACAGCTTTGTTCCATATAATTGGTGAATATTTGTCCATAGTTCTGAGGTTAATTTGAGGTCTCTGTCACTAATTATATTTGTGAATATGTGAGTCCGTGATATTACTCTATTCCATATTAGAAAAGCTGTATCCATGGATGTATCATCCTTGTGACATGGAAGAAAGATTGGAGTCATACTAAATCTATCAACAATCACCAGGCATGCATTATAGCTTCTATCACCCCCTGGTTGTAGGCCAGTTACCCAATCCATATGAAAACTTTCCCAAGGTCTTTTGGGTTCTTGGATTTTGATCATACTCCCAAGTCTTTTGCCTATGGATTTATTTGCCTTTTGACATCTTTCACAGGTTTTGCAATACTCTGCAACATCTTCCTGCAGCATTCAACACCATATGCAGGTCTTCACTTTTTCTCTTGTTCTGGCTTCAGACAGATGTCCTGAAAAGGGGAGGTCTTGGCATTATTTCAGTAAAAGATTTATTGACACATGTGTGTTTGGTCCTGTGGTAGATTATACCATCCAGTAGGTGAAATATTCCTTCATCATAAGATTCCTTCCATACTTAATCCAAGGAATTTATTAGAGAGCTGTCTTTAAAGTATTTGTTAAGTAATTGGAATAGGATGCTACAATTCTTATCTTGAGTGTAACTGTTTGTTACTTCTTCAGAGAAGGTGGTGTTCAATTCTTCAACACTTATTCCTTCTATTGGGATCTGTGGGGAAGCTTCTTCTGGAACATTATCAGGATTATCAATATTATTTGGTAATGGCCATCTGCTTAGTCCATCTTCATTTTTATGAATATTCCCATCTTTATGAGCAATAGTCATATTACCTCTATACTCCTCTATGGCTATTTTCCATCTGAGCATATTCCTGTTTTGTTTTTTCATGTTTAAAAGTTATTTGACAGAGGTGCAATCTGTTATCACTCCAAAACCACATCCTTCTAGGAAGTAATTGAGTTTTTCTAAGGCCCAGACAAGGCATTAACACTCCATCTGACTTGCCCCATATCTAGCTTCAGCTGGATTTTTTTCCTGGATATGAAAAATATGGGTCCTTCCCCAGATTTATCATTTATAATCTGGACTTGATGAAGTGCAGCACCTAGACCATCCCATGATGCATCAATATAAAGCTTAAAGGGAAGCTTGAAGTCTGGAATCAGTAAGAGTGGAACAGTGTTCAAGGCTTGTATTAAAGATTCAAAGGCTTTGACTCTGTCAACAGTCATTTTGAATACTGTGTCTTTGTCACATAATCTATAAAGAGGTCGTGCTATGGATGCAAAATCTTTAATATGTTGCCTGTAATATCCTGCAAACCCCAAAAATGATTCAATTTCTTTTTTGTGCTGAGGCATAGGTTTCAGTAGCACTGCTGAAAATTGTTTTTTGCCAATCCCAAGGGATAAACCAGAGACTAAAGGTCCCAGTGCTTTGAGTTCTTTAAATTGAAAATGACATTTCTTTAAGGAAATTTTCATTTTTACAGATTGAATCTTTTTAAGACTATGGATAATCTGTATAATCTGTATATATTCCTTTGGCAATACTCTGCAACATCTTTCTGCCACATTGGCCACCATATACAGGTCTTTACCTTTTCTCTTGTCCTGTCCTCAGAGAGATGTCCTGAGAAGGGGATTTCATGGTATTCTTTTAGTAAAATATTAATTAAAGACCTGTCCACAACTGTTATTACACATGTTTGCTTGGTTCTGGGGAAAATTGTACCATCCAATAAGTGAAATATTCCTTCATCATATGATTTCTTCCATATTTCATCTAAGGCATGTATCAAAGAGTTGTCCTTACAGTCTTTGGTAAGCAATTGGCATAGGATTCTACAATTCTTATCTTGAGTATAGCTGCTTCTTACTTTTTTGAAGAATGCTGTGTTCAGATAGGTAGCACTGATTCCTTCTGTTGGTATCTGTGGGGAAGCTTTGCCTGGTACATAAACAGGATTATCAATATTCTTTGGTAATGGGTATCTTCTCAGTCCATCTAAGTTTTTATGAATATTTCCATCTTTGTGAACAATAGTCATATTACCTCTATACTCCTGTATGGGTATTTGCCATCTGAGAATATTCCTGTTTGGTTTTTTCATGTTCGAAAGTTATTTAACAGAGGTACAATATGCTATCACTCCAAAACCACATCCTTCTAGGAAGTAATTGAGTTTTTCTAAGGCCCAGACAAGGCATGAACACTCCATCTGACTTGCCCCATATCTAGCTTCAGCTGGATTTTTTTCCTGGATATGAAAAATATGGGTCCTTCCCCAGATTTATCATTTATAATCTGGACTTGATGAAGTGCAGCACCTAGACCATCCCATGATGCATCAATATAAAGCTTAAAGGGAAGCTTGAAGTCTGGAATCAGTAAAAGTGGAGCAGTGGTCTAGGCTTGTCTTAAAGATTCAAAGGCTTTGACTCTGTCAACAGTCATTTTGAATACTGTGTCTTTGTCACATAATTTATAAAGAGGTCTTGCTATGGATTCAAAATCTTTAATATGTTGCCTGCAATATCCTTCAAACCCCAAAAATTATTGAATTTCTTTTTTTGCTGAGGCATAGGTTTAAGTAGCACTGCTGAAAATTTGTTTTTGCCAATCCCAAGGGATGAACCAGAGACTAAATGTCCCAGCTCTTTGAGTTCTTTAAATCAAAAATGAAATTTCTTTAAGGAAATTTTCATGTTTACCAATTGAATTTTTTTAAAACTCTGGATAATCTGTATATATTTTCTTCCTAGGTCTTGGAACAGACAATAATTTTATCAATTTAAATGATTAACCATCCTTCTGAAATTTCTTCAGGGAAGATTTAATTCATCATTCTTTCAAAGTGTGGAAGTGTATTTTTGATTCCAAAAGGAATCCTTAAATATTCATAAACTCCAAAATGAACAATAATCCTCAGGTATTCTCTTGCCCTTGGTGTCACCACATTTTGATGAAATCCTTTAAGGGCATTCATGATGCTTATATACACTGCTTGAAATATTTGGGTAAGGGTAATTTCGATTTTTGGTATTGGGTACCTGTCTGGAACAGTGTAAGTATTCAGAGCTCTAAAGTCCCCAACCATTCTATATTTTCCATTATGCCATGCCACTATGACTGATTTAGTTATTTCTACTTCCTCATTGTGGTCAAACTTTATTATTATCCCAAGGTCTAGAAGCTCTTTAATATGGATCTCCAGAGCTTCTCTTGATTTAGGAATTTCTGGATGTGCAGGTCTTCTCAAGGGTGGTGAATAAGGTCTTTAAATATCAAGAATAATTTCAAACCCATGACCCACAATTGCTCCCAGTGGCTCTTTATCTGATTCAAAGGATTCTTTGTGGTCATATAAAAGGGCAGAAAGTTCACTTTCTTGTTTATCAGTGAGGTGAATACTGATTTAAGCTTCATTTAAGTGTTCAAAATTGAGATTTTCTAACTCTAAGCTGACTGATGATACTTTGTGTAATGTAATTCTTCTTTCAAATGGTAAAAAGGAAACTTTTTGATGCTTATTTTCCCCAATGGTAAAGTATATGCCTTAATTGTCATTTAAATCTACGCCATACATGATTAAGTAATCATTTCCAAATAGTAAATGGGTGCTAGAGAAGTTTTCCATAACAACAAATTCAACAATTATTCTTAAATTCACATTTATATGTGGAAATATGACATTAGTTTCAAATATGCCCAATGCTTTCATGGGATTACTTGCAATGTTAAATTTTGTGCCATCAATTGGCAACAATTTATCTTCAAAATTTGGTGCACAAGTCATAAGCAAAGATCTTCCAACATGAGAGCAGAAGGCTCCCGGGTCAAGTAAAAGCTTACGTGGTTTGTTTCCAATTACCACTTCTTTTATACAGGAGTTACCAGCTTTATAACCTTTTCCCCTGTTGGGTTTGGTTTTCATTAGTTTTGCATCTTGAATTTTTGATAAATCAAGCTGAACATTCCTTAATTATGGCAAGTAGGAATAATATTTCATGATGTCAAAAGTGACATTGATATTTTCTATATCTTTTAAAGATTCAGAGAATATTGATGAATCATCCTCAATTACCTCATCCTTTTCTACATCAGGTTCCTTTTCAATGTCGATTTCATTGATTTTCCCCTTCTTGCGACATTTATTAGCTAAATGTGTGGTGCATTGGCAAATATGGCACTTTATCATTACATCTGCAGATTTATAATTAATATTATTAGAATTTTCTTTTGGATCTTTGTCCACAGAATCTTTTCAAGGTGTATCAAACCTTGTTTTTAGATTCACCCTACTAGACTCAATTCTGGTTCTGGTGGTTACTTCTTGTAATATATTAATGATATATTATGCTGAAGATTGTTCAGTAGTCCTGCTTTGACAGAATGCTCTAAGTCACCTCCACATTGTCTTAGCATTTTTCTGTGAATCATAAATTCTGACATGTCAGGATATAATGCTGTCAATATGTTGTTTTTGGCAAAACCATGGTAAATCTTTGTCTTTTTCAGCATTGAATTTAGCAGATTAAAAGGCTCTTTTGTCCTTAAATCTCCAAGAATCATTGGCCCATTTGTTGATAATTTGGGTTTTCTACCAAGTCCAGATTTGGTTTCCATGTGCCTGTCTCAATTTTATATACCATCTGGGTGCTGATCTGCTAAAAAGGTGTTAAATCTTGCTGTTACCAATCTACCAGGTAATGAAAAATCCTCTTTAATCATTTCGATACCTCTGATAAATTCCATATGGTCATACTCTCCTTCACCACTGAAGTGAGGTCATTCTTTAAGTTTTGGTACTTCTTTCAAGAGTGCTTGGCCCATTGATTGTTCCAAGTTATGAGGAGAAGTGGAATATTCTTTCTTTAATTGTGAACTTAAACATCCAATACTTGTGAATTGGGAATTCCTGCACCCTCATTTTGATTCAGAGGTGTAGAACTTCTGGGGAAGGTGTGCGGTAATTGCTCAATATCATTCATTTTACTGTTGCTACACATTTAAGAATTTCTAAACTCATTTTGGAAGCTTTGTATTAGATTTATTACTTTAATTTTATACATATCTTCCTTATGTGTTAGTTCTTGCCATAATTCTGTCTGCCTAGTATTATCAGAAGTGACTTGATTCAATTTAATTGTTAATCTTGATACTTCTTGCTGTGAGGTGTCAAAAGACCTTTTCAAGGAAATTTTATGTGTCTTTACTTCATTAAATTAATTTACAATATCCTCAAGAACTTTCTGATTATCTTTTTTGATAATATTTATGGCTTGTTTTGTTGTTTTTTCAATTATATCATCAATATTGAATTTAGAATATTTGTCAGTTAATTATTTCATAATGGCAGATTGTTCACTTAATTTATTTCCAAATTAATTGTCATTATTAGAAGCTTTAGTTGCTCTTGAAACTTGTTCAAAACACATAAGTGTCTCATTTATTTGGCTCAGACTCAAGCTATTTGCTTTAAGACTGTTACAAATTGATGAATTTTTATCAGAAATATGACTTTTCACATCATTTATAGCTATATACAGGTTTGGAATTCCATCTAGAATATCCAAAATCATTTCTGAAATTTTAGTCTGTCTTCCTCCTTTTTCTACAATTCCATCATTGTTCTGGCCATCTGAAATACATTTTCCATGGCATCCTGCTGAATCTTTGGGATTCTGTAGCCCTGGCTGTAAGTTTTTGTAGCTGGTACTTTGCCTTTGCCCTTATTCTGAGCTTTTGGCTGCTTTTCATGCTGGAATTGCTGCTGCTGGCTACTGGGGCTGTTTTTGGCACTTGCTTGGGTGGTGGAGGGTTGTTTTTCCTCCATTATGCTGTTAAAAGCATCATGTTTTTCTTTTCCATCAATGCATGCCATCCATTGAGTAACTTGCAAGTGTTGGGATGGCCCAGGAAGTTTCTCACAGTCAGGTAGGAACTCATGCAGTTTTTCCACAGATCTGCAAGGATCTGGTAGTCTTTGTGCTGCAATGCGTTGTTGTATGCCTTCTGGATGGCTTTGTATATGTCCACTGAGGCTTCTTGTGCTGGTGTCAGCTCTTATTGAAGATAGAACAGTATTATCAGATTCATAATGGCATAATTTGTCATTTTGGGATTCATTTACTGAAACTTGTCTTTCTGGAACTGATTGACTTCTGCCCTAATCAGGTCTATAGCCTTTTTGGGAGCTTCTTGAGTGGCTATAACTGGCTCCGACCTGGTTGAAGGCATATTTTATGATTAAAATGCTTGAAAATGGTAACTTTACATCACAAATTCCTATTTTCCAAATTCTTTGACTTCTGCAGGCTACTACTTATGTCTAAGTTAATTAATTCACAAGAAATTGGCTGTGGTTGGCTTTTCTGGGTTATAATAACTGTGCTATTATAGTCAGAATTGGCAGTACTGGCAGGAATAATGCTAGTAGCTGTTCGTCAGGCTGAGTCTATATTGAAGTGGTAATAAGAGTATTTACAACTAGAATTATGACTGTGACACGTAGAAAATTGATTAAAAATAAGGGTTTTTGATTTAAAAGATGATTTAAAATGTATTTAAAGGGTTCTACTATTGAATAATAGTGGTGGTGAGCGCTATTGAGAACCCAGGGTGCAATCTTACCAGTTGGGTTACTATAATAAGAGTTACAATAATTAAATATATAACTATACCTGTTTATTACCCAAGAGTAAAACTGTTTTTGACAGTTTACTACGTAGGGTATTCAAGAGCAGGATGAGGAGAGGCTTTTGGCTGTGAAAAGCCCTCCTTTTATCCTGAAATTGAGGTGGAAAGGCTGCTAGACCTTTCCACGTAGAGGAAGTGAAGATTTTTCACTCTCTATGACAGGCTTGTGGTTTGCAAACAGCCTGTATACCCTGTATTGGGCTCAGATGTGGTTTTGAAACCACATCTGGGCGGTTTTCACCAATACAGGGTGAAAATTTTCATCTGGGGACCTCACAGCCTGATTCTGACATGTATGACGTGTAGAATGCTGTATAGAACCTGTATGGGACCCCAGTATTGACTGACATATGAGGTATTGAAGTAAAAACATGCTTCTTCGTCTATTTGACACCTCATATTCATGGTTATGGGATATTATCCCATGGTAAGGCTGTATCTGACAGCAGGTGGGATTTTGACCTTAAAATGGTCATAACTCTGTCCGTTTTTGAGATATCAAGCTCAAAGTTGGTTCATTGAATAGCTCTGTATGTGCTCTACACAATGGTACCCAACCTGACATGGTTATCATTAGATATGACAAAGTTATCCCATGTACAAGTATTTTTGTACATTGGCGTGGTCTGGGCAAAAGCTGTATTAAGCTTGTTTGGCCAATAACTTCTGTTGTAGTTGAGCTATGAGGAAATGAATGGCACCATCAGATAGCCCTAATTGTGCTCTTTCCAAAAAGACCCCACTTTAGGTATCTCACACTAAAACTGTAAAAGTTAGATGAGAGGTGAATGTTTTGTTCACCCTTATTTGGTCTGAATTTGACCATAACTCAAGTAATACTGGTGCTAGCTCAGTTTGGCTGGTACCATTAGATAGCCCTGGCTTTGAGCTTCATTTTGAATACCCATTTGATGGGGTTAAGCCTCTCCTTCTAGATTTTAGATGAGAGGTGAAAATTAAGGTTTATGCTCAGCAGTAACTTTGAGCAGGAATAGCTTTGTTATTTCTTGTCCTATGGTGATGGGACTTTTATTTTCAGAAAGAGGTGAGTTTCCTCTTTCTTTTGATACCTTTTGAGCTGATTTGGCTCAGCTCCATGTTTTGGTGGTATTTTGGCTATACCATTGGTTTATGGTATTTTGGCTGTCATGCTTGTGCTCTGGTTTTGAGTCACAGGCTGACATACCCTCCCTCTAAAAAAAGGCTCATCATTGATGAGACTTTCCTCTCCTCTTGGAGGTATTAGCATGGTTCATTTGAACTTGAGCCAACAACTTTCTTGTAGTCATACCCTCCCTGTCTGGTGGCTTATGTTTCAAACCATCCAGGTGTTTGGTCATTGGTTTCCTCCTTTGGGAATGGACTGAACCAATTTCCTCTATTGCATGGTTCTTAAATTCCACCAAATATTCCTCATGGGGGTTAGGTTTGCTGTATGAATTATTTCCACCGCCATTCCCCACACTATCAGAGTCAGATTCATGACCTTCTTGGTCTTTTGTTGTTTCTTCCTCTCTTGCAAATATCTCTTCCCTGTCTTTGGGAGAATTTTCTGCATATTGATTGGGTGGTTCACAATTGTGAAATCCTGTTGTGATTTCAGAATCTGAATCATGAGTTTCTTTGGCTTCCAGGGCTGGATTCTCCCTGTTATCACCAGTACTATGGTTATTGTATCTACCAATAGATGTTCTAATCCTTACTTCTTGCAAAGTATTGGATATTTGCTCCAAGGTGGATTCTTTGGAGCATCTGCATTTTACTGCATGTTCTAAGTCTCCTGGTAGTTTGGTCAACAGTTTGTGATTTCTCATTTCTGTTGTTATGTGAGGGTCAATGGCTATTAACCTTTTTGACTGTCTCATACACCAATCATATGGATCTTTGTCCACTGTGTATCTATCATTTCCAAATGAAAGGGTTTTCTGCCATATCCATGTATCATTTCTGTACTTTTGGATTATTTGGCTCCTCCACCATGGCCAGTTTTTTCTGCCATGGATTTCTTTCATTTGTGTGTACCAAATACTAGCATGTCCTTTAAAAGCTGTATTTAATCTGGCAGTAATCCAGTAATCTGGTATACTTGGTACATCAGTAGAGAGTCCATCAATATAATCTATGAGCTCCATATGATCATACTCTCCAGTTCCTGAGAATTTGGGCCAGCTTGAGGCCTCAGGAAGCTGTTTCAAGGCTTCCTTTTCAGTATAAGACATATTATCTCCATCCTGGTATTTTGATGGAGATCTTGCCTTATTCAACAACATGGCATCTGGTTTGATGTCATCTGGTTGATATGGATTCTCCATAGCTTGGCCTTGTGGTTGGGGCTTCAAGCTATGATATGCATTAAACAATTTGTTAATGTCTTGATCCAGACACTCCCTGTCCCTTGTGCTGTGGTGTTGTTCTTCAAAGACTTGGTTCAGTCTTTTGTTGGATTCTTCAGACGCTTTGCTCAGTTGAGCATATCCTTCTTGAAGATTCTTAACTATTTGTTCCAAGGAGGCTTGAGTTTGTCTCATCCTCTCTTGGCTAGCTTTAATTTCTGCAAATTTCTTTGCAGATTGTTCAGCATATTGGGACACTTGTAACCACAGTGTATCACTGTTGATGTTACTCTCAGATGTGACAATGTTATTTTCAGTCTGAGTGGGGGTAATGTTTCTATTACTAGGACTACTGATTCTAGAGTGGTTTACAACTACTTCTGGTTCTTGTGTACTTCTTTTACCAAATCTAAAAGCTTCTGGATCAAGGGGTCTGACTCTTTCTTCCTTTGATTGAAAGAGGTCTTGTTTTTCCCCTTGTATCCTTGTCTTCTCCTGGAAACCTCCTGGAATTGTGAAGAACGGTGACTCCTGGTCACTGATCTGCTGGTTTCTGAATGGTGTGAAGCCACTGGAGAGCTGATTTGGCCTGCTCCTTGTGAACCTGAAGGAATCTGAGTAGGCCCTGTCTGGGTTAACTGTTCTTCTATAGCTTGAATAGTGGCTTGATTCTCCCTTATCCTCTATGCCCTTGCCTCCAGGAGTCTGTGCTGTCTGGTAGGATTCCAACCCTTGGTGATTACCATAAGGTCTTTGAAATCTATCTCTTTGAGACAGATCTTCTGGCAACTTGATCCCAGTTCTGCCCAGTGAGTTGCTAGGTTGAACCTCTTGTTGTCCATGCTCCATTGAAATAAATCTTTGAGGAGTTGGTGGATCTGAAGAACTTGATCCATATCCTTCCAGTCCTCTGGTTTGAGGTTTCTGTTGAATTGGAGTGTGAATGGCAAGGTTGATATTATCTCCCTCATTGTTTTGCCATCCACCACTGTGTCCAGGGTGTCCTCTTTCAGGTCTTCTGGTTCTGGACAATCCTCCTCTATCCTCTGGCTGGTTCCTTTGGAAACCAAGGTCTCTGAGGTATGCAGGAGACATATCAGTGTTTGCAAGCAGTCAAAAACTTTATGTTCTTAGGGTATTTACCTTTGACTGTGCCTTGTACAAATTTATTGTTTGCTGACTTGGGCAGTTTGCCTTTGGAAGTTACAACTGGGTTAATAATTGCAATCTTCCCTGTACAAGTGGTTAAGGTTGGTTTACCTTGTATTGATGCAGAGTTTCGTGGTTTTCTACTTCTCTGAGTGGCTATTGGTGTCCACTTCTTGGCTGTGATGAGACCTTCACTGTGCCTCTTTCCTTTGCCCTTGCTGCCCTCTGGTTCTGAGGGTGTCACTGGTGTGTTGGCCTGTGACTGGGTCTCAAGTGGGATGTAATTTTCTTCCACTGAAATCAAGGCAGGAAAAGGGGGGCTTATGTCAGTTAAGACTTCTTAAAAAATGCTGATTTTGCATGTCTAAGATTGGCCTCTGGGCTTGTATGTTACTACAATGTGCCCTGTATAATGACAGTGTAATTGAATCAACAACTCCACGTCAGAATTACAGCTTTTGGTACCCTGTCACACTGTTTGTGTGCCAGTATCCTACAGATACACTTGTGGTTTTCAAGTGTATTCTGTACAAGTGGCTTTGTATAAGTGTTATTGAGTTAACAATACACTTAACCACGCCTCAACTGATGGTTTTTCAGTCAGAGGTGTCCTTATTCAGTCAAGAATACAGGACTTATTTGATGGCTTATGTGTTTTTATATACAAAACACGCCAAAAATAGTTATATTCAGTGGGTATTAACCACGTGAATAATACTCTTATAATATGAGTATATATATAAGAAAGGATGAATATATATAAAATATATATTTAAATAGAGAAATTACGCCTAAAAAATATAAAACACTTATCAATAAGCCATAAAAAAGAGAAAAGACTTACTTTATAAGGTCCAAAAAAGGTAAAAAACACGGCCAGGCCCCCAAAATGTCAGGCTGAGTCTATATTGAAGTGGTAATAAGAGTATTTACAACTAGAATTATGACTGTGACACGTAGAAAATTGATTAAAAATAAGGGTTTTTGATTTAAAAGATGATTTAAAATGTATTTAAAGGGTTCTACTATTGAAGAATAGTGGTGGTGAGCGCTATTGAGAACCCAGGGTGCAATCTTACCAGTTGGGTTACTATAATAAGAGTTACAATAATTAAATATATAATTATACCTGTTTATTACCCAAGAGTAAAACTGTTTTTGACAGTTTACTACGTAGGGTATTCAAGAGCAGGATGAGGAGAGGCTTTTGGCTGTGAAAAGCCCTCCTTTTATCCTGAAATTGAGGTGGAAAGGCTGCTAGACCTTTCCACGTAGAGGAAGTGAAGATTTTTCACTCTCTATGACAGGCTTGTGGTTTGCAAACAGCCTGTATACCCTGTATTGGGCTCAGATGTGGTTTTGAAACCACATCTGGGCGGTTTTCACCACCAGGGCGAATCTTGCGTCAATCGTTGGCGATTGACTTCACGTCGCACCGCGGTCAGTATAAAATCTTGCTTCAGTCTCGTTAGTGTCACTTTATAGTCACTGGATTTAGTGGGTCACGTCACGTCAGCGTCAAGACAACGTCAATCGTCACATGTGTCACATGAGAATGTCACTCAAAGCCCAAACCTGTTTCAACACTATTCGCAACGCTCGGGTAATTTCACCTAATAGCTTCTGCCTCCCCGACGCTTAGCATGCTTACGCGCCCGCACCACCCTCCAGATGAGACTCTGACACTGCCTGCCCCCCCATCTCCGTCCTCACCACTCCTTACGCTTTCACACCCCCACCCTTACCATCCTTACGCTTGTGTAGTGCCCTCCCAACATGCTCCCGACACTGGTTACAATCCTTACGCTCGCGCAGTGCCCTCCTGACATGCTCCCGACACTGCTTACGATCATTATGCTCGCGCAGTGCCCTCCCGACATACTCCCGACACTGCTTACGATCCTTACGCTCATGAAGTGCCCTCCCGCCATGCTCCCGACACTGCTCACCATCCTTACGCTCACGGAGTGCCCTCCCAACATACTCCCGACACAGCTTACGATCCTTACGCTCATGAAGTGCCCTCCCGACATGCTCCCGACACTGCTTACGATCCTTACGCTCGCGGAGTGCCCTCCCGACATGCTCCCGACACTGCTTACAATCCTTACGCTGATGAAGTGCCCTCCCGACATACTCCCGACACTGCTTACGATCCTTACGCTCATGAAGTGCCCTCCCGACACTGCTCACCATCCTTATGCTCATGAAGTGCCCTCCCGACATGCTCCCGACACTGCTTACGATCCTTACGCTTGCCTAGTAGGTACCCTCCCGACATGCCTCCGACGCCGCTTACCATCCTTACGCTTCCGTACTACATCCATAGTGTACGGTGGCTTGTTGGCGTACACAATGGACGCCATCGCCGAAATATGCTGAGTGGCCTTCTCTGCCAACAGGACCTCAGGAGAAATTGGTCAGTATATTCACAATGTTGTGGTTAGGGTTTAAATCATGAGACTCGCAAATTAAAACCTAATAAGTGGACTATTTAAGACAAGAATTGTGTCTCCTGTTTCCCCGAGAAAACCATTTTATTTCATATCATTCAAATGGAACACTTTGCTTAGTCCTTACCTCATGAGTGTTGAATAGTTCAAAAGTTGACTTTAGTAGGTTTCTCACTAGTCAACTTTATTCAATGTCTCACAGGGAAGTGATTTCATTTGCATGATATGAAATAATTTGCAAAACCTCGCCTCCTTCAATTTCTCGCCAAATCGCATTTTGCAAATGCGATTATTTTACTTCCACCTATTTTCTTCAATTTGGATCTTTTTATTCAAAATTTTCAAACAAGTTATCAATCAACTTGTCACCATCTCTTTGCTTACTAAACTACCTCCGCGATGGCCCAAACCCCGGGAAATTCAACGGAATTTAATGAACGACCAACTTCAGCCCCAGAGAGTGGAAGTGAAATATCTGATATGGCCAGTAGTCGTGAATTAGGCATTGAAGCAGAGAGCCAGTCACATGAAGATAATCAAGATCCACCAGTTCTTCCAGAATGTGAGTATACATCCATCTTGAGTATTTCTAATCTCTCAAAACCTGATATTGTGTCATAGCCTTTATTTCAGGTCAACCTCCAAGCTCTCAGAAACCGAATTTTAAAACTTATGAGAAGGAAAAGACTGTTGAACCTTGTGCACCGACAGAAGATGATGGGCAAGATGATGTAATTTTCAGTGGGGAGGTGGAAATTATATCCAAGGAACAATTTGTCTCCAACATTGCTCAAACAATCCCAAGGCTCGAGAAAATCCAAAATGATAGTAAAATTCCTGATTATGTGCGTCAAAATATTGCTGAAGCCATGAGCCTGCTCAAAATGGATTTGAACCGTAAGTCCATTACTAATTCAAAACAAAGTTGATAAAAATAGCTGCTTACAATATATGGGCAGGTGTGGAGGTGGGAGAATCTCTACCTGAAGGATCTTGAGTCGTAATTGGATTTCCAGGCAAAGGATTAGGAAAAAGACCAAATATACATGCAACCAAAAAAACCAACAAAAAACGCCGTACCTTTGAAGCCGCAAAGGATTCCGGGGATCAAGGTGATGAAATGATCAATGTTGAAGTGGACCATATTGATAATGAACCTCCGCATACTGAACCCCCCCCATACTCAATGAAACAATCCATGCTGAAGCTCCACATACTGAAAGCCCCCCGATACCCAATGAAACAATGCATGATGCAACCCCTCTGGCCTCTCCTCGGAATATTCAAGCCCCTCAAGAAAGGGAAACAATTAAACATGATACAATGGGACGAGATATGACTGATATAATTCCCGACGCTGAGTGCGAAGTGTCATCCGCTGCGAATTTTCAAGGAATATTTTTATCCCGCATGGAAGAGTTTGCAGGCATTTTGAATTATCATTCCAATATTTCTCAACAATCATGGAAAAGGGGGCTTGATAATATCAATAGGATTTACAAAAATAGATGGGACAATTTACCAACAAAGGATGCTCATACATTCCTGCCCGTTGGTATTAAGGTGATCAGTAACCGAGATCTTAAAATGTCGGCTTGGCTGCAGGACCTTGAGATGGCAGGTGAGTTTTTTTTTATCTTTGTGCATGATACTTGATTATTGGCTGTTGACTGGTGATATAAATTGCAATATACAGGGTTAGATTTTTTTAAGCCAACTGAAACAGAAGCGTTTTTTGATTACAACATTTGGAATCTCAAATTGATGAAGGAATCAGCTAAACCTCCCGATAATCTCCCCAAATCTGAACACTCCTTCTTCAAAATGGTTCAGAGCCTTCTTTACCCCGCGAATCCAGTTAAACATTTTTGGGCAAATGTTATGTTTGAATCCATTAGTTTAGTCTCATACGATGTGATTGCACCCAAACCATATGTTGCACCAACATCAAATTCGACCGATCCTCTTGGACTCGAAAGGGGAGCAGTTGAATACCTTGCCTCCTGCTTGAGTAAATCGAAGCAACGTGCAACCCAACTCAGCATTGAAGGTGGCGGGGCTGACAATGAGATATCCACAAGGCGGCACAAGAACCTGGAGTATCTAATGGATACAGTTATCCATTTGATGATTGCGTACAACATGGTACATGCACATACAAAGGTCGAAGTTAATGGCATCAAAGGCAAACTCACGAACTCAAAAAAAAATGAGGCCATCAAAGATCTTTTGGCGTGTCACAAGAATCTCGGAATAAATCGAATTTGCTATGGTATATTAGCGGCATTCTGTGCGGCGGGGGTTCGTGGTTTGATGGTATGCTCAGATGACTGGAGAACAAGCTCAGTTAAAGGGGCTTTATCACTAGTTGACATTTCCGCAAAACTTTCAGAGGGTAAAAATCTAGTGGAGCCAGTGTGGCTACGTACTAATAAGTATATATGTAATTTACTGAATAAAAGTTTCTTCTCATCAGAGTCTTTTAACCCCACTGTACCTCTTAGATTTGAATTTGCACGATGCTTAGTATTAGACTTTGGTGATGCCTGGGTGGCGAAACGCGGTCTTGGTTCAAGTGATGAGGTCACCTTGACGGTACCCAGGTCAGCTAAACTCACAACCAGGATTGACCCGTTTTAGATTAGCTTTGTACTAGATAGATTGTAATTTAATTTTGCAAAGTTATTTATGAATTTAATAATCATGACTTCCTATCCTACTACTGCCCGGATGCCACAGTCTGAGTACCATTAGTAATTGTACGGCGGCATGCCTCCGTACATCATTGCAAAGACTCCGCCAAGACGCAAGCTGAGTCAGGCTTTGTGCCCGCAAGTAGCACACTTGGGGGCATTGCGGGAAGTCGCGTTTATCACTTCCCGCCAGCCCATAATAGGCAAATTGTTACTGTGTCTTTCAAGAGGACTGGGATAACTAGGGATCCGCAGCAGGATGCATATTGCATTTGCGTGTGCTTGCAATATTCCAAATGGTTGGATTGGAAAGTGATTGCATGGGAACATCAATGTGTAAAATTGAATAATGCACTATCCACTGCAATTTTCAGGTTCAGGTATTTGAGATCGTGAAGTTGCCAAGGTCAGGCGTGAGCTTTCTTTTTAGCCGCAATTAAAAAATATTCATCCACCGCAATCCAATTTAGGTGATATTAATAAATCAGTAATCATTTGGTTTCATTTCATTTTCTGCTGCAAGCATGCCATTCACGAAAAAAGGAAAAGAGCGTAAAAGGGAACTCGCGAGAAAGCGTCGGGCTGAGGAAGGAAAGTGTGAGTTTCTCACTTAATCTCAGTGTATATATATAGATATATATATATGCTTCCACATTTATGTGGCACCCTCATTGGGCCCCACGGAAGAACATTGGCTTTAGTCGGTTCAGATTGTGCCAATGTCCTGTGGGCTCTAAAGGGAAGTCAAAGGATGTGTGCCGAAGAAAGCTCCTTGGCAGTATCTGATATCTTTTGTGCTTCAACACATAGTGATCCCGCAACCACTCGGGAATAGTAGCAGATCCCAAAAGACAAATGAGCGCAAAACGACCCGAATGAATAGGTTTTTTTCCTCCTCTCGCCCAACAGCACAAATATCAATGCCAGTATCAGCAAATATCACCCCAAGTGAAATTCGGAGGGTGGTGGATGTCAATCAGATCAAACGCATTCACTTTGGCCGTGTGGCAATTTTCTCTTCAACCGGATTACTCATTGCCCTTGTTGAATTCCGACCATTCACAACAATGAGTGAAGTCAAGGTCAATCAATGGGATGAATTATCACAATTCTTATTTCGCGAAAAGAGGTTCACTGACCCTATTGCAACAAATGGAGCATTACTGGAGGGATTTATGTTCGCGATTGGGTGGCGCAAATGCACCACGAAGAATGAACAATTTGGTCTGTATGGTAGTTCTGGCAAAATTGAAAATGCAAAAGATGAATGGCGGGACCGAGGTGCCAATCTTAGCTCGGTGGGTCGCATTCTAGGTCAATCCTTACGATATGTTGGGGATAATTTATTTGAGAAGATTCAAAATTGCTACAACTCATTGGGGGTTCCGTCTTTTGATCAAGTCAAGTATGAAGGCAATAATCCCGCAAATCAGGGTGCATGTGAGTTTGCTTCGGCACTCACTTTCACCATGAATGGATTCAAAAACGCACCTCATGTTGATAAGGATGCATCGCTGTATGCTTCGGGATGGTGGTTTCAAGCTGATAAGGAGACCGGCCAAATTCAAAGAGATGCGTCAAAGCGGTGTACAGGTGGAAAATTGATTTTCCCAAATGAGCATTTTTGGATTGATCTATCCGCATGTCATGGGCTCATTCAGGTAGTGTGGGCCAGTAGTACATTTGTTCATTATACTGATCCAGCACAGGACAGCGAAAGCACGACACTAGTGGGTATGTCCGCACAATGCTCAAGGAGGTTGGCAAAAACAATGCGGCAAAAAAGCCATGGCTATTATGAGATTGCCGAGAGAGCGGGCTATCAAATCAGGGATGGTAATACAATCTCATGCCGATTCAAAGAGTGAGGCAGTCGGAATAGCAGCGTGATTGGTAGATAATGGTGGGGTAAGGCAGAGGACAATATATACCAGGATTGGATGGATTCGAGTGCGGGAGATGGGGTGTCTCACAGGAAAAAGTGGTGAAGTGGATTATGTACAGAGGCATGCCATCGTACATATGCCAGGTTTGTTGCTCTTGTCCAGGATCCCAACGCTTCACACGCGAATCCTTATGCTTGTGCAGGTGCCGACAATGCTAAAAGTATCTTACGCCTATGCGGGGTGCCGAGGCTTCACACGCCAATCCTTACGCCTGTGCAGGTTCCCGACAACTCACACGCCAATCCTTACGCCTGTGCAGGTTCCCGACAGCTCACACGCCAATCCTTACGCCTGTGCAGACTCCCGAAAGCTCACACGCCAATCCTTACGCCTGTGCAGGCTCCCGACAGCTCACACGCCAATCCTTAGGCTTGTGAAGGTTGCCAACAATGCTGACAATTTGTTATGCCTGTGCAGGCTCCCAAAAATTCACACGCCAATCCTTACGCCTGTGCAGCCTCCCGACAGCTCACACGCGAATCCTTAGGCTTGTGAAGGATGCTAACAATGCTGACAATTTCTTACGCCTGTGCAGGCTCCCGACAATTCACACGCCAATCCTTTCACCTGTGCAGGCGCCCGACAGCTCACACGCCAATCCTTACGCCTTTTCAGGCTCCCGACAGCTCACACGCCAATCGTTACGCTTGTGAAGGTTCCCGACAATTTAAACAATTCAATACATGACTAAGATTAATAGCGTGTGACCATAGGAACGGCAATTTCTCATGAATCTGGAGTGGATTGCTCACATGCCGGAACCTCCCGCTTTTTTACAGTTAAGATTTGATATGGCTCTAAACAATGGAGGAAGAAAATATAGGAGGCAGGAATGGTGACTATTGGCGCATTTTTGGCAAAAGATTTTCTCACATACAAAAATACTAACTCAAACTTTTGGTGGGGCACTTACGAAAATTATTCTCACCCAATAGTAAATATGAATCATTGAGGAATTATAATAAATTCACGTGAACAAAGAACGTAAGAGAAATTGAAAATATCTCTCATTGAATACAAATAATTTATCTAAAGGAGTGTATTACAAAAGGTAAAAAGAGGAAAGAATACGATTTTTTTTGTGGATTTTATTTTTCTAAGAATTTGGAGACTATCCCGGTGATGTCCTCCATTGGATAAGCCTCTATCGCCTCGCCAAGGAGGGAGTTTAGTTCCTCCCGGAATTCCCGGTGCATCTCATTTCGATGAGTTGCATCCACGAAAGGAATCATGTGGAGCAACCGACGATGCTCCAACAAGATTCGGTTGATCGATTCGTGGACGATGGCTCGAGGAATCATTAGTATCGGGCGCAGGTCGGTGAATTCCTGGCGAGCGTCATCGTAGGAATGAGAGGAGCTTGGCACCGGGGGGGAGGAGGCTGTTGGGTTCTCGGCGTCAATGGGAGGGATATCCGGGGAAGGAACCGGGGTAGGAGTGGTGGGAGGGGGAACAGGAGGGGAAGGTGGGGGAGTGGGTGAAGAAGAAGGTGGAGGGGGAGGGGGGGAACCGACTGGCGTATCGTCGATGATGATAATGGAGCGGGGAGTTGCGGGACGAGCTGGAGATGGTTGAAGGAGGGGTGAGGAAAAGTTGAGTTGAGTTAAAAAGGTGAAATAGGGACTTACCAAAAGGTTCCTCCGTTGATTGCGTAGGAGCCACCTCAGGTTGAGGCTCACGAGTCGCAATGTCCTCAGGTGGTTCGGAGGATGGACTCGGGCCAGGAATAGGTGGCTCATCGTGCTGGGAGGCTTCTACAAAAGGAGGAAGAGTCAGTTAACTTGATGCGAAAGTGAAAATGAGAAAAGAGAAAGTTGGCTGCTTACCGCGGAATAAGTCCTCAGACCATCGGGTGCCACTCAGGCCTGGAGTGGGTTGCCGCGGGGTTTGCTTGCAAGGCAAAGTAGGAACGGGAGAGTCTTGTCGGGGGGGATTTGGGGGGTTTGGTTCTATGAGTAATGGAAAAAAGTGAGTATTATTGCGTGAAGATAAATGAGAGAAGGAGGAGAAAGAAAACTTACTTTGGCGTTTGAATCCCATCGGTGACAAGACATGGTGACGATCAGCCCAAGCTCGAATGTCCTCTTTCCATCGCCATCCTTCATCGGCCGGATAATCACTTCGCTCAGGTCGAGGAGTGAAGTGACCATCGGATGGTGGCCTAGGAGGGGGGGTGGACAAATCGATGCTTGAGGGGACTGGGCTAATCGTCCTGAATCGTTCCCGCAGGCCTGTTTAGGGTCTCGGGGTCCACTCATGCTCAGAAATCGTTTCATCATCATCGGCCACAAAGGAGTCCTGGCGAGGGCGTCTTGGGCGGGAACTCCTCTGGCCGCGGGGTCGGAAGGGGCGGACGACGAACGAACATTTCTTGTGTGCTTGTCGGCAAGCATCACAAGCGTCTGTCGTCGTCGAGGAACGAATGCAGGGGATACCCCGCTTGGTGCATAACGTGCACGACATCTAAAAACAAAACAAAACAGGTTAGTAACTGAATAGAAAGTAAGCAATCAAGAAAGAAAAGGAGGACATACGATGATTTATAATTTTAAAACGGAATTCAAATTAAAAAGACTCTAGTAGGAGGTTTTTAAAAGTCTAGAAGAGAGTCGTGAAGAAAGAAAATGATTAATATCGGACCATAATGTTGACAAAAGTTCAATTGGAGAAAACGTACAAAGTAGATAGAAGTGGGGTTCTGAAATTATCAGCAGGAAAAACGAAAAGCGAGCAGGAAGGGGAGTGGGGTTAGTCGAGTGCGAAAGAAAAGACTGGAAAGGAAGGAAGACGAGGGGGAATACGCACAAGAAGGACAAACGCGGGTGACGTTGAACGAAGTGGAGCGGGTGAGAGAGAAAGTGAAGTGCGTGTCGTGTGAAGATGGTCTTTTATACCAAGGTGAAGCTGAGACGATCTCAGCAGTTTCAGCACCCGCAAAAGTCTCAGCTTCAAGGCGTGTGGGCAAAATTGAAGCTGAGTCTCAGCGAATGCTGCAACTGAGAAGTGAAATGCTCGCGTGAGGCAGAAGAACAATGGGGGTCTGGCTGAGTATTGCAATTTATTGAATTGTCAAGCTGAGTCAAATCCCCTTTGTTTCCTTAAATAGCCACCCGATCACCCAGGAGGGTGGTCGTGAGGCCCTTATTGATTGTGCATTGTGGGTGCAATGCACAAGTGACCGCGGCAAGATCACCGGCCTTATGGCCTGGTGATAGTCTTTGAACAAAGGGGGGGGCTGTAAGACAAGTGAATACAGCGTGAGCTTGCCTCAACCCATTGCTCAGGTTTGCTTTCGGGTCATAATTGAAATGCTCAGTGGCTGAACATATTAATTGCACAGTAATTGAACAATTGATATAACAATATGAAATGCACTGCTGAGTATTGCAATTTATTGAATTGTCAAGCTGAGTCAAATCCCCTTTGTTTCCTTAAATAGCCACCCGATCACCCAAGAGGGTGGTCGTGAGGCCCTTGTTGAATGTGCATTCAACGTGCAATGCACAAGTGACCCATGCAGAAATGCACCCGGTGCATTTGGTCACAAGTGACCGCGGCAAGATCACCGGCCGTATGGCCTGGTGATAGTCTTTGAACAAAGGGGGGGGCTGTAAGACAAGTGAATACAGCGTGAGCTTGCCTCGACCCATTGCTCAGGTTTGCTTTCGGGTCATAATTGAAATGCGCAGTGGCTGAACATTTTAATTGCATAGTAATTGAACAATTGATATAACAATATCAAATGCACCGCTGAGTTTTGCAATTTATTGAATTGTCAAGCTGAGTCAAATCCCGTTTCTTTCCTTAAATAGCCACCCGATCACCCGGGAGGGTGGTCGTGAGGCCCTTGTTGAATGTGCATTGTGGGTGCAATGCACAAGTGCCCCATGCAGAAATGCACCGGGTGCATTTGGTCACAAGTGACCGCGGCGAGATCACCGGCCGTATGGCCTGGTAATAGTATGTGAACAAAGGGGGGGGGCTGTAAGACAAGTGAATACAGCGTAATCTTGGCTCAACCCATTGCTCAGGTTTGCTTTCGGGTCATAATTGAAATGCTCAGTGGCTGAACATTTTAATTGCACAGTTGTTGAACTATTGATATAACAATATCAAATGCACGATGCTGAGCAATTGCTAGGTCATTTTTGTAAGCACACTATCTGAGCATTTGGCACAGCATCGGATGACATTTCAGCCAGGTGCAGCATTTCACACGCTTTGGTGAAGTGCTCCAAACTGAGCCTTCCAGTGAGCTATTGCAGAATTAGTTCATTCCATGGCTTTACTGAGCACTTTCACACGGTGCTTTTGACCATGACATGCTCACCTTGCGCGTGCAAATCGGGTGAAACGCAATGCTGAGCATGTGGCACATGAGCTACGTAAATGCAAACGATCGGAAGGTGCATGCACATTTGCTATATGCATGCAGGCTCAAGTAGTATTACACCTTCCTGATCTGTTGTACAGTACAGTCGACACTGTAGTACGCAGTACACCTTTGGAAATGTATGCTGCGGGGCAGAGCAAAAGCTGTTCAACAATCTAACATGCAATCACGTCAAGCCATCGAGTCATATATCTCAACTGCATCCCTTTGATGCACCTTGCTGGACAGCTCTGCGTAACTACGGCACGGTGCGCATGTAACGCAAGTTAATGTAAGTGGGTCATAATGGGATGACTTATTATTTGGGTAATACACAAACAGTGGATTCACTCCGGTGCCATTGTTGGGGCCAACAATGACTGGCCCTGCTTGTTCATTGTCGGGCAGCCACACGCTTTCATACGCACCCCCGATGGGTCATACGCAGGCAGCTTTCACACGCCTGGAAGACATTTTTCTGCCAGTCTTCCAGCTGCCTATTTTCTTGGTCGGGTTGTCAGCTTGACTGCAGACGCTCACCCGCTTGCGCGTGGAAACCTGAGGCCAATCAGTGTGAATTTGCTTCAGCCTCATCCACATTAGAATAACAATCCCAGCCTATGATTGCTGAGGCTGGTCATGTTTGCGTGGGTATCTCCCACCGCGGGTCATTTTCTTCACGTTCTCACACGCCCCGCGCAAGTTGTGGCACCTGGCTTGCAGCCAAAAAATCCCTGGGGCGTGTGGCCTCTTTCCTTCGGAGTTTTGTACACGCCTGAGGCAAAGACCCTGATGCCAATCTCGGTAGATTAGTACTCGCCTCAAACGCCATAGGGGTGAATGTATATGTGGATCACGGCTCACGGATGGCGCCCCCTTTGATCATCCTACACATTCCCCCCTGAAAGCCCAGTATGCATCAGTCAGCAAAAAACTTCACGCAAAACCAAAGTCATGTTTGGTGGCGTGCCACCGAACATATCTCACCCGTCTACACACAAGCATCCCCACAGTGAGATTGCCCTTTGAAACCGCCAACATTGCCCAGTAGGTCCCTGTGCGACAATTAACCTGAGGAAGATATATATGCATCCATGTTCGCTGTCACACCAGCAAACATGACTGCATGCCTCTGATATGCCCTCCACAATAAGTTGCTACAACCCACCCAATTTCGGATGTGCTAATGTCAACCTTGTTCCACCAAAGTTTTTGTAAATCGCTGCAGATCCAGCAGTCATAATGGTGCACCCACATTTTGGCCACCTTTCCTTGATATATGCCCCAAATCGGATATGAAAATTATGTGCCCAAGAGGCCCACCTCCATCAAGACCATGCACGTAACCACAGGCCATCCCCCTTTTGGCCTTTTGCTGCCACTCATATAAGTTCCCCACCTGCGCTTATTGCGCTTCATTCCCTTTAGCTAACCCTTCCCGATCATATAATTTGCAACTGTCCCAAAATAATTTAAAATAGCCATCATGTCAACCCCTTCACAACCACTTTGCATTGGGATGATTAATATTCGTATTCAAATAAATAGTGATATAACCTTAAAGCCTGAGAATTCCCACTTAGGTTCTTGGATTATCCTATGGCACAATCAACACAACATATTTGTATATCTCCCCAATCACCAGCATGCTATTGGCTCTCTCCCGGGAACCCTTTCCCAAACGTTGATACCATTCCTTGGGGCACCCAAAACGTTCATGCACTGTGGTCCTGGTGGGGCATGGATTGAAAATTGCCAATCCAATCCTACTCAAATATTATTCGTTGAGGGAGTATTTATGACTGATGCCAATGATCCCTCCTCATCTCAGAAACCCAATCTAGCATTGATGTTCTTCACATGGTATCCAAACATTCTATTCATAATGGAAAGCTTTCGAACACAAGATTTCAAGCTTAAAATGCCCAAAGAATATGACTGTACTACTCATTGTCAATGTCAACTCTTTACTCCGACATTTCCCGCTTCAAACTCGATGCCTGCTTCATATCCTGCTGTTTCATCATTGATTTCCAAGCAAAAACTGATACAATTACCCAGTGGATCAGACCTCCCCATGATAACCCCGCCCCATGCCATTATTCAAACCCCCCTCCTCCCTCATCAAAAGACCGGACTAGCTTTCCTCTGGGATCGAGAAATCCCCAATGGCCAATCAGCCCGTAACCTTTGGGCAACCTCACCCCCAGGATCCACTTTTAATGCCAGGCACATCATTACAAACAAGGTCGTTAGCTCATTTGAATCCCTTTCGACCAATACCCCTCTTGGAGGACTGCTCGCGGATGATATGGGATTAGGTAAAACCATTCAGGCCATTGCTCTAATTGGTACCTCCAAGGAGCGGATGATTGCAAACCCCCATTGCTCCACGCCCACCATGATCATCTGCCCCCCTCGCTTAATTACCAACTGGCAATCAGAAATATCCAAGCATGCTCAGGCTGGAGCACTGCATGCCAAAATCTACCATGGTCCCACTCGTCACTCATTATCCCAAGCCGACATTTTAAAATATGATATCATCATCACTTCTTACAATACTATCACCCAAGAATTTAAGCAAACCAATCCCTCTACATCATTCATTTTTCAAATCAATTGGCATCGTATAATCTTGGATGAAGCACAGTGAGTGTCTGATCTTAAATGATTCAAATTACCTTTTATATCCAATAGCCCTTTCCCCCTCTTATAGCTATATTCGCTCTCAATACACTGCCACTCACCGTGCCATTAATAGCCTCCTTTCATCCTGTCGAATATGTTTAACGGGCACACCTATTCACAACACCATTTATGACCTTTTGGGCATAATATCATTCATCACTCAACCCCAGAGCGCCGATCAAGATAACTGGTCACCATTCATCCTGAGTAGTCTTTCAAAAGGTTGCAATGATATTTTGCATTTGGCATTGCGGCATTTAAGTTTGCGCCGCACCAAAACCACACATCTCGAATCCCTCCCCACTATTAGCCATCATTATGAGCTGCTCCCACTCAACCCGACCATGCAGCAAGAATATTCCATATTATATGAAGAATTCCTATCATCCAAAAGCAAAGGACCAGGAGAATTTTTCAGAAATATTAATAAGCTGCGAATATGTTGTAACCATCACATCATGCTTAACACAATTGCGGAGGCGGAGTTGGAAGACCCCGAGGGCAGGAGCACTCAGGATAACTCCCCAAGAATCACACAAACTATTGTGGATGTGGAAACATGCATGATGAGTAGTAAAATTGCACACCTCCTACAAAGCTTAATGAAGAACAAACAAACAAGGTGTGGTCCGACGAAATCGGTGGCTTATACCCAATGGACCCAATTTCTAGATTTGTGCGTTAATTCTAATATGCATCCATTACCAATTGACTCCATCTGACTTTTTTATATTGTAGAATTGGTATTTCTCTTGCCCATCACTCTATCCTTTCAGCACAAATTGATGGAACAATTCCACCACGAGCGCAGGACAAGGCGCTTGAGAATTTCTTCAATGATCCTGAATGTGAAGTACTCATTGCATCCATTGGCGCGGCTGGAACTGGCCTCAATATAACTTGTGCTAATATAGTCTATTTAATGGTGAGGGGCCCCCCAAAATTCTCCCCTGATTTTCGGACCCTGACATCCACATTTCCAGGAGCCCAATTGGAACCCAGCCATTGAGGCTCAGGCTGTTGATCGTCTACATCGTATTGGCCAACAACGACCTGTACAGGTCATCCACTATATCACTCCTCATTCAGTTGAGGTCAACATGCGGAAGGTACCTTTCAAGCTCATCTTTCACTTGATTGTATTACTATTCTGAAATCCTTCCTTATGGGAATGCCATATTCCAATCACCAATAGGTCCAAGAAAAGAAACAATCATTAACTGCGTGAGCCTTACTGATATTATATATTTTGTGATTGACAAAGTTGATAACTCCTGTTGACTCTGGCACAGGTCCACAATTATGAACACCATGAGCTGGATCGAACTTCTTCAATATTTCCTCAATGAAAATGAGCAATAGAGTATTATTGCTAAGGGAGACGGTGATACATTTCAATTCATATTGTCTATATTCTAACATATTTAGCAAGTTGTTGAATCCTTAAGAGATAATAATCAGATTTTATTACACCTGCACAAATAATTCACAAAATTTTAATTTGTCACAGTGCTATACCGTGACAAATTACTAAGTTATTGCAGAGCATCACCATTAGGCCTAATAACTGGCATGTCAAGTATCTTGAGGGCGCTAGTCTGCATCTTACTACAGCCTTTGAGCCAATCTTGATCAAATACCTGAAATGATAGGCCTTCCGGAATATCACCATCATCTGTCGATCGTAATTCTGGCAATCTATCAATAGTTTTTTTACCCTTTTTTTTAATCCGATTACAAAACTCTATGTCTCTATCCATTTTCAATACCAAATCATTAAATAACTGGGAGCACCAGCGTAATCCCACTTTGCGGTAAACTTGACGGCCATTTTCCAGTATTTCCTCAGTATCTGAGCATACTCGAGGGTCATTGAATTGTGATGCTAGGATTGGAAATTTAGCCGTATCACACCATTCACGACGGCGCTCACAGGTCTGCACATAATCAAGTAGATCATCATCAGACTTGGTCCACAATGAAGAAGAGATACAGTAACTAACTCTTTGACAAATCTTCGCGAGCTTTTGATTCTCCTTCTTTTTAACCAAATACTCCGCATCCTTTTGAATAGACTTCCATTCTCTTTTCAAATAAGTGAAATATCGCTCCATTAAAGCCGCCACGACCCCATAGTTGTTATGATCCTTGTTCCAACAGTAGTGATGATACTCAGTGCTGACAAGTGCGAGACGGAATGTAGGGTAAAACACCATAGACATCAGCTCGTTAAACGGATGTTGCCATGAGCTCTCCCAGTCCCAAGTGAATCGCTTTAGTCCTAGCTTGTGGAGCTCATTTTCGCAGTAGCTTTGGAAACCCTGAGACTGAACCTGTGTTGATGGCTCATTGAAAACATCCTTGGGGACATAACCGAGATGACCAGCCACTTGAATTGCAATTTCACGCTCTTCTGTGCTGGGTGGTGCTGGTAGTGAGGAAAAATCCTTATCCCTAACTTTGAGTAGGAACAGGCAATGTGCGTGTACTGCTGATCTCATTCCATGGACATTCTCTGGAAGTTCTTCCTTCAGCCATTTTTGTTGCTCCTTCTGGCTTGCACGTTTCGCCACATTGTGAGCTTTGCGGGCCTGGTTCCTTTGCTGTCTGACCTCAGATTGTTCAAGCATACTCTGGGCGAGGGCCAGCTGAGGATGGGTGAACTCACTATTTGATTGAGTGCCTTGCTCATGCGCTGTGAAATTGTCCCTCCTTGGTTCATCATTTCTTTCACTTTGAGTCGGAGACATGTTCTCATCCTCATCATCCACCATTGTTTCTCTTGATGTACTGGCATGACCCGTTCTTGGTTTGGAGGCATATGGATGATGACGTCCAGTGACTTTCTCTTTATGGACCAGAGGTGAAGATGCATAAAGTTCATCCCCTGCCATGCAAATCATCAGTTAACACATCAAAACATTAATGAAGACTGGTCATCCTCACGATCTTCAATTGGCTCCTGAGATCGGACTGACTTGCCTTTAGGTGCCATATCTAACCCATGAAACAAACATATCAAATTGTGAATAAGTTTCTACTCCAAAATTCAAATGACTTACTTTGATGAAGCGTCAATACTGGATTTCCCTCTGACAGACCGCTCCAAGTTACATTTTCCAAAGGTCTTTTTCGTCGCCCCCCATCCACGCGCCTTTCATCACCCACATGAACCTGCGATCCTGATGGAATATTGAGGGTTGGCTGTTTACTTTGGCCAAAGGGATCCTGGGATGCGACTGGATTCCGACCGGGATTAAGGAGGAACTCACGTGGAAATTTTGATTGGGGATTAGCGTGTGAGGAGATTTGAGGTGTGCCTTCTGGCCCCTGAGACACATGAATTTGTGTATTAGTGGGATTCGGGGGAATTGGAGTGACGGAAATATTTGGGATCGACCAAGTGCTTGAAGTTGGAGCCTTTGGATTGCCCACATCAATGTTAAGACCTGATACATTCATTGAGGATGCGATAGGGGTTGTGAGAGGAATGTTGGGACTCAATGGTGACTGTGTTTGAACATATTCTATGCTATATTCACTATTTGAGTCATGAACAGAACCTGAACGGGACTTATGTGACTTGAAAGATGACATAAGGGCCGAAAAAGTACAGTAATATTTTCTAACTAGATAAAACACCTCAGTATTATGATAAAATAGAGTGATATGAGATGAAATCTTTTCAAATTTAGAATAGAGAAATTCTATGAATAGTTGGAACTAAGTGTTGTGTGGAAGTCGGATAAGACTCTTTTGAGGAGAATCCTCCCTGCCTCCTCTTGAGCTCCTCTGCTTTTGTCGGAAACCAACCTGCACGGCCTACCAGCATATAATGTGATATTTCCTTGATCTGAAAGGGGACCCATCATCCATAAGTAATCATATTTGGTAACATTTCCGCCTCCCCATTGTCACATTTTGTGAATTATCCAAACTGCCAATATATGCATTGAAATTCCACAACATTGTACATCTGTAAAGGGGTATATTCATGAAGGATTTACCCACAAAAGAGACATCACCTTTTCACGAAAGGCAAGACAATCCAAATCACATTCCAACTGATTCAAAGCCCGCCGCACTCAAACCAAATACCAAGACTTTAGCTGCACTCCAACCCCTTATGTAATAGAGTTATATAGTTATGTCTGTAATAAGGTTTAAACCATGTACGATGGCGTGCCAGCGTACATGGGTTAAATGTTAATCCCCTCAATTCAATGGTAACACTTCACTAATGGAACCCCCTCAATGGTAAAACCCGCACTATCACAATGTGTAAATAAACTAGAATATGTATGAGCATTGAGCAGCATGGCATTTTACCCAATTAAACGCCTAACCAATTCCGCCATCCAGATGAGACATGTTAAACTTTATCCACTGCAGCTCATGCTCCATTACAAATGGGATAAAATCCTCAGCTGGCTCAAATCATCTCCCCCTTCATAAATAATCACTGAATTTTATTTCCAATTAATAACACTCCTAAACACTTTCACATCGACCATAGATATTTATACACAAACCAACCGTACTCCCAATTCCTGCAACAATGACAACCCGGCCCTATTCCTCAATGCGTATATGCATGTGTCAACACTGCTCAACTCAAACACACTCTTCCCCTGAGGGTGATAGGCAAGGAGTTGCCTTCACACCTTTCCAATATAAACAGCACATTAAAAAGCTCAAATCAACCCTTGCACCCAAATCTCTTCCAAACATCCCTACTTCTGCATCAGGATCTGGGTGCCCACAAATTCTATTGGATCAAATCTTCCCAGCTGATTATTCACGTTTGACCCAAAGCACTTTCCCAACTGCAGCAGGTCTCAATTCAACTGCACAGAAACCATATAGTGGCAGTCAAACCCTTCCCCCACAAGACCTAGGAATGATAATATCTGCCATTCTATCATTAAGGTATAATTTACCCCGCAGGGCTTCACGCATACTCAACCCCGCCCTGAACCTGCTGATCAAGTCCAGTATCTCAAGCTCAGCTGGTCCCCCCGCTCCTGCATTCCATATACCGAAAGATCTGAGTACCATATTTGAACATCTCCAATTGGAGCCAGTGATTCAAAACTATATATGTTGTCCTCAATGTTTCTCTCTTAATGGCCTTACTGAATCAGTCACAACTGACCAACCCCACTGTCAACGCCATAATGACCCAAATGATCATGATCCCCCTTGCACACAATCATTAGGCAAATTCATCTATTCATCTGAACCCCACACCCAAAACACAACCAACATGAAGCAAAAATTTATACCAACAAAACATTTCATTTATCAACCATTCAAAAATTGGCTTGCCAGATTTCTCCAGCGGGCTGGAATTATGGACATTCTGCATCAACATCAACAATCCCAAACTCCCAAAGATTCCCCAAAACGTGACGTCTGGGATGGATTGGTCTGGAGACGCTTCACTGGCACTAGAAATATCCATGACCCCCCATTCATGTCCATTCCTGGTGCATTGGCCTTCTCCATATATGTGGACTGGTTTAATGCACATGGAAAGTCAACCCGGTTGGCTAGCATTGGACCTATCATGCTTATTTGTCTTAATCTCCCCCCAAGTGAAAGATTGAAGCCCGAGAATGTCTATGTTGCAGGAATCATCCCTGGTCCGAAGGAGCCAACTGCGTTTCAATTGAATTATCTATTAATGCCACTCATCAACGAGCTCAAAGAGCTATGGCAGGGTTACCATTTTGCACCCACCTCAACAGGTCCATCAGGATCCTTTATCCATGTTGCCATCCTCACAGCCATTGCGGATGTGGTTGCCATGCGCAAGCTTACTGGATTTATTTCCCATTCAGGAAACCACTTTTGTAATTTTTGCACCATTCACAAAGCTCAAATTGAAGAAATTGGTCCTCAATTTCACTACACGCGCTCATACCAAAGTCATAAATCAACCATTGCCAAATGGCTTCGGGCAACCCCACAACAAAGACAAGCAATTTTCTCTGAGTATGGAGTGCGATATTCAATTTTGGAAGACCTTCTGTATTGGGATGCAACCAGAATGGTTAATCTTGACATAATGCATAATTTAATACTTGGAATTTTGAAGGATCATGCAACTTTCAAATTGTGCATTCCAGAGGCGAAATCAAAAATTTACTTCAGGTCCCGCAGGAAATCCAATGACACCAACAGTTCAGACTCAGATTCCAAGACCTCCAACAGCTCTCTTGATAAAATCACATTGAGAGAGGCCCGCTCCCTGAGAAGAGAAGCAGCAAAAATAATAAATGAGCCACTCCCCACTACTTCCCAATGCCCACCCCTAACACAATACATCCATCTAGTGGTTCTGCGTAGATTCCTTCATTTGATGCCGATTACATCCCCACTTCTGAAATCCCCTCTGAATTGGATATCACTGCACTGAGTGATCACCAGATCAAGGGTGAGGCTCTTGAGCATCTCCGACAAATCATATCTGAGACCATAATTCCCTCATCATGGACAAGAGTTCCCCGCAAAATGGGTTCCCCCTCTCATGGTAGCTTAAAAGCCGCTGAATGGGCTCTCTTATATAAGGTCTATATTCCATTTCTAATGCTCAGTCAACAGATGTCATTAGATGCACACCAATCTGCCAACACTCAAAGAAAAATGGGTCAGTCAGAAGAACTTGCAAATGAACTAGCCAAGAATACATTCCATTTGATTAGTGCTATCAACATTGCCACAAGCTGGACTGTTTCAATAGATGATGCAACTGCATTTGCTGAACATTGGAAAAAATTCCGCCTTTCCAATCAACACCTGTTCCCAAAACAGAAAAGTAAACCAAATAATCATTTTGCTGATCATATTCCCGAACTCTTCCAACGTTGGGGCCCAGCACAAGCCTCAGCCACATGGGGTTATGAGCGCTTGATTGGAGTATTTGCAAAGATGCCAACAAATAACAAGATATGTACGTCAATTAATAAGATCAATATATTCACATTGATTAAACACCTGAACTGAATAAGACTAACTTTTTGCAACTCTGAATAGATGATATAGATAAAACCTTACTTCAACATATCTGTCGATGTTCCAACCTTTCCGTTCTCCTGAAATCCCCATCTGTGCCATGTGAAATAAAACAGCTTTTCGAATCACAGCCACCTGCCGTGTTCAATCACCATAAATATAACAAGCCATCCCGCCATGACCAACAAAATTATGCTTGCCTGGTTGAGTACTTACAGAATTTTCATTCCACAAGGGAAGTAGTTGATTGGATCAGCTTAGACACTACCATGCAATCCACAAGTCCTCCCACTTCAAGGATTGTCTCACCTTGGTATTTTCCAGTTTCAAACATTAATATTGGGAACAATATATTTTCAACTGAATCCAAAAATATCAGCAACAGTGTGATATGTTTTCTGAGGGGCAACTCACGACAATTTGGTATTATTGATAGCATTTTCAAAGTCTCTGAGCCATCTAGCATACTGAATAATAACTTTCTGATTTTAAAAACTTTGAAGATTGATGTGAATTTCCTACCAGATTGGCCATATCTCAATATTTATAAAGCTGTTGGTTTTGATGATGGACACTTGATTATATCAGAAGAAGAAATAGAAGGTAACTGTGGATTGTATGATAACAAAGCTCTGTCATGTGGACTGCTTGTAATGATAAAGCCGTTATTTCATGATATTTAGTCTACAAAAATGCAAATCTCTCAGATTCATTAGCAAATTTGCTAGTGAAATAATTGCCTCAAAATTTAGTGACAGAGACATGCCATTGTGACAAGCAAAGCCCATTATTTCACATTGCCACAAAGAACTTACTATTTTGACATTGGGTACAGTGTGAATAAGCCAAGTCCAATGATCAAATGACCCACACACTCACCTTTCATAGCATCCAAAATTTCTAACTGCGCCATCATCATGTTGGAAGCAGAATCGGCTTTTGCGTACCCACACCCGCATGTGCACCCGCACGCGCCAATGCACACGCCCACGCCAATGCACACGCACACCCACCCGCACACGCCAATGCACACGCAAACCCACCCGCACACGCCAATGCACACGCCCACCCACCCGCACCCGCACACGCCAATGCACACGCAAACCCACCCGCACACGCCAATGCACACGCAAACGCGTCCACACACGCCAATGCACACGCAAACGCGCCCGCACACGCCAATGCACACGCACACTTCATGGATGACCTGGTGAAGTCAAACCCCCCGCCTACATCAAAACTGGCTGAAGGACATCTTTGATGTGTGTGTGTGCAAACAGGCGGGTCTGGTGTAATTTTTACCAATCATCGGACGGTTGTGGGATGATCAGGTGGTGAGGAATCTGAGTTGAAGGCACAGGGGAACCAATATTATTGGATGTCACAGGATTTGGTGTAAGACCAGAGTGTGACGTGTGCTTGACGTTTGCTTGATTTTTGCTTGACGTGAGCTCGACTTTTATCCTGCTTGACGTTTGCTTGACGTGAAGTCAATCGCCGACGATTGACACGAGATTCGCCCCGGTGCACCAATACAGGGTGAATATTTTCATCTGGGGACCTCACAGCCTGATTCTGACGTGTATGACGTGTAGAATGCTGTACAGAACCTGTATGGGACCCCAGTATTGACTGACATATGAGGTATTGAAGTAAAAACATGCTTCTTCGTCTATTTGACACCTCATATTCATGGTTATGGGATATTATCCCATGGTAAGGCTGTATCTGACAGCAGGTGGGATTTTGACCTTAAAATGGTCATAACTCTGTCAGTTTTTGAGATATCAAGCTCAAAGTTGGTTCATTGAATAGCTCTGCATGTGCTCTACACAATGGTACCCAACCTGACATGGTTATCATTAGATATGACAAAGTTATCCCATGTACAAGTATTTTTGTACATTGGCGTGGTCTGGGCAAAAGCTGTATTAAGCTTGTTTGGCCAATAACTTCTGTTGTAGTTGAGCTATGAGGAAATGGATGGCACCATCAGATAGCCCTGATTGTGCTCTTTCCAAAAAGACCCCACTTTAGGTATCTCACACTAAAACTGTAAAAGTTAGATGAGAGGTGAATGTTTTGTTCACCCTTATTTGGTCTGAATTTGACCATAACTCAAGTAATACTGGTGCTAGCTCAGTTTGGCTGGTACCATTAGATAGCCCTGGCTTAGAGCTTCATTTTGAATACCCATTTGATGGGGTTAAGCCTCTCCTTCTAGATTTTAGATGAGAGGTGAAAATTAAGGTTTATGCTCAGCAATAACTTTGAGCAGGAATAACTTTGTTATTTCTTGTCCTATGGTGGTGGGACTTATATTTTCAGGAAGAGGTGAGTTTCCTCTTTCTTTTGATACCTTTTGGGCTGATTTGGCTCAGCTCCATGTTTTGGTGGTATCTTGGCTATACCATTGGTTTATGGTATTTTGGCAGTCATGCTTGTGCTCTGGTTTGAGTCACAGGCTGACACTATTGATGCAAATTTAATATTTTCATGTCTTACCACGTTTTCAGACAATAAAATCAATTCAAAGGCAATCATTTAAGTAAAAGAAGAATTTTTCAAAAGAGAAATGAAAAATAAAGCCTCACTTATAATATGAAAATGTTTTTATTTTTTATAAAATTTTTGAATTATAAGTATTTTTTATGGCTTTTTTAAATTTTTCAATAAAAGAAAAGGGATTTAAAAATAGTAAAAATATATATCACAGGTAAAATATCATGGCTGGGCCCCCAAATGTAAGGTGTGGAAATGAAACTTTGATTAAAAATCAAGTACTTTTCCTGTCCTCAAAATTAGTATAAGGTATATATTGATTAAAAACAGTATAAAGGAAGCTTTTCAAGACAAAACACACCAATTTTTATTTTTTTTAACTTTATAAGTATAAAAAAACAATATTATAAAGCTTTATTGTTTTACCAGCAATTGAAAGGTATCCACAAATTCTCTACAAAAGAAATTTCTTCCAGAGCAATTTCAATTGGAATGAATTAAGCAAAGAGCTGCAGTCAATTGATATAATAAAAGAGTCTTTAAAAATATTATTAAAAAGAAAACACACCCAAAAGTGACCAGAGTGAATTTTGAAACAAAGTGACAAAGCTAACAGTGATGAAAGATGCTTTAATTCACTTATGGGGTGGTTCAAGGGTAAAAATGACTATAATAATTTTTTCATGTGATTAAAGGATTTAAAATGATGAGAAAAGGGTGGTTGGAAGCTTTTATTGATTGGTGTAACAGTTTTTAAACTAATTATAAAAGGAAAAGATTCTAACATGAAGAGAAAAGTGGGGAAAATAAGACATTCTTTTATAGCCATCAATTTTCTTACTCCAAAAGTGAAATTTGCCGTTTCCAGTTGTCAAAAAAGCTCTGAAAACAGAAAAGCCAAATATTGCATCATTTAACCCTGGTTTAAAACAAAAAGGGGCTGGTTTTAGCCAATTTGGACACTTAAGTCAGCCATTGCTATAGTAATACCTGGGTTTAAGCCTTCAAACACATCAGAAGGTGTGTAAGAGGCATAAAAACCAGCTAAAACTTTTTCACATTAATTTTTTAATCTTAAGTGTAGTTTTACCCTCTTGGAATCAGTTAAAACTTCCCTGGTTGGTATCAAAACCTCGTCATTGATTGAGTCACAGACCCTGTGACTCAATTCCAGGAAAAATGTGATGAGCTTTTGCATGGATTTTGAAATCTCACGCCTTTCAGCAAGGAATTTGGTGGTCTGGCTCCCCCTTGGAGCCAAGATTCCTTTCCCCCCAAAAAAATCAATCTTTCCAATTTATTTGTTCTTTAATTCCTCATCATTTATTATACTTATAATTTACATGTGTAATTCAATTGAGCTCCTACAGTAAAAAACTGTAATAATTGATACCTCATATTTAAATTGAAGTTCACTTATGTAATACACAAGTACATTGTGACATTTCAATTGAAAATACTTCAATTTCTCATAGCTTATAAGCTACACACAAAACCTCAATTTTAACACAAAAATTTATGGTTAACACCACATTGGATGTGAATTAAATCAAGGTTTTGAGGATTTTCACTCTTTGTAAAGAAAATACTGAAAACTTAATTTAAGCTTATTTGGAGTTGAGTTACAGAAATTTTACCCAGAGGTGACCCCCCTTATTTCTTATGCAGAGTCCAATGGTGAAAGAATTTCAATATGTTTATTTCTAGGACAAAAAGCTATAATAATTATAATTTAACGTTTTTCCAAAAATATTTCAATTTTGGTATTTTTGTTGAAAATTTATGTTTACTTAATTTATTGAATTAAAAATGTGTTTTCACAATTTTAAATTTCAATATAATTTTATTTTTAAATTATAATTGAATTTTTATTTTTGAGTATAAATTTATATTTATATTTCAATTTTTGTCCTGATAATATAGATAAATTGATGTTATTTATAATTGTATCTTGTTTTATTATTTGTGGTCTTTTGGGTATTGAAAATATCCCTAAGGCTCACAGCTTTCAACAGCGCTCACCACTATGTTTCCTCATAGTAAAGCCCTTAAATTATTAATTATAAACCCTTCTTATATTAATAAATCTATTTCACTGTCAGATTTGAAGTTATAAATACATCTATTACCACTCCATCATAGACTCAGTCTGAAAATTTGGGGGCCTGGCAGTGTTTGTTGAACTTTTTTGACTATTTTTGGCGTAAAAAAGAGTTTTTGTCTTAATTTTATTCTCTAACATCAATGTTTCTTTTTTTAGGCTTAAAATCTTAAAAAAAATATCATTTTTTTGAGCCACTGTGTTTTTTCTTTTATTGCTTTCTCATGTGGTCTGCTCATAATTTAATCACCACAAGACTATTTTTGGCATGTTTCTGATATCAAAACACTTAATAACCCTTAACAAATTTTTTTAATTAAAAAGAAACCTAAGTACTGTAAATAAAAGTTCAGAGGCATGGTCAGACATAGTGATAATTTCAATTCTCCATTACAGAACCACCAATATGATTAAACTTGTTAATTACAATGTAATTTGTGACATACTGGGATACAAACTGTATACCATACATCCACAAACCTATATTTTTGACATGTAATTGATAATTTCAATTACATATCATAATACAGAGGCACAATATAGTAATATATTTCCCAGAGGCCATTCTTAGACATGCAAACAGCATTGCAAGAAGTCTTAACTGACATAAGTCCTCTTTTTCATTTTATTCACTGAAAGAAAACATCATACCACTGGAAACCCAGTCACAAAGAAGTACCCCACAGATACTTTCAAAAACAGAAGGAAACAAGGGAAAAGTAAAAAGGCACAGTGGAAGCATGATTACCACCAAGAAGTGGAAACCAATTGCCACTCAGAGTAGTAGAAAACCACAAAACACTACCTCAATATAAGGTCAAACAACCTTGATAGCTTGTACAGGGAAGATTACAGTAATTAACCCAGTTTTAACTTCCAAAGGCAAATTGCAAAAAGCAGTAGAAAACAAATTTGTACAGCGCACAGTCAAATGTAAATACCTCAAGAACATAAAGCTTTTTAATGCTTGAAAACACTGATATGTCCCCTGTACGCCTCAGGAACCAGCCAGAGGACAGACAAGGCCTATTAAAAACCAGAATACCAAGAACAGCACACCTTGGACACAGTGGTAAATGGCAAGAAACTGAGGGAAATCATATCCACTCTGCCATTCACCTTCCAATTCAACAGAAATGTAAGATGTGACTATGAAACAGATGATAATATTACTATTAATCAACAGTACTATGTCTGTTCTTATGAAATATAATAATAAAGTATTATTATAACCACAATTAAATAATTAAAAAATTATTTCTTTCATGTGTTAAGCACTACTAGTGATTTTAACAGTGAGCAAGTAATTGTCTACTAGAATCAATTACAAGAAGAATTTAATAATAAAAACTTCTTTATTAAAATAATAAAATTATTTTAATATATAATTATCTTTTGCAAGAATAATTATAAAGATAATTCTTGAAGAAAACTATTACTAGAGAAAAACTTTAAGAATTAAGAATAAATGACTCACTAATACTCCAAAGAACTTATTGATAGATAAGAGTAGAGAAATTTGACGTAGAATTGTGGATTTAAGGGATCAAGATGATTTATAACAGTATTACAACAATATAGAGTTGGATTCTATGATTTCACGTCTTTCTGATTGATTCTGAAAGATTTAAAACACTTAAGAATAGTTGAACTAATACTTGTTTGTTGGTAATAATGATTTAATAAATTTATAAGATGATGATTTGGAAAAAACAGCAAGAATAGGCTTCTTTTAAGTCAACAACAGCTCACAGAGGCGTGCCATGGAGCAAACTGAAAAACAAGTGAGTGAGAAAACAATAAACCCTTTTGGATTAATGATTGCATCATCTGTTGTCACGTAAGATTATCATAATTACTTAATTGATGCTTTTACGTGACTACCAAGCCCAATATGGTTAAGAATAAAAAGAGTAACATCTGTAAATCTTCTTTTATTCTAAAATAATCATTGATTTCTCAAAGTTATCAATGTTATTGCCAATTTCATCACAGGTTGTAATTTCTGTGAATTTTTGAAGATTCAGTGTTTCACGTAGAATGGTCAAAAATGGACTGTAAGTAAAACTTTTAATTTTACTAGTAAAACCATAATTCTTTTTGGTTGTACCATAGATAATAACGTTCTTCATTGGTCCTGAAAGTTTCAGGAAGATTCATTAAGAATTGTATTTTTAATGAATTTTTGAAGTTTTTACCTCATTTCTACGTAGAATTGCAAATAGCAGTATTTTGCTGGTTGCTATGAGGTAAATCAATGAATATGGATCCCAAAAGGGTTTAATTACTCTTTTAGGGTCAAGTCATGGAAATTCATCAAGAATTGATGTGGTTACAGGAGCCTAAGTAGCTTATTACCTCCTTGGCACGTCAAAATAGCAGGTTATTTGCTATTTTTCTTATGATTACAGTAGGTGTAGCTTGGTAACCAAGTTCCCAAAGAGTTTTAGTTTACCATTTGGGCCAAGATGAGCCATGGATCCATGCTCTGGAGCTATCCACGCCTCTGAGGCCTCAGAAGTTGGGTACCCTGGCTCTCTTTGATGTCTTTTGTCCCCCTTGCTTAATTTTTACGTCAAAATAGTAATTTAAGCTTAAAGTGAGATATCCACTATGGGTGTACCAAAATTCTATGTAAGAATACCATAATATTAAGTGCTCAAAACATGCATAACACTATTCTTAGTGTATATGTAACATGGGATTTCTCACTTTCCCATTATTTTGGCTAAAAATCAAGAAAAACAAAAATTTTCACGGATCTTTTATGTGGTATTAATGATGTGGTATTGAAGTATTTTCCATTTTACCACCTTAAATACTTAAATTGAGCTTATTCACTCTATGGAGCTACCCTAGGTGAATTTTTGTGTAGAATCCAAATCTGGTCTTAAATCCATGGATTTACTTACTCAATAAAAAGTTATTCATCTTTTCTAAAATTAAAAATGATGAATTTTGGATATATGCATGACTTATGAGTTTTGCATAATTCAAAATTTCTTCTTCCCTCCCACCAAAAAAATAAAATTGTACTACAATTTTATTAGTGATAAAAGAATAAGGCCCCAAAGGGGGTAATGTCCACTGTCCAACCTCTTCACATTACTCAGATCAAGTAATTTAAAGCACATTTATAGACATATTCAGGCTTGTGGCCTTCTTTCATGTCTAAATCTTCTTAAGAGTTTATCTGAGTCAGGTATTTCTGATTCTGCCATCCATTCATCTTCATGTACTGGATTTCTATATCTGACAAGATATTCTCTTTGATTTTTACCCCTAAGTCTCCTTTCTTTAATGACTTTCTTTATCTTTTTGTCTTCATTCTGTTCCACAGGTGGTACAGTTAAAGGAGTTGGGTTTCTTAAAGGAAACAATTCTTTATCAGCTGGTTGATAAGGTTTTATCAAGCTGACTGGAAATGTGGGGTGTTTATTTTCCAATTCACCACTCAATTCCACTTGAACTGCATTGGTTCCATGTAAAGCAACAATAACAAAAGGTCCTACATAAGAATCTTTAAGTTTCTTCAGGCCTTTGATATTATTAAAATTCAAGGTTGAAACTAGCACTAAGTCCCCTACTTTGAAGTCTGGTACTTTATGACTCTTGTCCCACTTCTGTTTTGCATAATCAAAAGCATCATCCATACTCTGTTTTGCATGATGTTTTACTTTATCAAGCATTAATTTGAAGCTGGAAGCTGTAGGATGAATGTCAATCAAGTCTTTCCTCAGTGTGTCTGCTGGGAGTCTTGGATTCCATCCTTTCTCTAACATAGCAGGAGTTTGTCCTGTGGAAGAATGGACTGATGTCTTGTATGCCAATTCTAATGCAGGTATCAGAGTGCACCAGTCATGGGTAAAGCCATCTGAGTCTTTGAATTCTAATCCATAAGCACAAAATCTCCTGATCATGTCTTCTAAAGTTTGAATCATCCTCTCTGCTAGCCCATCTGTTTGAGGGTGATATGCTGTAGAGAATGATAACTTAGTCCCAAACAATCTATGAAGATTGGTCCAAAGTGCAGATGTAAACTTGGGGTCTCTGTCACTTATGATATTCTTAAATAACCCTGTATGAGAAATAACTCTACTCCATAAAAGAAGAGCTGTATCCATAGCAGTGTCATCTTTATGACATGGTAAGAATATGGGAGTTTTGCTATATCTGTCTACAATGACTAAACAAGCATTATAACTTTTGTCACCACTTGGAGGAAGTGCTGTGACCCAATCCATGTGAACAACTTCCCAAGGGGATTTTGGTTCTTGAATATGGATCATCAATCCAAATTTCTTGCCTGTACTCCTGTTTGCTTTTTGGCATCTATCACAGGTATGGCAATATTAAATGGTTTCTTTTCTCCAAGATGGCCACCATGCACAGTTCTTCACCTTTTCAAGTGTTCTGTCTTCTGATAGGTGTCCAGAGTAAATGCTATCATGGCATTCATGAAGAATGGTATTGATAAGCAATCTACTACACAGTGTCATCACACAAGAATGTTTTGTTCTATGGTAAATAATCCCATCAAACAAGTGAAATCTTCCTTCAGAATAGGAATTTTTCCAAACTTCATCAAGTGCATTAACTAAAGATGTATCTTTGCAGTCTTTATCTAATAAAGAAGTCAAGATATAGCAATTCTTGTCTTGTTTATAAGACTCTCTGACCTCTTCAAAGAATTCAGTCCCAATATCAGTTATGTTAATTCCTTCAATTGGAATCTGTGGTTCAGCTTCCAAAGGTACATAAGCTGGGTTATCAGGAGTGTTGGCTAAAGCCCATCTACTAAGTACATCAGCATTTTTGTGAATGTTTCCTGCTTTATGAACTATAGTCATGTTTCCTCTATATTCTTGAATGGCTATTTGCCATCTCAACATATGTCTGTTGGGAGTTTTCATGTTAAGAAGTGATTTTACGGCATTACAGTCAGTTATCACTTCAAAAACACTGCCATCAAGGTAATAGTGTAGTTTCTCAAGTGCCCATACCAAACATAAGCACTCCATTTGGCTTGCACCATATCTGGCTTCTGTTGGTTTGATTTGTCTTGAGATATAACAAACTGGTCCTTCTGTAGGTTTGTCATCAATAATCTGGACTTGATGTAGGGCTGCCCCTAGTCCATCTCCACATGCATCAATGTACAATTTAAAAGGAATATTCCAGTCAGGCATGAGGAGTAAAGGTGCTTCTGTAAGGGCTTTCTTTATCTTCTCATAAGCTTTAATTCTTTCCTGTGTCATCTCAAATACAGTCTGTTGATCACAGATTCTATAGAGTGACTTGGCTAGAATTGCAAAATCTTTCAAGTGTTGCCTATAGTAACTAGCAAATCCAAGAAAAGACATCATTTCTTTTTTATTCTGGGGTATTGGTTTAAGTAACACTGCTGCTACTTTATTCTTGTCAATACCCAAGCTCAAACCAGAAACAACATGTCCTAATGCTTTGAGTTCTTCAAAACCAAAATTGCATTTCTTAAGTGAAATTTTCATGTTCACTTCTGCAACTTTATGAAGTACTTTTGCAAGTCTTTCAAGGTGCAAAGACCATGAGTCAGAACATATAATAATATCATCAATATAAATGATAAGCCATCCTTCAGACAATTCTGTGGGGAAGATGGTATTCATCATTCTTTGATAATGAGATGGAGCATTTTTAATGCCAAATGGCATTCTAAGATACTCAAAAATGCCACAGTGGGTGATAATTCTAAGTAATTTCTTAGCTTTAGGCGTCAAAACATTTTGATGAAAGCCTTTCAATGCATCCATTGATGTTATATACTTGGCTTTAGACAATTGAGTCAAGGTTTCTTGAATTCTAGGGATTGGATACCTATCTGGAACTGTGTAGGTATTCAAAGCTCTAAAATCTCCAACCATTCTTGACTTATCATTATTCCATGCAATAATAACAGGTGTTGTCACTTCAACTTCCTCATTATGGCCTACTTTCCTTAGCACACCAAGTTGGATCAACTCTTGGATATGTTTTTCCAAGTCCTCTCTAGCTCTGGGACTGGCTGGATAAGCTGGTCTTCTAAGTACTGGAGGATATGGTCTGTCAATATTAAGAGTAATATCAACTTCATGTCCTCTTATAGCGCCTAATGGTTCATTATCAGAGGCAAATGCATTTTTATATGTGTATAACACATTAATAAGTTCATTCCTCATCTTTGGTGACAATGATTGATTAATTTGTGCTTCAACAAGTTGATTAGTCACAAATTCATCTTTGTAAGTATCTTTGACAGAAGATACTACAGATATCTGTTTTGGCATATTGGAGAAGGCAAATTTTTGTCTCTTGTTATCTCCAATTGTGAAATATCTGTCTTTATGGTTATTTATATCAATACCATAAATATTTAAGTAATCATTTCCAAGAATGATGTGCTGAGATGTGCAATTATCCATTACTACAATCTCAGTTTTCATTCTTACACTTCCTGCTGGATGTGGGAATACAATATTAGTGTCCAATATGCCCAAGGGGTACATATTGTTACTGGCACTACTGAATTGTACACCTTCTATTGGTAATAGATGGTTTTTCCATTCGGGAAGTATAATTTGGAGATAACCTTTGCCAACACAAGTGCAAAATGCCCCTGTATCCAAATTTACTTTGGCTTCAATATCACTCATCAGAACTGATGTGATACAGGATGCTCCAGCAGTATAACCCTTTCCTCTAGCAGGTTTTGTTTTACACATTCTGGCATCTTGGATATTGATCAGGTTGCAGCAATCTTCACTGTACTGTGGCAAGTGGGTATGGACTTCTGTGACCTCAAAGAAAGCTGAAATGTTTTCAATGGGATAGTCCTCCACTGGTGTATCTTCAGAGACTGCAGAATCTTGATCAGACTCCTCTTTCTCTTCAGTACACTGAATTTCTTCAATGATTTGAACTTCATTGATTTTTGTCTTCTTAGGACAAGTGTTGGATAAATGTGAAGTACTTCCACATTTATGACACTTCAAGACAGGTCTTTCTGGTCTTCTTTCCTCTCTAGGAATCTTTGAGACTATTTTGGACTCTATTGGGTTTTTAATCCAAGTCTTACCAATTCTTGTCCTGGTAATGATATCTTCCATAGCATTAATGTAGTCCTCTGTTGAACAAGGTTCCACACATCTGCTTTTGATAGCATGTTCCAGTTCTCCTCCACACTTTCTTAATATTTTCATATTAATCATAGTGTCAGACATTTCTGGGTGTAAAGCAGATAATCTGTCTTTTTGTATGAAGAACCAAGTAAGTGGTTTGTCTTTTTCTGAGTTAAAAATGGCACTTTCAAAAGCATTCTCCATTTTAAACCTCCAAGAATTATTGGCCCATTTGGTAATCACTTCAGATTTCCACCAAGACCAGTCATGTTTACCATGATCAATCCTCATTTTGTAATACCATTTCTTTGCAGTTCTGGTAAACAAACAGTGTAGTTTTCCCACTATGATTTCATCAGGTATATTAAAGTCTTCTTGCAACATATCAATAGTTCTGATGAATTCAATATGGTTATATTCTCCTTCACCAGAGAATGTTGGCCATTCTTCTATTTTGGGAATATCTCTTGCAGAGTAGGCATTTTCTCCTAAGAATGGAGTCAAACTTTCTTTGACAGAAAGTTTTTCTTCAGTCAAAGGTGTAGAATGTCTTGGCATATGTGGTTCATGATTCTTATGAATTTGCTCCACACTTGCAATTATATCATTCTTCAATTTCTGCCTCTCACTGTCACTTTTTGCTAAATGTATAGCAAACTGATTGGTGTTCTTAACTATTTGTAAGACATGGTCTTCAAGAGTTTTAAGTCTATCATTCACTTTAAAAATGGAGGGATCTTCTGTGTCATTATTTTGACATTGGTTCTCAATTCTTTCACAAGCATTGCTAATTGACTCAAGGGTGACATTTGTCAATTGATGCCAATCAGAATGTTGTTTGTCACTCTTCTTTAAATCATTGATGTCTAATGTAATTTGCTTCAACTTTGACTCAAGTTTGCCAATTTCTACACTAATACTTCTATGTACATCATTTATTTGCGTGGAAAAGTCCTGTTCATCCTTTCCTGCTCCTTGGCTGTGAATTCCATAAGAGTTCTGGCCATATTGAAGACACTGTCCACGGCTGAAGGCTCCAATTTGGGGATCCTGTACCCTTGTGGGTAAGGTCTGTGCCAATTGGCTTTGCCTTTGCCCTTGCCTTGATGGTTCTTGGGACCTCTCTGTTTCTTTTGAGGTCCTTTGGGCTTGTCCTTGGGCGCTTCTGGAGCTGGTTTGGAGCTGGTAGATGCCACTGGTGCCTCTGTCTCCAAAGCTGGAGTCATTTCCAACTCTTTCTTCTGGTCTATGGATAAAAGACTTTGGTTCTTCAACCAATTCTTTATCTTTTTGACCTTGTCTTTGCAAGACAGGGGGCTCCATCCTCCTAAGAGTTCTATGGTCTTCTCCTGACCCAGAAAGCTCTTGATGTGTAAGTAGGAGCTCATGGCCCCCTGCCAAAGGCTTGGGCAGATTTCCCACTCCTCTTCCTTGGCTGCTCTGAACCAGTTTTTGTACTGGCATTGATATATTTCTATTGCTGCCACCTGAAAGTGGTTCAGCCCTGGAAATATTACCATAAATCAGTTCAGGCTCTGAATTCACGTCAAAATCTGTTGGTACAGACCTTGGGGAATGGGGGGCAACTCTGGCATCCTCCAAATGTGTCTTTCTTGTGGAAGACTTGGCACTTCTGGATTTGGTCTTGCCTCTTCCTTGTCCACATCCATCTGGTTGGACTGAATAGTTGCTTCCATTTCTGGTATGCACCATTTTCACGTCAATTTACAGATAAAAGGTGAAAAATATAAGATAAAATACACACCTTTTGGTGGTAATTTAGCTTTTTCTGAGTTGAATAAGGTGCCTCTTTTAGCAATCTGCACCTCAATACTGTCTTCAGATTCTGCTTCTGAAGATTCTGGACTATTGATGTATCTTTTACTGAGTCTGTTACCAGCTGCACAGTATTTGATTAAAGACACTTAAAAAAAATATGATAAAAGAAATTATTTTTGTGTTTTAAGATATTTTTAAAAGATTTTTTATGAATTTTATTATTTTTTAATATTAAAAAATTATTCTTTTTAAAGAAAAAAATTAAAATTTAAGATTTTGAATGAAAATTAATTCAGAGTAACTCAAAGAATAATTTTATAAGTTTTTGGATGTGAAAAAGCCACGTGTAAAAACAGTATAAAATTAAACCAAATTCCTCAATGAAAAGATTTCCAAAACAATTTCAAAAATAAGAATTATTTTAACTTTAAAATGAAAGAAAAAATTATTAAATTAATATATTTTAGAGCTTAAAAATATATTAATTAAGGGTACAAGGTTCAAAAAACATGGCCAGGCCCCCAAATGTAAGATGTGACTATGAAACTGATGATAATATTACTATTAATCAACAGTACTATGTCTGTTCTTATGAAATATAATAATAAAGTATTATTATAACCACAATTAAATAATTAAAAAATTATTTCTTTCACGTGTTAAGCACTACTAGTGATTTTAACAGTGAGCAAGTAATTGTCTACTAGAATCAATTACAAGAAGAATTTAATAATAAAAACTTCTTTATTAAAATAATAAAATTATTTTAATATATAATTATCTTTTGCAAGAATAATTATAAAGATAATTCTTGAAGAAAACTATTACTAGAGAAAAACTTTAAGAATTAAGAATAAATGACTCACTAATACTCCAAAGAACTTATTGATAGATAAGAGTAGAGAAATTTGACGTAGAATTGTGGATTTAAGGGATCAAGATGATTTATAACAGTATTACAACAATATATAGTTGGATTCTATGATTTCACGTCTTTCTGATTGATTCTGAAAGATTTAAAACACTTAAGAATAGTTGAACTAATACTTACTTGTTGGTAATAATGATTTAATAAATTTATAAGATGATGATTTGGAAAAAACAGCAAGAATAGGCTTCTTTTAAGTCAACAACAGCTCACAGAGGCGTGCCATGGAGCAAACTGAAAAACCAGTGAGTGAGAAAACAATAAACCCTTTTGGATTAATGATTGCATCATCTGTTGTCACGTAAGATTATCATAATTACTTAATTGATGCTTTTACGTGACTACCAACCCCAATATGGTTAAGAATAAAAGGAGTAACATCTGTAAATCTTCTTTTATTCTAAAATAATCATTGATTAAAGTTATCAATGTTATTGCCAATTTCATCACAGGTTGTAATTTCTGTGAATTTTTGAAGATTCAGTGTTTCACGTAGAATGGTCAAAAATGGACTGTAAGTAAAACTTTTAATTTTACTAGTAAAACCATAATTCTTTTTGGTTGTACCATAGATAATAAAGTTCTTCATTGGTCCTGAAAGTTTCAGGAAGATTCATTAAGAATTGTATTTTTAATGAATTTTTGAAGTTTTTACCTCATTTCTATGTAGAATTTCAAATAGCAGTATTTTGCTGGTTGCTATGAGGTAAATCAATGAATATGGATCCCAAAAGGGTTTAATTACTCTTTTAGGGTCAAGTCATGGAAAGTCATCAAGAATTGATGTGGTTACAGGAGCCTAAGTAGCTTATTACCTCCTTGGCACGTCAAAATAGCAGGTTATTTGCTATTTTTCTTATGATTACAGTAGGTGTAGCTTGGTAACCAAGTTCCCAAAGAGTTTTAGTTTACCATTTGGGCCAAGATGAGCCATGGATCCATGCTCTGGAGCTATCCACGCCTCTGAGGCCTCAGAAGTTGGGTACCCTGGCTCTCTTTGATGTCTTTTGTCCCCCTTGCTTAATTTTTACGTCAAAATAGTAATTTAAGCTTCAAGTGAGATATCCACTATGGGTGTACCAAAATTCTATGTAAGAATACCATAATATTAAGTGCTCAAAACATGCATAACACTATTCTTAGTGTATATGTAACATGGGATTTCTCACTTTCCCATTATTTTGGCTAAAAATCAAGAAAAACAAAAAATTTCACGGATCTTTTATGTGGTATTAATGATGTGGTATTGAAGTATTTTCCATTTTACCACCTTAAATACTTAAATTGAGCTTATTCACTCTATGGAGCTACCCTAGGTGAATTTTTGTGTAGAATCCAAATCTGGTCTTAAATCCATGGATTTACTTACTCAATAAAAAGTTATTCATCTTTTCTGAAATTAAAAATGATGAATTTTGGATATATGCATGACTTATGAGTTTTGCATAATTCAAAATTTCTTTTTAAGATAATTGTGGCCTATTTGGGTATGTAAAATATACCTCCAGGCTCACAAGAAACCTCAAACCAGAGGAGTGGAAGGATATGGATCAAGTTCTTAAGCTCCACCAACTCCTCAAAGGTCTATTCCAATGGAGCATGCACAGCAAGGGTTTCAACCTAGAATCACACTGGGCAGAACTTGGAGCAAGTCACCAGAGGATATGTCTTAAAGAGATACCCTTTTAAAATGCTATGTTAATCACCAAAGGATGGAATCCCAATAGGCAGTTAAAACTCCTGAAGGAGAGGGAAACTAGGATGAGGGGAAATCAAGCCAATATCAAAGCTATAGAATAACAATGAACCAGACAGAGCCTACTCTGATTCATTCAGGCTGACAGGGAGTAGACCAACCCAACCCTCCAGTGGCTTCCCATCATTCAGGAAACAGCAGATCAGTTTCCAAGAGTGACCATTCTTCACAATCCCAGGTAGTTTCCAGGAGAAGACAGGGTTACAAATGGAAAACAAGACTTCATTCAGCCACAGACAGCAAGAGTCAACCCCAATGATCCAGAAGCTGCTATAGTTGATGAAATGAGTACACAAGAGCAAGAAATATTTTTAAATACTTCTAGAATCAGTATCCCTATTGATAGAAGTATTACCCCCACTCATAATAAACACAATGTTTTTACACCTGAGAGTAGCTTAAACAATGATCAACTGTGGTTAAAAATGTCCCAGTTTGAAGTGCAAACTCAAGAGAGGTTTGATGAACTCCATAGGAGCAATGAAAGGTTAAAAGAATTGACAACCTTACATGAGGCTACAATAAAAGCCATCCAAGAGAGCTGTGCTAAATTATTAAAAGCCTCTGGAGAAACAAATAAAAGAATAAATTAATTCTTTGAAGAGGAATACCACTGCAAGAGGGGCAGGGATTGTCTGTTTCAAGACATAAACAAAAAAACATGAACCCTCAACCACAAGGAAATTCTTTGTATAATCCATACCAAGAGGACATAAAAGCAGATGTTCTTTTGGATAATAATCCAAGATCTCCACCACAATACCAAGAAGGATATAACATGACTTATTCAGAGAAGGAAGCACTGAAACAGCTTCTGGAGGCCTCAAGCTTTCCAAATTCCTCTGGTGTAGGAGAATATGATCACATGGAACTCATTTATTATATTTATGGACTCTTCAAGGATGTACTAAGAATACCATATTACTGGATTACCTCTAGATTAAATACAGAATTCAATGGACATGCTAGTATTGGTGCACAGAAATGAAGGAAATCCATGGAAGGAGAATCTTGCCATTGTGGAAGAGTCAAATAATCCAAAAGTACAGCAATGGTACTTGGATATGGCAAAAGACCATCTCATTTGAAAATTACAAGTACTCTGTGGAAAAGGATCCATATGCATGTGTTCTTAGACATTCTAAAAGTCTTAAAGCCATTAATCTTCAAATGACAATTCAAATGAGCAATCAAAAACTCCTGACACAGATGCCAGGACAACTAGAGCATGCAATAAAATGCAGATGCAACAAGAGTTTCACATTAGATAACACTTTCAATACCTTATAAGATGTAAGGAAATAGACAGATATAGGGAGATATTTCCAATAAAAGAGCAGTACTTTCCAAGAGAAAAAACATTTCAGGGTGGACATCAAAGATAAACCCAAAGACAGAGCGGCAGAAGTGACCACAAAGAAGAAATCTTGTCACAATTGTGGGTCAATAGACCATTATGCTAACAGCTGTTTAAAGGAAAAGAGAAATTTCTATGCCATTGAACAAGTCCCAGAGGAAGAATCCCCAACAGAGGATTCTGAATCAGACTCTATAGGTGATGCCATCAGAAAACAATCTGATGATGACCAAGACCCAAAAGAAGAATTTCTAGTGGAGTACCAAGAGGAAACACAACTAGAAATTCAGGATATACATCTGGAAGGAGGAATGCCACAAAATACTGCAAATAAAAACTTTTGTAAGCACACACAAGATTCACAGACCTTCCTAGTAAGACCAACTAGAGGAATGGCATATATACATGGGACAGCCACCAAGATGAGTGTTTTTATTTACAATTCTCAACACCCATTGATCATTGATAGTGGATTACACTGCTCAATAGTGGCCAGATAATACCTGGACAACCACTTCCCTAATTCAGGTAAGCAACTCTTTCCAACCAAGGAAAAGAGCTTTCAAAGTGGATCATTGAAGATCACATCCATTGGTATCATGATCAAAAAGATAATCATACCCCATAGGGAAGGTAATATCAGACCCAACACGGAGTTTGTATTGCTTGAAGATGCTCACATCCAGGGATTCTTACTGGGAACAGACTACCAAAGGATGTATGGCATTGAAATTCACAATAGTAAAAACAGGCACATTACCATAGGTAAAAACAAGGAAAAAAAATTTCACTTGCTATATATCATATGTCTAACCAAGATCCTCTAGAATTATTGCTAAACAAATTAAAATAGGGCCAATTCAGTGCTAACCTCACCATTAAACAAAACCTTAGCTTACTGAAAATACCGAGGAAAAATAGAACAGCCTTTTCCGTTTCTTAAGAACCTCTAAGAAATATCAGAGGGCATGATATAGAAACATATTTATATGTAGAAAGACCTTATCCACCCATGCGCAGAAGACATCCCTATCCATCAAGCCAAAAACTAGGAAAGAAATCTAAGAACACATCAATGAACTCCTAGATATGGATGTTATCAGGAAGGTAGGACATAATGAAATAGTGGAAATCACTACTCCTGTCCTTATCACCTGGAATGATGGCAAATCTAGGTTGTGTGGAGATTTCAGAGCTCTTAATAGCTACACAAAAGCTGACAGGTACCCTATACCAAGGATACCCAATGCCCTAGAAAAGCTGGCAAAACACAAATACATAACCAAAATGGATTGTATGAAAGGTTTTCACCAGAATAGACTTACACCAAAATCCCTGAAGCTACTCAGGATTATACGTCATGTGATCATATATGAGTATACCGGAATTTCTTTTGGAATGAAAAATTTCCCAGCTCATTTCCAAAGGATGATGGACAAAATATTCCAAGCAGAAATATTGGAAGGCTGGATGGTGTTATATATTTATGATATCATTATATACTGAGAGACATGGGAAGACCATGTGCAGTACATAGACAGAGTGCTTAGTAAATGTACACCCATTAATCTTAAAATTTCACTTAATAAGTATAATTTTGGCTAAAAAGAACTATTCACACTATGACATAAAGCCTCAGGCATTAGCATGGCCATAGATCAGAACAAAGTAACAGAAGTACTGCAAAAGCCAGTACCCAAAACCATCAAAGAGATGAAATATCTCCTTGGTTTTGCTAGCTACTAGAGAAACCATATCAAAAGCTTTGCCCACATAACTAGTAGTCTAGACAGGTTATGTTCAAAAGATGTAGTTGTTGAAATTACCAAGGAAAGGAGGGATGCATATGAGAGGATTAGATATGAACTCACTAATGCACCTGTCCTTATATTACCTGACTTTCAACTTCCATTAAAGTTATATATAGATGCAGCTTGTAGCCAAGGCCTAGGAGCAACCCTTCACCAAAGACAAATTGCGGATGGTGATCCAAGGGAAGAAGTAATATGCTACATCTCCAGGAAATTGAAAGATTTGGAAGCCAAGTATGGATCCACTCAGATGTAATCCTTATCTTTAGTGTGGGCTCTAGAAAAACTCCATTATTACTTGGAGGGTGCAGCCTTTGAAGTCTTTACTTGACATGAAGACTACAAATAGACACATGTTGAGGTGGAAAATAGCCATCCAGGAGGATACAGGTAACATGACCATCATATACAAAGAAGGAAAAAGCCACACTAATGCTAATATCCTCAGCAGATGGCCACTGGATAATATCAAAAGAAACCAAGCTTATGACCCTGAAGTAGCTGCCAAGATTCCTATGCATTTCATGGAAATAGACAGGGAAACAAACTTCAAATTCTCTGAATGGGCACCAGAATTTGGTACCTCAGACAGTGATAGCACTGAAGCAGAAGGAACAGAAACTCCTATATTGAGAATAAGCTCCTCATAAATGCATGATGAATTTTTCAGTTCAGTAACTAAAATTTATTCCAAGCACAAATAGTTTAGCATAGTGTTACAACTCCTTCAACAGAAGTACAGGAGCCCAGAACTGGAATCCCAGTTAGAGAAGCCCTGGTTGAGCGACCATGAGGATAAGAAATATTTCCTTATAGATGGACTACTCTATCACAGAGAGAAGCATACTAGTGCCCTTACAGTGATAGATGGAGACCACATATCCCTGATCCTGCAAGAATGCCATGACTGCCCCTACATGGGACACATGAGTGAAGACAGGACCAAAGATTGGTGGTCCCAATGGGAACAAGAGTTTAGTGAATACATCAACACTTGTGAAAGATTCCAGAAGGCAAACAAGAAATATGGGAAGAAATATGGGCTACTTCAACATATAGAAGAGCCCAAAGACACATGGGAAACCATCAACATGGATTGTGTCACAGGACTAGTCCCAGGAGGCAAGGAAAGCTTCAATGATTTCGTAGTCATAGATGATAGATATAGTAAAAGTGTAAGGTGCCTACCATGTCACAAGGAAGACACAGCCATGGATACAGCCTTGTTATTCTGGAATAACATCATATCCACATGTGGAACCCCTAAAATTATCATTAGTTATTGGGACCCAAAATTCACATCAGAATTTTGGACCAACCTCTATGAAATTCTTGGAACAAAACTTGCATTTTCTACAGCCTATCATCCACAAACAGATTGTATAGCTGAAAGGATGATCCATACAAAGGAGTAAATAATCAGAAGAGTCTGTGCATATGGCATGGATTATATAGACCATGAAGTATATACCCATGACTAAGTCACACTTCTACCAGAAGTCAAACTGGCTTACAACCCCCGCCAGCACTCTACCACAGGTAAATAACCTTGGCTGGTAGAAAAAGGGTAAAACCCGCTATCACCTGTGGATCACTTGAATGAAAATCTGCTGACTATACGCCCCAAAGCCAGACTTCCATGAAATTTGGAAGAGAGCCTTTGATACAGCTGCTAAGTGCATATCTGATGCTAAAGAGTACAACAAGCAGAGGTATCACAAAACACACAGGGAACCAGACTTCAAAGAAGGGGACCAAGTGTTAGTATCTACACTCAACTTTAATAGCCTTAAGGGACCAAAGGAAATGAGAGACTCATTTTTGGGACCTTTCACTCTCATCAAATTGATAGGTAAAAATGCAGTGGAGGTTAGAGTTACAGACGAACACTCTAGGAAAAACCTAGTATTTGCCATGATTTTTTTCAAACCCTACCTCCAGATAGGAGAGGATAAATTCCCCTCCATGAGCAAGACATAGTGGAGGTGGAAGACTCCCCTGGTCCTGAAAAAGAGATCATCAAGGCTAGGAAAATAAGACTGAATGGTAAAGACAAGAGGCAATATTTGGTCGTATTGCAGAACCAAACAGCAGATAAGGATAACCAGTTTGCAGAAGATGCCATACCAGATTGTAGCCCTCACCTGAGACAATTCAGAGCCTCTAGGAGTTCTTTACAGTCTCACCAATGCTGAGCCTTTTTAGAGGGAGGGTATGTCAGCCTGTGACTCAAAACCAGAGCACAAGCATGACAAACAAATACCATAAACCAATGATAGAGCAAAATACCACCAAAACATGGATCTAAACCAAACCAGCTCAAAGCATATTTAAAGAAAGAGGAAAACCACCTGTTTCCAAATATAAAATTGTTGTCATCATATGACAAATGATAACAAAGCTATTCCTACTCAAATAATTTGCTGAGAATAAACCTTAACTTTCACCTATCAGCTGAAATCCAGAGGAAGAGGCATAAACCCAGAAAATTGGTATTAAAATTGAAGCTCTACATCAGGGCTATTCACTGGGACTAGCCAAACCTGGCTAGCACCAAAAATACAGAGGTTATGGCCAAAATAAGGGCAAATAAGGGTGAATAAAATAATCATCTCTCATCTAACTGCTACAGTTTTGGTGTGAGATACCTAAAGCTGGGTCATTTTGACAAGAGTAAGATCAGGGCTATCTGATGTTGCAATAAATATCTCAATATTTCATCTAGAAGAAAATTTATGGGGAAAACAAGTTCCACACAGATTTTGAGAAAATCCTATATCTTGATAAGCAAAATTGAACATTGCATAACTTTGACATATTTAATGTTACCCATACGAAATGAGGTACCATTTTCTATATCTCATCCAAGGCTGCAAAATGAGCTAACCTTGAGCTAAATATCTTAAAAACTGACAATTTTATAGTAGTTTTAAGGTTAAAATCCCACAGTTTGGCCAGAACACCTTTACTTTGGGATACTATCCCAATACTTTGATTATGAGGTGTCAAATAGACAAAGCAGCTTGTTTATAATTAAATACCTCATATTTAATTTATTACTGGGGTCCCATACAGGTTCTGTAAATATTTCTATGTGTCATACACATCAGAAGAGGGCTGTGTAGTCCCCAGATGAAACTTTTGACCCTGTATTGGGAAAACTGCCCTGAGCCCAATACATAGCCTACAGGCCTTGTGTAAGCCACAAGCCAGTACTCTGAAGTAAAAAAATCTTCACTTCCTCTACATGGATGGTCTAGAGGACCTTTCCACCCCATTTCAGGATAAAAGGAGGCCTTTTCTCTTCCAGAAAAGGAATCCTCATCCTGAGCTTAGATTCCTACCTAGTACAACTGTCCAAAACAGTTATACTCTTGGAAAATATAATGAGTGTATTGTAGCTCTTATTATAGTAAATCAACTGGTAAGACTGCACCCCTGGATTTAAACAGCCCTCACCACCACTATTCCACATATTAAAGCCCTTACCTTATCAATTATAAGGCCTTTTTATCCTAATAAATCTTTTTCACAGTCAGATTTAAAGCTGTAAATACATCTATTACCACTTCATTATAGACTTGGCCTGACATCTCCCCCTCAATGGGGAAGCTTTTTGACAGCTTCAACAACTCAAAGAGGCTCTCACCACAGCTCCATTTCTTTCTCACTTCAACCTATCTCTACCCACCATTAGAGATACCAAAGACTCTGATTATGCCTTGTGTTCTGTGGTGAGTCAGGTGACTGACTCAGAAAGAAATCCCATCAAATTTGATAGTTGCAAGTTACGTCCAGCAGAGCTCAATTATGAGATTCATGACATGGAACTCCTTGGCATAGTCCGGTCTTTCAAGCTCTGAAGGTCTTTTCTTATTTCTCTCTCATCCTCCTTTGAAGTTGTCACCACTCATTTGTCTCTTTAATAATTTGTCTCCTCTAAGATTCTCACCTGCCATCAAGCCCACTGGGCTTAATTCCTTTCTTAAGTTCAATTTTCAATCAACTACCACCCTAGCTTCCTGGCAGACCTCCCAGATACCTTATCACAGTGGGAGGGCATTTACCCAGAGAAGGGGGAGGATTTCATCATCAACAATCCATTAAATTATCAAAAATCAATCAAGCAATATGAAATTCAAGACTAAAAATTCTTTGCAGTCAATGTGGATTCATTTCCAAATTTGGTTGAATCAATACAAATTGAATTATGGAAATATTCACAATAGTATTCTTGAAGATTTGAGTAAAGGTAAATCTGTTCAAGATTATTCTCTTCATTGTTCTTTCCAGCATCTTCTCTTTAAAGATTAGGTGGTGGCTCCAAATGACCCCACTATTAAGCTTAACATACTTCAAAAGTACCATGACACCCCTCTAGCTGGCCATGCTGGCCAAGAGAAGACTCTCAAGCTTGTAAAGCAGGATTTCCACTGGTCTGAAATGACTCAATTTATCAATGATTATGTTCTATACTTTCAACAGTGCTCAAGAAACAATAATATTCATCACAAGAAGTCTGGACTACTCAAGCCTCTTTCCATTACAAATTGTCCTTGAATTTGTCTCTCAATGGATTTAATCACTGAATTCCCACTGTCCAGTTCTTTTGACTCACTTCTGGCTATAGTGGACAGATTCTCAAAAATGGAAATTTTTATTTGAACAATATCTTGAATTGGTTCACTTGACTTGGCCCATTCATTCCTAAAGAATATGTCCTCAAAGAATGGCCTTCCTTCAAGGATTTTGGATGATAAAGGTTCAATTTTTTTCTGGATTTTGGATCAGCCTTTGTTAGCAGCTCAAGGTTTCAAGATATTTTTCAGCTTCTTACCATCATGAAACTTCTGGATAGAAAGAGAGTTTAAATCACATACTAGAACAGTACCTTTTGATTTATGTTTGTTATAATAAATATTATTGGCACACCTGGCTCCATATGGCTCAGCTTTCTTACAGTAAATCTGACCAGTCTTCAACAAAATAATCACCATTTTTCACTGCTTATGAAAGAGACCCTTGATTTGACTCAGTTCACATTACTCAAGACACTCCTTCTGCAAATGTGTTAACAGATATCCAATCATTACAGAAATATGTCAAGAGAGAACTAGAAGTTTCCTTAAACATGTTTAAGAGGTATGCATATAAGCATACAAAAGGTAACCTTTTTTCAATCCTTGTGACATGGTATGGCTTTCTTCCAATAATATCAAAGAAACTAGAGCCACCAAAAAACTGTCATAAATATGGTTGGTTCCTTTTCCAATCTTGAAGAAAGTCAGCACTTATTCCTACCACCTCAATCTCCCATCTCAATGGAAGTCTATCTTCCCAGTCTTCCATATTTCCCTCCTAAAGCCAGTAAAGACATCAATTTTCCCAGATATTCATTGTGAATCTCCTCCTCCAATTGTCATTGAAGAATAAGAGGAATTGGAAGTCTTGAAAATTGTGGACTCCAGGATTGATAGAGGAAAAATGTGGTATCTGGTGGAATGGAAAGGTTTCAGTCAAGACCCAGAAAGATACACTTGAGAACCATCTAAAAACCTGAAGAATTACCCTGAACTTGTCAAATATTTCCATCAATTATATCCCAAAAATCATGGAAAATCATCTTAATTAAAGAGCTTTATTTTTAATGCCGCTTGGTGGGGAGAGGATTTCATGAAAGTAATTCCCCACTCCTGATATGAAACTTTAAAGGTATTCTACCCTTTTGTTGTAAGAATCACCTTGGCCATTCTGTGAGCACTTTTCAGATTTTAGAAACAGATATTTGGCCAAGCTTTCATAATCAGTTCCAATACTTATGGAAATTTTCATGTGGGAAAATGGAGCATTCATTGTCAATTCAATTTAAAAGTCTGTTTTATAGCTCCAATTCATACCTTCTTCAATTTATATCTTTTATGGAACTGGAAGGAGTTTTAATAACTAAAATTAAGCTCCTCTCCTTGTGTGTTCCTTCCTGAGCGGTCTACAATCTGGCAAAGAATCAACTTTGACACTCTGTGAGCACCTTGCATAAATCTTCTTTTCCAGGTCCTTGGAAAATTCAAATCAATTATCAATTTCTGTGATCAAGATTAGAACCTCCTCAAAATTCCTTTATCTTTATTTTCTTTTTTTATTTCTTTTATTTTTATTTCATTCCTTATTTTAAATTTTATTTTACCATTTCACATCAGACTCATTCATCATTATCAGTCATTCAGAATGCTTTCAAGTACAAAAGCAAATTTCAAAAGAAGGTCAATAAAGTCCCACATCATATGCCGAATTCTTAATATCAGTTTCAATCTTTTGTCTTCATTAATCCCCTTTGAATCCCTGCCTCAAAACACTTTCCAATGAGCCTCAACAGGCTCCACCTTGTATTGGTGCTCAGGAGCTCACTATTCAAGGTGGGGGTAATGACACAACCATGCACAAACACCTTCTTTGATCATATTATGGCATATCAATATCATAGCCAATTTACATGAGTTAAGCCATATCCATCATTCCATGTCAAAATTTGCCACTTTTGCCTTTTTGACCTTTTATGGCCATTTCACCATCTGGGGGCAACCTGACCCATTAGCTTACACCTTCTGCCTTTGTGCACTTTTGTGAATTTCCCAATCAACAGAAGAAATACAGCTCACAATGCTGTAGTATGAGTTTTAATCTGTAAATACAGTTTTGCACATTTTGCACCTTTTGGTGCATTTATCCATAATATGCCATTTTCCCATGTAATATGGGGAATATGCCCAAATGGAAGTTGTCAGCCTGTGACTCAAAACCAGAGCACAAGCATGACTGCCAAAATACCATAAACCAATGGTATAGCCAAGATACCACCAAAACATGGAGCTGACCCAAATCAGCCCAAAAGGTATCAAAAGAAAGAGGAAACTCACCTCTTCCTGAAAATATAAGTCCCACCACCATAGGACAAGAAATAACAAAGTTATTCCTGCTCAAAGTTATTGCTGAGCATAAACCTTAATTTTCACCTCTCATCTAAAATCTAGAAGGAGAGGCTTAACCCCATCAAATGGGTGTTCAAAATGAAGCTCTACGCCAGGGCTATCCAATGGTACCAGCCAAACTGAGCTAGCACGAATATTACTGGAGTTATGGTCAGTTTCAGGCCAAATAAGGGTGAACAAAACATTCACCTCTCATCTAACTTCTACAGTTTTAGTGTGAGATACCTGAAGTGGGGTCTTTTTAGAAAGAGCACAATCAGGGATATCTTATGGTTTCATACACTTCCTCATATCTCAACTGCAGAAGAAGCTATGGGGCAAACAAGCTCAATACAGCTTTTTGCCTAAAACACACAAATGTACAAAAATCTTGTACATGGGATAGCTTTGCCATATTTAATGATACCCATATCAAATGAGGTACCATTTTGTAGAGCACACACAGGGCTACACACCGAACCAATTTTTAGGTTGATATCTCAAGAATTGACAAAGTTATGGCTGTTTTAAGGTTAAAATCCCACCTACTGTCATATACAGCCTTGCCAGGGGATAATATCCCATAATCCTGAATATGAGGTGTCAAATAGACAAAAGAAGCATGTTTTTACTTCAATACCTCATATGTCAGTCAATACTGGGGTCCCATACAGTTTCTGTACAGCATTCTACGCGTCATACACGTCAGAATCAGGCTGTGAGGTCCCCAAATGAAAATTTTCACCCTGTATTGGTGAAAACCGCCCAGATGTGGTTTCAAAACCACATCTGAGCCCAATACAGGCTATACAGGCTGTTTGCAAACCACAGCCAGTACCAGAAAGTGAAAAATCTTCACTTCCTCTATGTGGAAAGGTCTAGTACCCTTTCCACCCCATTTCAGGATAAAAAGGAGGCTTTTCACAGCCAGAATTGTCTCCCCATCATGCTCTTGAATACCCTACGTAGTAAACTGTCAAAAACAGTTTTACTCTTGGGTAATAACCAGGTATACTCTTAACTTAAAGTATTGTAGTCTTTATTATTGTAACCCAACAGGTAAAGCTGCACCCAGGGCTTTCAACAGCGCTCACCACCACTATATTCCTTATAGTAAAGCCCTCTTATTATTAAATTAAACCATCTTTAACTCTTATAAAAACCTTTTAAATCTTTATTTACCATGTCACAGTCATAGTTAAGAGTTGTAAATACTTTTTAATACTCTCATCATAGACTCAGCCTGACAGAAGTACTAGGTAATTTGAGTATTAAATTCAAAAGTTTCTCATTTTTCTCATTTTTTGTTCATTTTGCACAAATAAATTTCTAAGCTTGTACATGCTTGTTTTGGCCAAAACACCATATATTTCCAAAGACACCCAGAAAGTCTATGAAGCCTTCAAACCCACCTTATACAATTTTTTTCAGGGCCATCCTTCATAATTGTTTTGAATTCCTTTCCCTTTCAATAACAAAAAATGCCATAACTGGTTTTATGCGCCATTATGCATCTTTTTTCACCAGAAATCCAATGGTCACCAAATCAAGGATCCATACTTCAATTTCAAAATTTTCTTTCAGTACTTATGACTCAATATTTTCAGGATCATTAATCAAGGCTCAAGCTGAGTTTTTCCTCCCCATCAATAACCTCAATTATCAGGTAATGGATCTTTCAAGTATGCAGTATTCCCCCAAGGGGATACTTGCAGTTTCATTTCAAGGAATACTCAAGAGGCAGTTCCAAATCATTTTTCAGGTGTCAATTCTCCATCAATCCACCTTGGAAACCACATTCATTTAAATACATTCTTGTTCCATAGAGGCTTTTATTTCAAACATATACCCTTTAAGATCATTCAACCCAGTCCATTTCCCAATTTGGCCAGGTATACATTCCCTCAAGAAGTCAATTCAGCTTCAAGGATTCAATACATCCCAACTGTTAGCCTGAAGGAGTCAAGCTCTCAGCTTATCATATATACCATCTTCTCTTTCAACTGTGGGGATTTTTCCCCCCAGTTAATTAATCCACTAAGATTTATTTATATCTTTATTCTATTTCCCCTTGATAGTGAATATGTATATTAATAGGTAATTCATTTTCATCTATTTTCTCACCTTCCAGTGCTTATTTGGTGTTCATATCATTACTAATTCCATTTTTCATTCAGGCAGCTTTAAACAGGGAGCAAAGGACTTCTTGGTTTTTCCTTTGGCCATTTGGCATTCGTATTATTTTGAGCCTCATATTTGTACTTGCATTATTCTTATTCAAGGAATATAATTTTCCCTATTTCTTGAATTCTTTATGGTATTCCAAGAGTAATTCCTGATTTCTGAGTTCCAGCCCACTCTTGTGATTCCCAAGAGCCCCTGTGGCATTATCTAGTCCATGTTATATTGAAATAAAGAGCCATTATTCAATCACTAGAGTATCCCCACAGCAGGTGGTAAAACCTATATTTTTGGGAACAAACATACATGGCTTCAACACATGTTTACCCACAATCTGGTACAAAACAATTTCTTTCATGGGAGTTCCTGAATTAAATCTGCATTCAGAAGATAAGAATATTATAGAGAGAATAACTCAAAACTTTACATATCATCATGCTCATTATTAGAAGTAAATAAAGATTAATCCATTAGAAATAAAAGAAAATTAGGCAATCAAATTGATCTAAGTTCATCATTAAAAAGAAATTCAAATAAAAAAATGTAGCATGAGGGTCAACAATAGCTTCTTTCTGTAGAAAGAACAAATATTGAGATTGAAGTCAAACAAAAGGATTTGAATCAAAAGGAAAAATTAATGGAAGACAACATCAGAGCTTTGGGCTGATAGGGTATCTTAAATTAACAAAATCCACATAGAATGGCAAGGGAGGATATTGAGTATAATTTCAAAGTTGTCAGCCTGTGACTCAAAACCAGAGCACAAGCATGACAGCCAAATACAATAAACCAATTGTAAAGTCAAGATACCACCGAAACATGGAGCTGAGCCAAACCAGCTCAAAAGGTATCAAAAAAATTGGAAACCCACCTCTTTCTAAATATACAAATCTTTTCATCATTGTAAAATTAATAACAAAGTTCTTCCTGCTCAAAGTTGTTGCTGAGAATAAACCTTAATTTTCACCTCCCATCTGAAATCCAGAGGAAGAGGCTTAACCCCAGAAAATAGGAATTCAAATTCAAGATCTAGGTCAGTGCTATCCAATGGTACTAGCCAAATTGAGCTAACACCAGAATTAAATAGGGTATGGCCAAAATAAGGCCAAGTAAGGGTGAATGAATTATTCACCTCTCATCTAACTTCTACATTTTTAATGTGAGATACTTAAAGTAGGGTCTTTTTGCAAAGAGCAAAATTGGGGCTATCTGATGGTGCCATTAATTTTTCCCTATCTCATCTAGAAAAAAAGTAATGGAGCAAACAAGCTCCATACAGATATTGAGAAAATTATATATCTGAATAACAAAAATTGTACATGGCATAACTTTGCCATATTTAATGTTACCCATACAAAATGAAGTATCATTGTGTAGATCTTATCCAGGGATACACATTGAGGCAATTTTGATCTAAATATTTCAAAAACTGACAAAGTGATAGCAGTTTTGAGGTTGAAATCCCAGAATTTGGCTAATACACCTTTTCCGTGGGATAATATCCCATGACCCTGATCATGAGGTGTCAAACAGAAAAATAATCATGTTTATACTTCAATACCTCATAGTTCATTCAATAATGGGGTGCCATACAGGTTCTGTACAGTATTATATGTGTCATACATGTCCGAAGAGGGCTGTGTGGTCCCCAGATGACAATTTTCACCCTGAATTGTTGATAACTGACCAGATGTGGTTTCAAAACATCATTTGAGCCCAATATAGAGTATACAGGCATTGTGAAAACCACAAGCCAGTACTCTGAAGTAAAACATCTTCACTTCATCCACATGAAATGGTCTAGAAGACCTTTTCACCCAATGTCAGGATAAAAAGGGACCTTTCTTTGCCCAAAAGAGGAATCCCCATCCTTCTCTTAAATTCCTACATAGTACGGCTGTCAAAATCAGTTATACTCTTGGAAAATAAACAGGTATAATTATAATATTAATCATTGTAGTCTTTATTATTGTAACCCAACAGATAAAAACTGAATCTGGGGCTTTCAATAGCACTCACCACCACTAAAACTCTTTAGTAAAGCCCTTATTAAACTCTTTCAAACCTTTTTTAGCTATTCTTATCCATTTCAAAGTCACAGTTAGAGCTTTATATACCATTCTAGTACTTCTATCATAGACGCAGCCTGACAAAAATTATATTTGATTGATTAATGTGATTTTTTTGAAGAAATTCAATAATTCTCAATGGCCTATTTCTTTCTTTTCTAAATGTGAGGGATTTAGCTATTTATGTGTCAACATATTCTTCTTTCATTCTGTTTGGAGCAATGAATCATATTTTTACATAACATCTCATTATACAAGTTATTCCCTTATTGACTCAGGAGGATTCCCCTTTTGCAATTTTGAGCCACACAGGCTCTCTTGACTGCCAATTGATTGGAATTTTGCTGTTAATCAAGGCCGGGAGGACATCCCTTTCTTCTAAGCTTAAATCCTCCCATCAAATTTGAATTTAAGAAAGCATGTTGTGGAGTATAAAAAATTCCTTAATTCTATTTAAATAAGATTTTATCTCACATATCTATTTAATTTTAATCTCATTTTTGATGAATCCCTTTTTCCTTTAAGAATTCCAATTATATGCTCATTACATAAGAAATATATTCCTTAATAATAATTGAACTCAGTATTTCTTATATTTTCCACAGGTTCCTTCATTTCTGGAATGAGATGTTCAGTAAGTTTATATGGTGATTTTTTTCATAAAATATTGTTCTGTGATACCAATATCAAATCAAAATCAAGATAGAAAACAATTGGACAATCAATCTCAAAAATAAATCTAGCATTATCAAAAAGGGCTTTTGGATTCAGATAGATTACTATACCTTTATATACCAATGAAATCTGCAAGAAAGCCAGGACAACCTCTTATAAATACTTTCATATACTTGAAATAATAACAAGCAATATGAGAATTTATTGAATGATTCTAATTTTTAATAATGATAGACCTCCCCTTTCCTAGAAGGCTTTTGATGTATTGGGAATTTGGCACCATTAATGAAGCCTACCCAACCCCCAACCCCTCCAAGGCCCATAAATTGTCAAATTTTCTATTTCATCTTCTTATCTGGACATTTCAAATAGATATTTTCATAAGAATTAATGGCAAGAATTAATCTTTGTGAAAGTGAAATAAGTATACCTTTCCAACATGAAAATTCCTTGCAAACGTTTCTCCATACCCTGAATTTCCATTGGACCCTAAACTCACCAGCCTCAAACCCAACTGGAGCACAAAAGGGAGTTTTTTGCATGTACTCTTGCTTTTGAAAAATTGATCATGCTTTATTTTAGTGCATGTAAAATTGAAGCCTTATATTTTTGTCCTCATTCTTTTTCTTAACTCTTAATCTTGCATATTCAAGAGTAGATCCACATCGAGTTTTTCAGCAATTGGCTGAGATATTTATAATGCTCCAGATAATCTGAATGGATTGTTTTCAATGATTACTGCAAGTATACCTTTGATTTTTCATGGTAAGAATTAAAAATATGTGAATTTAATAGCCCATTGGGTGAAATGGCTGAGCCTAACGGTTGGACTGATTACTTTCCAAATAACCCTTCCAAAGCTAATCCATTATATTCAATTCTACACCTCAGCCAAACTATGTGTAGCTCCTTGATTTCTTTCTTTCTCTGCAATATTTTGGGAATTTTGGTTATGTCTGATGGTTCCATGATAAAAAAACAGATGGATCACTTGAAACTGACACAAATTTATCTCAATTAATTCTAGTTGCTGAAAATTAGAGACATGGCCCACATAAATGTGTGATGTTTCATAAGTAAAAAATGAGTAAAAGAAAGCTAGCATGAGCTCGTGGATAATCCAGCTCATGCAGTGTTAAATTTTGGCTTATGAACTACGCCCTGTGAGCCCCCCTATATAGTAGCCTCATCATATGTTGTATTAAGTGATTAAAAAATACTCTCCAATGAACTTTTCACCTTTAGATACTTATACGTTTTCCTTACTCTTTTTCTGCTCCAAATATTGTGTTAATATAAAACCTTTTGTTCTTTGAAATTTTCATGGATAAACCAGCTCATTTCTATGCATTGACAAGAAAATTCATGCTCATTCAGTGTTTAATTTTGGCTATGCCTCTTGAAACGTCCTATAATGATGGGCCTTGGTATGACATCACTTAATCATAAAATGTGGTTATTGTAAAATTTGAAAAACTTAGTGTATAGTATTAACGCAATGAAACATAGTAAAGTGAGAATTGTTAAGTACCTACGAGTGAACAACAGTACTGATACGTCTAATAAGTCTGAAACAACACAGAACACAACTCCTAACACAACTAGCTAAGATGGGTGAGTTGGTAGATTGAAAATAATACACAAAAGAGGGAGGAACCAACCTAATTCTATGAAGAACACTAATACAAAATTAATATTAATCTAAGTACTTATCTGTGATAACTTAGTAGTAAAACACCAGATGTCAAATATAAGCAATCGCAATGACTGGGAGAACCAGCTAGAGGTAAGACAAACTACTAATTCCTAGAGGAGGTGTTTTTGTACGATGAAGTTTTTTATTCGAAAGATTGATAGCAATGTAAAACTTCCCTGATTCAACGTCATATCATGCTCCTTATAAGAGGTACGCGTGATCTTATTTCCACGGCACAATACTTTTGGGTTTGCTCTTAAGTCCTCGCTAATTGGTTTTTCACCACAAGCGGAGACTTTTAGTTTCTCACAGACTGGGAGAGATCACATATCTCAACACCCTCCTTGTCTTCCATCTCGAGAAACCTCAATTCTTTTATGGCTCTACTGATAGCAGGACAACTCACTGGCTTTGTGAGAAATTTGGCCAGCAAGGTTTTTGTTGGTGTATACATTAGCTTAATCACCTCTTCCCTTATCACATCTCAAATAAATTGGAGCTGAATATCTATGTTTCATACGACGCGTGTTGGTGATACAGTCACTATTGGCGATGTCTATGCATCCGTGGCTGTCCTCATGCACCAGGATTGCCTTTCTAAAAATGTTACTTTCTTGAATGAATTGATTGAACCAAATTAGTTCACTGGTAATATCTGTCAGGAATTAATACTCTTCTTTGGAAGAGGATAGTGAAACAGTGGGTTGAGATTGTTATGTAGTAATATAAGATATCTTGTGGAGGGTTGTCTAGTTATTCTACAGTTTCTGCAGCCAGCATCAGAATATGCAAATGGCGGCTTTTCAGAGTTCTTTTTGTACATTAATTAAGCATGATTGGTTCTTTTTAAGTATTTGATAAAATGTAAAAAGGCTTTCAAATGGATTATACCTGGATTTTCCAAAAACTAGGATAAGGCGCCCATGGAGTAAGATAACTCATGTCTAGTTGCGGTGCTCAGGTAGCTAAGACTTCCTACAGCACTTTGATAATTTATTTTCAAAGATAAGAACTCCTCCTGTTCTGTTCTTAAGGCAGCTTCAAGATGGCTATCAGGGACAAGCGGTGTTTCTTTGGGCTTGCAGTTGGTCATTCCGTAACTTTCAAGTAGTGAGTTGATTTAGTAGCTTTGAGTTAAAGTAATAGTTTTGGGTTTATGGACTATTTTTATTCCCAACATGAAATCAGCTGAACCTAAGAGTTTTTGTTCGAAATTCAAGTTTTATTGAATTTTTGAAACTTGTCAGGTTTTTTCCAAAAATACCTAGGTAATCAACATGAAGAAAAAGCCATATCAGCTTATTTCTTTTAAGGGAGAAGACACATGAGTAAGCCTTGGAGATTCTGAAGCCAAAATCTACCAACCACAAAGAGAGGAGACAATACCAAGCCAGAGGTGCTTGTTTGATGCCATAGATTTCTTTCTTGAGCTTAAGACGGACATTCCTCTTATCTCCCTTGAGACCTTGCAGTATTTCTAAATAAACATCTTCCTCTGGTGGCGCATTAAGAATTGCACTTTTTATATCTAATTTCTCAAACCTTGGATTATTTGTAGCAGCATGGGATATTAGAGTTCAAAGGGAATTTAACCAGCCACTTGGAGGGAATGTTTTTGAATATTCTTTTCCTTGAATTTGGGAAAATCTTTGAGCACAGAGACATTCCTTGTGTGAGCCTTAGAGGTAATTTCATATACCCAAAAGACCACAAATATAAAAAATAACATATTAATATAAATAAAATAAATTTATTTATATTATTAAAATAAAAATCAAAATATAAATATAAAATTATATTAAAAATAAAAAATTAATTATAATTTAAAAATAAAAAATACATTAAATTTTGTAAATATAAAATTACATTTATACTTGAAAAAATTAAGTAAAAATGAAACTTTAACAAAATTGTGAAAAAATAAATAAATTTGGAAAAAAGTTAAATAAAATTTATTATAACTTTTTATCCTATAAATAAACATATAAAATTTATTTCACCATTGGATTCCTCATAAAAAATCAGGTGGGGTCACCTCTGAGTGAAATTCTTGTAACTCAACTCTAAATAAGCTTAAATTAAGTTTTTAGTATTTTCAATACAAAAGTTGAAAATCCTCAAAACCTTAATTTAATTCACACCACATGTGGTGTTAACCATCAATTTTTGTGTTAAAATTGAGGTGTTGTGTTTAGTTTAGAAGTTATGAGGAATTGAAGTATTTTCAATTGAATTCAATTGAAATGTCAAAATGTGTGCGTGTATTACATAAGTGAACTTTGATTTACATATGAGGTGTCAATTATTACTGTATTGTACTGTACAATTGAATTGAATTACATATGTAAATTATAAGTATAACACATGATGAGGAATTAAAGGAAAAAATAAATTGGAAAGATTAAATTTGGGGGGGAAAAGGAACTCCAGCTCTAAGGGGGAGCTAGACCCCCAAAATCCTTGCTGACAGGCGTGGGATGTCAAAATTCACGCAAAAGTTCATCACTTTTGGCCTGGAATTGAGTTACAGGGTCTGTGGACTCAATTGATGATGAGGTTTTGATACCAACTGGGGTAGTTTGAGCTGTTGCCAAGAGGGTAAAACTACCCTTAAGATAAAACAATCATAATAAAAACAGTTTTAACTGGTTTCTACGCCTCTGACACACATTCTGACGTGTTTTGAAGGCTCTAGGCCTGGTATTGCTATAGTAATGGCTGATTTAAGGGTCTAAAATGGCTAAAAATGGCTTAAACCAGCCCTTTTTGGTCTAAACCAGGGTTCAATGATGCCATAATTGGCTTTTCTGTTGTCAGACTGTTTTTCACGACTGACAAGAGTAAATTTTACTTTTGGAGCAAGAGAATTGATGGCTATAAAAGAATGTCTTCTTTGCCCCACTTTTCTCTTCATGTTAGAATCTTTTCCTTTTATTAATTAGTTTAAACACTGTTAAACCAATCAATCAAAGATTCCAACCACCATTTTTAAATCATTTTAATCCTTTTAACCACGTGAAAAAATCATTATAATCATTGTTTGTAACTCTTATAATCATTTTTACCCCTGAACCACCCCAAAAGTGAATTAAAGCATCTTTCATCACTGTAAACTTTGTCACTTTGTTTCCAAATTCACTCTGGTCACTTTTGGGCGTGTTTTTTCTTTAATATTCTTTTTAAAGACTTTGTTCTTTAATTAATTGCTTGCAGTTCTTTGCTCAATTAATTCCAATTGAAATTGCTCTTGAAGAAATTTCTTTTGTAGCCTTAAAATATCTCTTGTAGAGTATTTTTTTGGATAAATTTTTATTGTTGGTAAAACAATAAATTTTTATAATATTATTGTTTTATACTAATAAAGTTATAAACAATAAAATTGGCGTGTTTTCTCTTAAAAATAATATTTCATACTATTTTTAACTGAATTTTACCTTATACAAATTTTGAGGACAGGAAAAGTACTTGATTTTTAATCAAAGTTTCATATCCACACCTTACACCTTGTGCTCAATGATGTAATTGAGTCCATCTCTTTGTGTTTTGAAAACCCATGTGGTTCCTATCAATCTATAGCTATCTTTAACAGAAAATTCTTCCCAGAAATTGAGATTAGTCATGGCTTTTAGTTCCCTTTTTATTTCCTTTATCCATAATTCACAATTATTGGACTTAACTTCCTTATTATAAGTCAGGGAATCAGTTTCTTTCTGGAGGAGGGTAGGATATTTTCTTCTCTTATATCAGAGTTAGTCAGTGTGGGATGTCGAGTTCCAATGACCTTGATCTTTCTGGAAGATGGAGGTGGACAGCTTTCTAAGTTGGAGTTTTCATTGTCATATCTGGAGTCATCTCCTTCATTTGAGATCGAGCTTCTTTCCTGGTGAGTTTCTTCTTCATCTATCTCTTCTTTATAATCAAAAAATTTGTCTTCTGCTGAATTGTTCCAACTTGGAGTAAAGAGAGGTATGTTAGCTTCTTGATTAATCTTTAGCATGGGAAATTCTTTTTCAAAGAATAAAAAATTCCTACTTCTGTATACTTTCCCATTGCTTTATTTGAGCATTCTATAGATGTCAGCCTGTGACTCAAAACAGAGCACTAGCATGACATCCAACATACCATAAATAATGGTATGACAAGTATTGAACAAACATAGTCAATACAGGTAATAAATAAGAGGAAAATACTCCTCTTAAATTAAACACCAACCTTATCCAAACATAATAAGGAAACCTAGAGGAGAATAAACAAGTCAAAACCCTTATTTTCACCTCCCATCTAACTTATGCATATTTAAGTTATCCTATACCAAAATTGTATTTTTCTTAAAGCTCACATAGAGAGCTACAGAATGGTATCATCCATGTTGCTGTAACACCACTACAACTGGAGATACCATATGACCTTTATTTTAAAACCAAGACCCCCCTGAAAGTCAAAGAGGGCTTGTACAAAACTGTACAAAAGTATAACCAAATTAAATATCTAAACAAGAGCTTTAATTTGAGACACACTAGACCTCTGTATCTCTTAAATTGACTGAGGGATCTTGGTTCAAAGGTTTAACAACCAAAATACAGATATTCTGAAAACAACAATGTAAACAAACCCCTGTATCTTTGGCATACACTCATACACCTTTACAGTGTAATATACCAAACTGTAGAGCTAATCAAGCCCTACAATTTTGTATCATCAGAATACAGATATCTTCCAAATTGAAGAAGATATCTGGTATGGAAGTTTTTGAAGCCTCATACTGATGTACAAAAATACATCCAAAAGCTTAAAACCCTTATAACTTTTGCTATTTTAAAGAAGGGTAAACATAAAGCATACCAAATTGAAGAGCTCATTAATCCCTTCAATTCTGTGCTCTTGGATTCTTGATATCTTAAGAACTGACTGAGATATCTTGATTGGAAGGTTTTTCTAGCAATACATGACTGTATCAAACTTGTATCAAACAGTATTGCTCTCATACATAAAATAATATACTTATGAAGATATAACCTCTCTAAAATCATCATTATTGATCATACAGACACCAGAACAACGTCATCCCAGTGCTGACGTGGCAGGTGAAAAGTTTTTTCACCCTGTATTGATCCAGAATGATCACTTGTGGTTCCAAAACCACAATTCTGCCTCTATTGACGTCATTATTGACAATCCAGAACCACAGACTGATCATTGGAGTGAAAATTTTCACTCCTCTGACACGTGAAGAGTTAATAACTCTTGACAGTCTTGAAAGGTATAAAAAGAATGGTTTTTTCCTTGAAAACCCATCATCTTTATCTTATTATCCATATTCTTACGTGACAAAACTGTTATCAATCAGTAGTGTCCTTAGAATTATCATTAAAGATATAATTAGAATATAACTATCGTAGTACTTCTTTACAGTCAAAGATGTTAGAGTATTGCAACCCAGGTCCTCAACAGACTCATCACCACTGTTACCACGTAGCAGTAGGACCTGAATATTTAAATTTATTTGTTTTTTGACGTGTCACAGTCATAATACTAGCTTGTAACTACATTTTATAGCTACTATATCGACTCACCCTGACAATAGAAGGAGTCATCATTTAAGCTGAGCAGAACTCCATCTTCTCCCAAGGGTTCTAGCTTCCAGGATCTCTTCTGTTTAGGAATGAGAAAGATTAACTTGCACCCAAAATAAAAATCTTTTTAATCTTGGGAAGTTGATTTGTCCACAAGAAATATGGTGATAGTTCTTTTTTCAAGGGTCTAGGTAATATGTTGGTCAGGTAAGTTGCAGTATTGATAGCTTCAGCCCAATACTGATTTGAAAAATGAGAGGTGATCAGTAAGCATTGGGCTTTATCCAGAATGGTCCTATTTGATCTCTCTGCTATTCTGTTATGCTCTGGGGTGTATGGTGGAGCTAAAATGTGAGTGGACCCATGTTTTGTGGCAAGATCTTTTAATTGTTGATTTATGAACTTTCCACTGCTGTCTGTCACCAGTTTATTCATTTTTTGGTTGTGTGTGTTTTCAATCTTTTTTTTTCTTCACAAATTCTTTGTATGTTTCAGACTTGTTGTTCAAGAAGAAAGTGATCTTGAAAGAAGTATGCTGGCCTATTATAGTCAGAATGTAACAATGACCAGGAATTGACAGAGGTGAAATCAGTCCAAGCAAATCCATTTGTAAACAATCAAGTGGCTTAATTGTTTTGTAAAAATGAAATTCAAATGCAAGATGAGTCATTTTCCCCTTTACACATGCATCACATGGTATCTCATCAAACAGTTTCAAGCCTAATGAATTCAATACTTGATTTCCTGGGTGTCCTAATCTATGATTCCACATATAGTCTGTAGAAAATTATGATAAAAGGTTTCTTGGTCAATTAAAGCTTACAGTAATTAACTTTTTCATTATTTGTCTTTTCTACAGCACTTGATTGTCATTTAGTAGCTGGAAGGTTGCACCAGTTTTAATTATTGTAACAGATTTGGAGCATAGCTCCAATTGACTGACCAGATTTTTTGTTATTTTTGGGACATAAAGGCAGTTGTGTAAGGTAAGTGGTTTACTGTTTATTGCAATTTTAATGGTGCCTCAACCTTTGCATTTTAAGCTGCTTCCAGGATCACTGGTGGAAATTCTCTCCTCAGGTGTGAGAACCAAATTAGTGAAGAGATTTTTATTCCTATACATGTGGTGAGTAGCACCACAATCAATTACTAAGGAGGATGGGGAGGTAAGAGACAAATATTTATGAGTTAATAAAGCTTCAATGCCAGCTTGGTGGTTTTCCTCTTGTGATGATTTTTTTTGTTTTATTTCTAGGAGGAGGACATAAATCAGGATTCTTTGTAAGATGTGACTATGAAACTGATGATAATATTACTATTAATCAACAGTACTATATCTGCTCTTATGAAATATAATAATAAAAAATTATTATAACCACAATTAAATAATTATAAAATTATTTCTTTCACGTGTTATACACTACTAGTGATTATAACTGTGAGCAGTAATTGTCTACAAGAATCAATTACAAGAAGAATTTAATAATAAAAACTTCTTTATTAAAATAATAAAATTATTTTAATATATAATTATCTTTTGCAAGAATAATTATAAAGATAATTCTTGAAGAAAACTATTACTAGAGAAAAACTTTAAGAATTAAGAATAAATGACTCACTAATACTCCAAAGAACTTATTGATAGATAAGAGTAGAGAAATTTGACGTAGAATTGTGGATTTAAGGGATCAAGATGATTTATAACAGTATTACAACAATATATAGTTGGATTCTATGATTTCACGTCTTTCTGATTGATTCTGAAAGATTTAAAACACTTAAGAATAGTTGAACTAATACTTACTTGTTGGTAATAATGATTTAATAAATTTATAAGATGATGATTTGGAAAAAACAGCAAGAATAGGCTTCTTTTAAGTCAACAACAGCTCACAGAGGCGTGCCATGGAGCAAACTGAAAAACCAGTGAGTGAGAAAACAATAAACCTTTTTGGATTAATGATTGCATCATCTGTTGTCACGTAAGATTATCATAATTACTTAATTGATGCTTTTACGTGACTACCAACCCCAATATGGTTAAGAATAAAAGGAGTAACAACAGTAAATCTTTTTTTATTCTAAAATAATCATTGATTTCTCAAAGTTATCAATGTTATTGCTAATTTCATCACAGAATTTAATTACTGTGAATTTTTGAAGATTCAGTGTTTCATGTAGAATGGTCAAAAATGGACTGTAAGTAAAACTTTTAATTTTACTAATGAAACTGTAACTCTTTTTGGTTGTACCATAGATAATACAGTTCCTCATTGGTCCTGAAAGTTTCAGAAAGATTCATTAAGAATTGTATTTTTAATGAATTTTTGAAGTTTTTACCTCATTTCTACGTAGAATTGCAAATAGCAGTATTTTGCTGGTTGCTATGAGGTAAATCAATGAATATGAGTCCCAAAAGGGTTTTAATTACTCTTTTAGGGTCTGGTCATGGAAAGTCATCAAGAATTGACGTGGTTACAGGAGTCTAAGTAGCTCATTACCTCCTTGGCACGTCAAAATAGCAGGTTATTTGCTATTTTCTTGTGATTACAGTAGGTGTAACTTGGTAACCAAGTTCCCAAAGAGTTTTAGTTTACCAATTGGGCCAAGATGAGCCATGGATCCATGCTCTGGAGCTATCCACGCCTCTGAGGCCTCAGAAGTTGGGTACCCTGGCTCTCTTTGATGTCTTTTGTCCCCCTTGCCTAATTTTTACGTCAAAATAGTAATTTAAGCTTAAAGTGAGATATCCACTATGGGTGTACCAAAAGTCCATGTAAGAATACCATGATATTAAGTGCTCAAAAAATGCATAACACTATTCTTAGTGTATATGTAACATTGGATTTCTCACTTTCCCATTATTTTGGCTTAAAATCAAGAAAAACAAAAATTTTCACGGATCTTTTATGTGGTATTAATGATGTGGTATTGAAGTATTTTCCATTTTACCACCTCAAATACTTAAATTGAGCTTATTCACTCTATGGGTCTACCCTAGGTGAATTTTTGTGTAGAATCCAAATCTGGTCTTAAATCCATGGATTTACTTACTCAATAAAAAGTTATTCATCTTTTCTGAAATTGAAAATGATGAATTTTGGATATATGCATGACTTATGAGTTATGCATAATTCAAAATTTCTTTTTAAGATAATTGTGGCCTATTTGGGTATGTAAAATATACCTCAAGGCTCACATTCCCTCCCACCAAAAAATAAAATTGTGCTACAATTTTATTAGTGATAAAAGAATAAGGCCCCAAGGGGGTTAATGTCCACTGTCCAACCTCTTCACATTACTCAGATCAAGTAATTTAAAGCACACTTGTAGACATATTCAGGCTTGTGGCCTTCTTTCATGTCTAAATCTTCTTAAAAGTTTATCTGAGTCAGGTATTTCTGATTCTGCCATCCATTTATCTTCATGTACTGGATTTCTATATCTGACAAGATATTCTCTTTGATTTTTACCCCTAAGTCTCCTTTCTTTAATGAATTTTTTTATCTTTTTGTCTTCATTCTGTTCCACAGGTGGTACAGTTAAAGGATTTGGGTTTGTTAAAGGAAACAATTATTTATCAGCTGGTTGATAAGGCTTTATCAATCTGACTGGAAATGTGTGGTGTTTATTTTCCAATTCACCACTCAATTCCACTTGAACTGCATTGGTTCCATGTAAAGCAACAATAACAAAAGGTCCTAAATAAGAATCTTTAAGTTTCTTTGGGCCTTAGATATTATTAAAATTCAAGGTTGAAACTAAAACTAAGTCCCCTACTTTGAGGTCTGGTACTTTATGACTCTTGTCCCACTTCTGTTTTGCATAATCAACAGCGTCATCCATACTTTGTTTTGCGTGGTGTTTTACTTTATCAAGCATTATCTTGAAGCTGGAAGCTGTAGGATGAATGTCAATCAAGTCTTTCCTCAGTGTGTCTGCTGGGAGTCTTGGATTCCATCCTTTTTCTAACATAGCAGGGGTTTGTCCTGTGGAAGAATGGACTGACGTCTTGTATGCCAATTCTAGTGCAGGTATCAGAGTGCACCAGTCATGGGTAAAGCCATCTGAGTCTTTTAATTCTAATCCATAAGCACAAAATCTCCTGATCATGTCTTCTAAAGTTTGAATCATCCTCTCTGCTAGCCCATCTGTTTGAGGGTGATATGCTGTAGAGAATGATAACTTAGTCCCAAACAATCTATGAAGATTGGTCCAAAGTGCAGATGTGAACTTGGGATCTCTGTCACTTATGATATTCTTAAATAACCCTGTATGAGAAATAACTCTACTCCATAAAAGAAGAGCTGTATCCATAGCAGTGTCATCTTTATGACATGGTAAGAATATGGGAGTTTTGCTATATCTGTCTACAATGACTAAACAAGCATTATAACTTTTGTCACCACTTGGAGGAAGTGCTGTGACCCAATCCATGTGAACAACTTCCCAAGGGGATTTTGGTTCTTGAATATGGATCATTAATCCAAATTTCTTGCCTGTGCTCCTGTTTGCTTTCTGGCATCTATCACAGGTATGGCAATATTCAATGGTTTCTTTCCTCCAAGATGGCCACCATGCACAGTTCTTCACTTTTTCAAGTGTTCTGTCTTCTGACAGGTGTCCAGAGTAGATACTATCATGACATTCATGAAGAATGGTATTGATAAGTAATCTACTACATAGTGTCATCACACAAGAATGTTTTGTTCTATGGTAAATAATCCCATCAAACAAGTGAAATCTTCCTTCAGAATAGGAATTTTTCCAAACTTCATCAAGTGCATTAACTAAAGATGTATCTTTGCAGTCTTTATCTAATAAAGAAGTCAAGATATGGCAATTCTTGTCTTGTTTATAAGATTCTCCGACTTCTTCAAAGAATTCAGTCCCAATATCAGTTATGTTAATTCCTTCAATTGGAATCTGTGGTTCAGCTTCCAAAGGTACATAAGCTGTGTTATCAGGAGTGTTGGCTAAAGCCCATCTACTAAGTCCATCAGCATTCTTGTGAATGTTTCCTGCTTTATGAACTATAGTCATGTTTCCTCTATATTCTTGAATGGCTATTTGCCATCTCAACATATGTCTGTTGGGAGTTTTCATGTTAAGAAGTGATTTTACGGCATTACAGTCAGTTATCACTTCAAAAACACTGCCATCAAGATAATAGTGTAGTTTCTCAAGTGCCCATACCAAACATAAGCACTCCATTTGGCTTGCACCATATCTGGCTTCTGTTGGTTTGATTTGTCTTGAGATATAACAAACTGGTCCTTCTGTAGGTTTGTCATCAATAATTTGGACTTGATGTAGGGCTGCTCCTAATCCATCTCCACATGCATCAATGAACAACTTAAAAGGAATATTCCAGTCAGGCATGAGGAGTAAAGGTGCTTCTGTAAGGGCTTTCCTTATCTTCTCATAAGCTTTAATTCTTTCCTGTGTCATCTCAAATACAGTCTGTTGATCACAGATTCTATAAAGTGACTTGGCTAGAATTGCAAAGTCTTTCAGGTGCTGCCTATAGTAACTGGCAAACCCAAGAAAAGACATCATTTCTTTTTTATTCTGGGGTATTGGTTTAAGTAACACTGCTGCTACTTTGTTTTTGTCAATACCCAAGCTTAAACCAGAAACAATATATCCTAATGCTTTGAGTTCTTCAAAACCAAAATTGCCTTTCTTAAGTGAAATTTTCATGTTCACTTCTGCAACTTTATGAAGTACTCTTGCAAGTCTTTCAAGGTGCAAAGACCATAAATCAGAACATATGATAATATCATCAATATAAATGATAAGCCATCCTTCAGACAATTCTGTAGGAAAGATGGTGTTCATCATCCTTTGATAATGGGATGGAGCATTTTTAATGCCAAATGGCATTCTAAGATACTCAAAAATACCACAGTGAGTGATAATTCTAAGTAATTTCCTAGCTTTGGGTGTCAAAACATTTTGATGGAAGCCTTTCACTGCATCCATTGATGTTATATACTTGGCTTTAGACAATTGAGTCAAGGTTTCTTGAATTCTAGGTATTGGATACCTATCTGGAACTGTGTAGGTATTCAAAGCTCTGAAGTCTCCAACCATTCTTGACTTATCATTATGCCATGCAATAATAACAGGTGTTGTCACTTCAACTTCCTCATTATGGCCTACTTTCCTTAGCACACCAAGTTGGATCAACTCTTGGATATGTTTTTCCAAGGCTTCTCTAGCTCTGGGACTGGCTGGATAAGCTGGTCTTCTAAGTACTGGAGGATATGGTCTGTCAATATTAAGAGTAATATCAACTTCATCTCCTCTTATAGCGCCTAATGGTTCATTATCAGAGGCAAATGCATTTTTATATGTGTATAACACATTAATAAGCTCATTCCTCATCTTTGGTGAAAATGATTGATTAATTTGTGCTTCAACAAGTTGATTAGTCACAAATTCATCTTTGTAAGTATCCTTGACAGAAGATACTACAGATATCTGTTTTGGCATATTGGAGAAAGAAAATTTTTGTCTCTTGTTATCTCCAATTGTGAAATATCTGTCTTTATGGTTATTTATATCAATACCATAAATATTTAAGTAATCATTTCCAAGAATGATGTGCTGAGATGTGCAATTATCCATTACTACAATCTCAGTTTTCATTCTTACACTTCCTGATGGATGTGGGAATACAATATTAGTGTCCAATATGCCCAGGGGGTACATATTGTTACTGGCATTACTGAATTGTACACCTTCTATTGGTAATAGATTGTTTTTCCATTCAGGAAGTATAATTTGGAGATAATCTTTGCCCCCACAAGTGCAAAATGCCCCTGTATCCAAATTTACCTTGGCTTCAATATCACTTATCAGAACTGATGTGATACAGGATGCCCCAGCAGTATAACCCTTTCCTCTAGCAGGTTTTGTTTTACACATTCTGGCATCTTGGATATTGGTCAGGTTGCAGCAATCTTCACTGTACTGTGGCAAGTGGGTATGGACCTCTGTGAACTCAAAGAAAGCTGAAATGTTTTCAATGGGATAGTCCTCCACTGGTGTATCTTCAGAGACTGCAGAATCTTGATCAGACCCCTCTTTCTCTTCAGTACACTGAATTTCTTCAATGACTTGAACTTCATTGATTTTTGTCTTCTTAGGACAAGTGTTGGCTAAATGTGAAGTACTTCCACATTTATGACACTTCAAGACTGGTCTTTCTGGTCTTCTTTCCTCTCTAGGAATCTTTGAGACTATTTTGGACTCTATTGGGTTTTTAATCCAAGTCTTACCAATTCTTGTTCTGGTAATGATATCTTCCATAGCATTAATGTAGTCCTCTGTTGAACAAGGTTCCACACATCTGCTTTTGATAGCATGTTCCAGTTCTCCTCCACACTTTCTTAATATTTTCATATTAATCATAGTGTCAGAAATATCTGGGTGTAAAGCAGATAGTCTGTCTTTTTGTTTGAAGAACCAAGTAAGTGGTTTGTCTTTTTCTGAGTTAAAAATGGCACTTTCAAAAGCATTTTCCATTTTAAACCTCCAAGAGTTGTTAGTCCATTTGGTAATCACTTCAGATTTCCACCAAGACCAGTCATGTTTACCATGACCAATCCTCACTTTGTAATACCATTTCTTTGCAGTTTTGGTAAACAAACAGTGTAATTTTCCCACTATGATTTCATCAGGTATATTAAAGTATTCTTGCAACATATCAATAGTCCTGATGAATTCAATATGGTTGTATTCCCCTTCACCAGAGAATGTTGGCCATTCTTCTATTTTGGGAATATCTCTTGCAGAGTAGGCATTTTCTCCTAAGAATGGTGTAAGACTTTCTTTAACAGAGAGTTTTTCTTCAGTTAAAGGTGTAGAATGTCTTGGCATATGTGGTTCATGATTCTTATGAATTTGTTCCACACTTGCAATTATCTCATTCTTCAACTTTTGCCTTTCACTGTCACTTTTTCCTAAATGTATAGCAAATTGATTGGTGTTCTTAGCTATTTGTAAGACATGGTCTTAAAGAGTTTTAAGTCTATCATTTACTTTAAGAATGGAAAGATCTTCTGTGTCATTATTCTGAGTTTGACATTGGTTCTCAATTCTTTCACAAGCATTGCTAATTGACTCAAGGGTTACAGTTGTCAATTGATGCCATTCAAAATGTTTTTTGTCATTTGTCTTTAAACTATTTATGTCTGATGTAATTTGCTTTAACTTTGACTCAAGTTTGCCAATTTCTAAATTAATACTTCTATGTACATCAGTTATTTGCGTGGAAAAGTCCTGTTCATCCTTTCCTGCTCCTTGGCTGTGAACTCCATAAGAGTTCTGGCCATATTGAAGACACTGTCCACGGCTGAAGGTTCCAATTTGGGGATCCTGTACCATTGTGGGTAAGGTCTGTGCCAATTGGCTTTGCCTTTGCCCTTGCCTTGATGGTTCTTGCGACCTCTCTGTTTCTTTTGAGGTCCTTTGGGCTTGTCCTTGGATGCTTCTGGAGCTGGTTTGGAGCTGGTAGATGCCACTGGTGCCTCTGTCTCCAAAGTTGGAGTCATTTCCAACTCTTTCTTCTGGTCTATGGATAAAAGACTCTGGTTCTTCAACCAATTCTTTATCTTTTTGACCTTGTCTTTGCAAGACAGGGGGCTCCATCCTCCTAAGCGTTCTATGGTCTTCTCCTGACCCAGAAAGCTCTGGATGTGTAAGTAGGACTTCATGGCCCCCTGCCAAAGGCTTGGGCAGATTTCCCACTCCTCTTCTTTGGCTGCTCTGAACCAATTTTTGTACTGGCTCTGATATATTTCTATTGCTGCCACTTGAAAATGGTTCAGCCCTGGAAATATCTTCATAAATTAGTTCAGGCTCAGAATTTGTGTCAAAATCTGTTGGTACAGACCTTGGGGAATGGGGGGCAACTCTGGCATCCTCCAGATGTGTCTTTCTTGTGGAAGATTTGGCACTTCTGGATTTGGTCTTGCCTCTTCCTTGTCCACATCCATCTGGTTGGACTGAATAGTTGCTTCCATTTCTGGTATGCACCATTTGACGTCAATTTAAGGATAAAGAGTAAAAATAAAGATAAAAACACACCTTTTGGTGGTAATTTATTCTTTTCAGAATTAAATAAGGTGCCTATTTTAGCAATTTGCACCTCAATACTTTCCTCAGATTCTGGGCTAGTGATATATCTTTTACTGAGTCTGTTGCCAGCTGCACAGTATTTGATTAAAGACACTAGAAAAATTATAAAAGAGAAAAAAAATTTTTTTATACTTTTTAAAATATTTTTAAAGATTTTTTATAAGTTTTATATTTTTTAATATTAAAAAAATTAAATTTAAGATTTTGAATGAAAATTAATTCAGAGTAACTCAAAGAATAATTTTATAAGTTTTTTGGATGTGAAAAAGCCACGTGTAAAAACAGTATAAAATTAAACCAAATTCCTCAATGAAAAAGATTTCCAAAACAATTTCAAAAATAAGAATTATTTTAACTTTAAAATGAAAGAAAAAATTATTAAATTAATATATTTTAGAGCTTAAAAATATATTAATTAAGGGTACAAGGCTCAAAAAACACGGCCAGGCCCCCAAATGTAAGATGCGACTATGAAACTGATGATAATATTACTATTAATCATCAGTACTATGTCTGTTCTTATGAAATATAATAATCAAAAATTATTGTAACCACAATTAAATAATTATAAAATTATTTCTTTCACGTGTTATACACTACTAGTGATTATAACTGTGAGCAGTAATTGTCTACAAGAATCAATTAGAAGAAGAATTCAATAATAAAAACTTCTTTATTAAAATAATGAAATTATTTTAATATATAATTATCTTTTACAAGAATAATTATAAAGATAATTCTTGAAGAAAACTATTACTAGAGAAAAACTTTAAGAATTAAAGATAAATGACTCACTAATACTCCAAAGAACTTATTGATAGATGAAAGTAGAGAAATTTGACGTGGAATTGTGGATTTAAGGGATCAAAAAGGATTTATAACAGTATTACAACAATATATAGTTGGATTCTAGGATTTCACGTCTTTCTGGATGATTTGGAAAGATTTAAAACACTTAAGAATAGCTTTTAACCAATACTTACTTGTTGGTAATAATGATTTAATAAATTGATAAGATGATGATACGGAAAAAACAGCAAGGATAGGCTTCTTTTAAGTCAACAACAGCTCACAGAGGCGTGCCATGGAGAAAACTGAAAAACCAGTGAGTGAGCAAACAATAAACCTTTTTGGATTAATGATTGCATCATCTGTTGTCACGTAAGATTATCATAATTACTTAATTGATGCTTTTACGTGACTACCAACCCCAATATGGTTAAGAATAAAAGGAGTAACAACAGTAAATCTTCTTTTATTCTAAAATAATCATTTATTTCTCAAAGTTATCAATGTTATTGCCAATTTCATCACAGAATTTAATTACTGTGAATTTTTGAAGATTCAGTGTTTCACGTAGAATGGTCAAAAATGGACTGTAAGTAAAACTTTTAATTTTACTAATGAAACTGTAATTCCTTTTGGTTTTACCATAGATAATACAGTTCTTCATTGGTCCTGAAAGGTTCAGAAATATTCATTAAGAATTGTATTTTTAATGAATTTTTGAAGTTTTTACCTCATTTCTACGTAGAATTGCAAATAGCAGTATTTTGCTGGTTGCTATGAGGTAAATCAATGAATATGAGTCCCAAAAGGGTTTTAATTACTCTTTTAGGGTCTGGTCATGGAAAGTCATCAAGAATTGACGTGGTTACAGCAGTCTAAGTAGCTCATTACCTCCTTGGCACATCAAAATAGCAGGTTATTTGCTATTTTCTTGTGATTACAGTAGGTGTAACTTGGTAACCAAGTTCCCAAAGAGTTTTAGTTTACCAATTGGGCCAAGATGAGCCATGGATCCATGCTCTGGAGCTATCCACGCCTCTGAGGCCTCAGAAGTTGGGTACCCTGGCTCTCTTTGATGTCTTTTGTCCCCCTTGCCTAATTTTTACGTCAAAATAGTAATTTAAGCTTAAAGTGAGATATCCACTATGGGTGTACCAAAAGTCCATGTAAGAATACCATGATATTAAGTGCTCAAAACATGCATAACACTATTCTTCGTGTATATGTAACATGGGATTTCTCACTTTCCCATTATTTTGGCTTAAAATCAAGAAAAACAAAAATTTTCACGGATCTTTTATGTGGTATTAATGATGTGGTATTGAAGTATTTTCCATTTTACCACCTCAAATACTTAAATTGAGCTTATTCACTCTATGGGTCTACCCTAGGTGAATTTTTGTTTAGAATCCAAATCTGGTCTTAAATCCATGGATTTACTTACTCAATAAAAAGTTATTCATCTTTTCTGAAATTGAAAATGATGAATTTTGGATATATGCATGACTTATGAGTTATGCATAATTCAAAATTTCTTTTTAAGATAATTGTGGCCTATTTGGCTATGTAAAATATACCTCAAGGCTCACATTCTTGGCCCAACATTTCTCTGGTTAGGTCAATTTGTATGGATAATCAGTGGAATTGGTGAGTAATTCTGAGCTTCCCATTTTCTCTGTTTTAATACCTTTTTGAAAAGTTTTGTTTTCACTTTTGTGTTGTAGGAGTTCTTAAAGTTTGTCTAAGACTAGTTGCGGGTTCATCTGTCAGGCTGAGTCTATGAAGAGGTGATAATAAAGAGTATTTACAACCTAAACTATGACTGTGACACAGATAATAATGTTAAAAATGGGTTTTAAATAAAATAAAAGGGATTTACTAATGATTATTAGTGGTGGTGAGCACTGTTGAAAGCCTGGGTTGCAGCTTTACCTGTTGGGTTACAATAATAAAGTCTACAATACTAAAGCTTATAGTATAACCTGGTTATTTTCCAAGAATATAACTGTTTTTGACAGTTGTACTACGTATGAATTCAAGAGCAGGATGAGGAAACCTTTTCTTGTGGAGAAAAGACCTCCTTTTGTCCTAAAATTGGGTGGAATGGTCCTCTAGACCATACAGATAGAGGAAGTGAAGAGTTTCTCACTTCAGAGTACTGGCTTTTGGTTTTCATAGTGCCTGTATGCTCTATATTGGGCTCAGATGTGGTTTTGAAACCACATCTGGGTGATTTTCACCAATACAGGGTGAAGATTTTCATCTGGGGACCACACAGCCCTCTTCTGACATGTATGATGTGTAGAATGCTGTACAGAACCTGTATGGGACCCCAGTATTGAATTAATTATGAGGTATTGAAGTATGAACATTCTTTTTCATCTAGTTGACACCTCATAATCATACTTATGGGAGCATATCCCACAGTAAGACTGTATTGGTCTAATTGTAGGATTTTGAGCTTAAAACTGCCATAACTTTGTCAGATTTTGAGATATAAAGCTCAAATTTGGTGCATTGCGTGGCCCTGGATGTGTTTTACACAATGGTACCTCATTTGATATGGATATAATTAAGTATGGCAAAGGTATGCCATGTACAAGATTTTTGTACATACATATGTTTTTCTTAAAAACTGTATAGAGCTTGTTTGCCCCATAAATTTTGTTCTGGATGAGATATGGGGAAATGAATGGAACCATCAGATAGCCCTAATTGTGCTTTTTTCAAAAAGACCCCACTTTAGTTATCTCACACTAAAACTGTAGAAGTTAGATGAGAGGTGAATATCTTAATCACCCTTATTTGACCTTATTTTGGTCATAGCTTCTGTGATTCTGGTGCTAGCTCATTTTGGCTAGTACCATTTGATAGCGCTGACTAAGAGCTCCATTTTGAATACCCATTTGATTGGGTTAAGCCTCTTCCTCTGTATTTTGGATGAGAGGTGAAAATTAAGGTTTATGCTCAGCAAAAACTTTAAGCAGGAATAACTTTGTTATTCTTTGTCCTATGATGATGGGACTTGTATATTTGGAAAGGGGTGAGTTTCCTCTTTATTTTGATCCCTTTTGAGCTGATTTGGCTTAGCTCCATTTTTTGGTGGGATCTTTGCTATACCATTGATTTATGGTATTTGGCTGTCATGCTTGTGCTCTGGTTTTGAGTCACAGGCTGACATCATCAATGAGTTCATGGTGAGTACCATTGAGTCCATGACATGGTCATAGGCATTGCTATTTCTGCTTATCTTTCCAAGAATTGAATAGGCCATAATATCAGGAGGAATAGCTATTCCAATTCCTGCAATGTTGAAAAGTATGTTTGAGCATTGTTGAACATACTCTTCAATTTTTCCATTGAAGCAGAGGCATTCCCATCTAACCCAAGTTCTTCCCCTGTTGGTGACAGTTTGTGAGGCAAATTTTTCATGTATTTTGGTCAATAATAGTTTGGCATTCTTGACTGTGTCAGCATTAACTATGGTGACTATTATCTCAGGGTGCAATCTCCTGAGAATGAGCTGCACTGCCTCTACATTGAGCTGGTTCCAGCTACTGATAGTAGATGGATCAGCTGTTGGGGATAGATCCAAGCTGCATACATCCCATAATCCATGAACAGATAGTTCTACGTTTATAAAGATGCTCCAAAGAGGCAAGTTTTGGCAATCTAGGATAGGTACATGATTGATTTTGGTCCCCAATTTTTCAGGCATAATTGTTCACTCTTGTTGATGATGATTTTAGAGCTTATCAAGACTGTAAATCTGTAAAATTTAAGAACTTAAGAGTATAGTATTAATGCAATGAAACATAGTAAAGTGAGAATGGTTAAGTACCCAAGAGTGAAAAACAGTACTGATATGTCTAATAAGTCTGACACAACACAGAACACAACTCCTAACACAACTAGCTAAGATGGGTGAGTTGGTAGAGTGAAAATAATACACAAAAGAGGGAGGAACCAACCTAATTCTATGAAGAACACTAATACAAAATTAATATTAATCTAAGTATTTATCTGTGATAACTTAGTAGTAAAACACCAGAAGTCAAATATCAGCCATCGCAATGACTGGGAGAACCAGTTAGAGGTAAGACAAACCACTAATTCCTAGAGGAGGTGTTTTTGTACGATGAAGTTTTTTATTCTAAAGATTGATAGCAATGTAAAACTTCCCTGATTCAACGTCATATCATGCTCCTTATAAGAGGTACGCACGATCTTATTTCCAAAGCACAATACTTTTGGGTTTGCTCTTAAGTCCTCGCTAATTGGTTGTTCACCACAAGCGGAGACTTTTAGTTGCTCACAGACTGGGAGAGATCACATATCTCAACAGTCATGTTGCGTTGCCATAGTTTTACGGACAACACTTTCACAATAAAAATAATTCAGATTTACTTGCTATGAGAAGTTGCTTTGATAACAATTTTCGTGTTAATCCCAGTCTCAAATTTTGCTCACTGAACCCCCTAATATGAGGTCCAGATTAAGAAATCAATAGTCAAAGGAATTAAAGAGAGACTACGAAGAAGAATATGTCTGAATAATAATAAAATTTGAGCTCTCGAATGCGAAAAATGTCTCAATACCATGGGTGCACGCACGATAATCGAAACTACTAAAGTGATCTTCCCACTAAGATAACTACCAATAGCCGGACTTGCGCTTTTAACCAGTAAAACTCACGGTTTAGTTTTCCATACGTTGTGAGGGGCGGCTCGTTGTCATGGCCGCATTCTTTGAGGCGTCAAATTGGATGCTCCCCCTCTGATTTTAAAAAATGGATGGAAGAGTTAAGTAATAAGAAAGAGTGCTCCTCAAGCTGCGGAAAATCACCATTCTAACTTGCTTCATTATTTTTTACTTTTAAAAATGCAACACTTGCAGAAAACTCAAAAATTTCTGAATTGGAAAACAAAAAAACAAATGAGGTTTATGCTGGAATTTACTTCAAGAAATTTCAATAGCACAAGTTAGATCGGTAACCCGTCGATTTCTCGACATGCCTTGGTAAGTGGAACACCGTTTTTCAGTGCCGAAATCATGTCTGCCAATGTGAATGGATGAGACGAGAAAAACATGAACGTTAGCCTATGGTGCTTTGCAACCTAGCAATGTGCAAAAGGTGCTTTCAATATTGCTTGTGCTTACCGGGTTTGGTACAATCGCAAACTGGAATGTTTACAATGCACTCCTCTTGCATATGTGGATCAATATAAGTTGTAGCATTTCTAAAGGTATCAAAGAGAAAACCCTCCTTAGCTTATATCTTTCAAAGGCCACATTTTAGCAACAGAAAACGTCCAAAACTGACCGATGTTCATAAGGATCAAAGTCGAAAACATTGTACTTTTTCTGACATTGCCATGACTTGGTGGTTAAGTATTCGGTCGTAAAACCATACTTGCTCTCAACCAACGATGCTCGATAGATGTGGGGCTCAAAAGAATTACCATGCACTTCTCCCCGAACAATGCTCATCATGCTAGAAGTCATAACGTGCAATGAACAAATGAATTCCCGTCACTTCCTTCTGACCCATTGAATGATCAACCCGCGAGTCTCGCAATGACTTACATTGAGTCTTCGCCACAATACGAAAGTCGGTTGGGATCCGAAAAAGCACCGTTGACACCTTCTTGGGTACACGGGTCCTATCATTCACCCATAGATCAGCGCCTCATTTTTTGGCTTTCAAGGCGCAAGAGGCGAAGACGTAGTTACTCACAGCTCCTCGCACAATGAAGACATTCTTCAGAAAAGTGAAATTTAAAAAGAAGGTTAGGAAGGCTTTAGGGCATAAGTTTGAGAGCGGCACGACGCGTGACTTGGAAAATTACCTGAATGCGCCAAATTTTCACCAAAGTTTTTAGTTTCAAAACTTTTTCATACTCCTTTTGAAGCGTTTCGCGGTCAACCACCGGTGAAGCCGACAAGAAAATACCATCCCTATTGACACTTGCCAATCCCTTGTCTGTGCTTATTCCATAAGAGAGTATATTATGCGTAACATTAGATATTGCTCCTTGGACAGCATGTTGCGCCTGTCCCAACATCCAAGTAAGATCTGAAGACTTTTGACAGGGTGGTAAATTGATCATAATCACATCATCTTTGGCACGTTTGGAAATTTTATTGAGGTTATTAAAGCTTTAAATGGATTTTTGACTTACTCGAGTAAAGCGATCTTCCCCGTCGCCCACCAAAACCAAAGTCTCTACCCATCCAAAGGCAGTAAGTTGGAAAAGGGTCATTACGATTATAAGCCATGAAACAGTTCCCCAAGACATCCAAATCGAACCGGGAATGGGACCGTAGGCTTTGAATAACGAAGCAGGAAAAGAACTAATCCAATTTGAAAGCAAAGAAATACAAGCAGTCTGTTGAGCAAAGGAAAAATCGCGTTGACAAGTTAATAAAATTCTATCTTGAAGCTCAAAGATTAGAATAAACGTATTTCTCTTACATAATGTCGAGGAGTTCTAGCATTATCCTTTTCAAAGTCAATGAGCTATCATCCGGGGCGACCATGTCAAATTATCAGCACATAGCTTTCCAACAATTTTAAAAATAGACAAAGAGGATAAACCTGACCATTGTAGGAAGGACGTCTTTCGTTAGTTAGTGAAGTAAAAAGTAATTTTAGTAGGCCGTTCCAGTTTTTAATGATGAAGCTACTTGAAAAAAGTATACGCCTTACCGGAAACAACGTCAAAGCTGTTTTATTGTTAGCAGAAAGATGATTCAATTATGGCTGTTTGAGTAGTGAAAACTGATGTATAATCTGAATTATAAGAGCTATGCTTACGCATCTCCACTTGCTTGATAAAGCGTATTGACGAAATTGTTCCAATTTTGTGCAGCCACTAGGGCATACCAATCTTTACCATAAACTGATTCGCACAACTTAATCGATATGGTCAAAAATATTAAGTCTCAGCTTCATTTCAAAAGGAATTGAAGCTAATTTATTCTACAAACCTGATTAGGATTGCATACGCGGCCTACTCCACATTGAAAATCAACCGCACCTACATGTGCGGCATATTGCTAAACCAAAAACCCAAGCTTTTTTAGTTTGCAATATTGGCACTATACGCGGAATTTTTCTGTGTTTGTGAAACGGAAAAAATTAATTCCAACCTCCAAGTCTAATGAATTTCCATGAGGATAAGTATCGAGATATTTGTTCATATCGAGCTTTGCCCAAAGGGCCGGCGTCAAGGGGTGTGGTTCGCACAGCTCTCTTTCTTTTTCAGTACCATTACCAGTTTGCTTCGTATGAGTTATAGTCCGGTTTGGCTTGAGGACAACTGGGTGCGCGGTTGCGTTGGTCGGTGTGACGAAGGAAAAGAATCCGGGAAGTCGACTTGACAATTTCAGCCGTGAAGAGGAGTCCGAATTATCCTTTTTAGCTTCACTTTGCGGCCCACCCAAAACTTTCCATGTCAATGAACCAAGAATTGCGATTCGCAAGGCCACCAAAACGCTTAGCTGAGGCCGATACATTAGAAATTAACCAAGCTGGAAAGCCTTCTGCTTGAGGTGAAGTTTGAGTGCGTCTAAATAAACAACTGAATCAACACAGGCTATACAGCTTACTGACTCCAATCAACGGATGTCCAAATCCAAGTTTTATTCGCTGCGCTTAGCAAAGGTAGGGGAGGCTTCAATCAGGACACTATGGAAAGGTCACGGAGAATTAAATCGATTGCGTGCAAAGCGATAAGCAGTCCTCCATTTGAGAAAGTGACCAATCGCTGATAACGGTTCGAAACATGTTGAGGCAAATGTATCGAATGAAAAGTCTAATACTTCGATAACAGAGCTCATACGAGTAGATAACACGAAAATCTCTGAGATATATCTGTGAGTACACGCCTGTGCTATGCGGCCTTTGCAAGCTCCCCGTTTGATATCTAATCCAAATCAAGTTTCAGCTGAATATTACGAAAAACAGCTTTACAAACTTGAAAGGAACTGGATGAAACTGAGTGTGGATTCCGGCTTGCGCAGAGCACAGTTCTGTTTGTACAAGCCTACAAACAAGACTAAGGACTTCGGCACTCGAATAAAACTATCTGCTCACCTTCAGATATCCCTAATCAACACCACCACCAGCTTCTGTAAGGTTCTTTACGTTTAAGCACACTAGAAGCCTTCGGGTGCATGCGGAAAAAGTACAATCTTCATCAAAGGAAAGATGAGCCTTCGACTTTGTAAAATACAATACTGTACAGTACAGTAGTACAGTACTAGTCGCTTGCTTCGCTTTTGAGGAAATCTGGACGCTTGTAAGCTTCAGCCCAGGTGTCATTATCGCACCAGCGGCTGCAACCGGTAAGTGGCACCGCGACAATCTAAGCTCAGGTCATTCGCAAAGCTCATTCTATAGACAATAGGGGGGCTCAGTGTTGGCACTTTTTGGCTGATTTGTCATTTCTGATTTGGTCTCCAAAACCCCCCTGAGAGACCACCACATCAGACGCAAAAACAAGAGTATCAGTCAAGGTTCCCCCCGAAAAAACTTACCCCCGCGCTGCAATTTGACCATATTAATTATATCTCATTTACGTTGTCACTAGAAAATCTTGTAGTTATGTAGTTACTCGCACTAAACTTAAGTATCTAAAACTCATCACGATAGATGATCAATGCGCTGATCTCTTAAGATCACAGCGCTATCTACAATGTATTTACTATTTAAAGCTAGTTGTAAACATGAGTAGCTGTTCTTCATCCAGCTACTCATATTTTTCCTAAAACTCTTCTCATTTTTACTGTTCTCCTGACTTTTACGTTGTTTGAGCATCTTTCAGGTGTGCTCTCATTTTTGCAATCCAGCTACTCATATTTTTCCTAAAACTCTTCTCATTTTTACTGTTCTCCTGACTTTTACGTTGTTTGAGCATCTTTCAGGTTATGGGCCCAGCTCGAGAACTGGATCAGTCAATTGAAAACCTAATTCATTTGTTTCAAAGACTTAAAATATCAAATTCTACTCCTAGGTTATTCTGCAACATGAATGACTCATCAAACTCCTATACAACTCTCTCGGAGATCAAAAATCTGGAAAAACTAAACTCCTCGAACTTTATCTCCTGGCAAAGGAGTATTGTAGCCTCATTAGGGATGAGGAATCTCGAACACCTCCTTAGCCCTGGCAAACCTGACAATGATGATCCAAAACAGAGACAAACTGTTTTCTACTTTATTATTGGACATCTTGATTCTGAAAACTACGATAAATTTGTGTCCAAAGATAGCAGAGATCCCGCTAAACTATGGTGTTCAATAAAAGAACATTATGCCTCTACTTCCGCTGAAAATGTTGCCTCTCATCTTGGTAAAATTTTTAGCATAAAATTCCCATCTTCTTCCTCGGGACTCTCTGAGTCTATCTCTCTGTTTCGCTCAACCTTAAAACTTCTTCGCTCACTCTCTCCAAACCTATTCACTGGTGATATTATGCCACAGGTACTGGCATTCTATGTACTTCGGATGCTTCCTGAAACCTGCAGACATGTGTCTACTGCTGTGTTTCATTCAATCAAAGTCTCCACTAAAATACCCACTGTCGATGAAGTCTTCAAGGAAGTAGAATTAGACATTCTTCGAAGAACCGACATCGATGAAGAACCAGGCATGGCTTTAAAAGCAACAATTAAACCAAAAAGACAGCTGTGCCAAAAGGGAAAGCACAACCCTCTTGCTCCACACTCTGAATCTGATTGTTTTCAGTTATTTCCGGAGAAGCGTGATGCCTATCACAAGCGCCGATTTAACCATGAGACTGCCTCCGCCTTGGCTGTCTGTAATCATGTGTCACTTCTATCAAACTCCCCTGTTTTGGACAGTGGTTGCTCAAATGCCATAGCACCTGACAAATCTCTTTTTCTAAACACGATGTCAACCACCGAAACCTTATATGCGGCCAATGGTGCCAAAATGCATGTGGCAGCTGAGGGAACCCTTCAGCTCACAACTTCCATTGGAAGGTTGTCTCTCCCCAATGCCTTGGTTGTTCCCTCGGCTTCTTCTGTCCTGATTCCACTTGGTTCATTTCTAAATGATGGTGCAACTCTCAAAGGACACAAGGGAGGGGAAAACTTATTTGACAAAAACAATCGTCTTATTCTCACTACTTGAATTGCAAACAACGTGTTGTTAATCGACACTCCTCCTGTTGCGAGGGCTTGTGCATCTATAAAACCTGACCCTCTGATGGTTCACAAGTGGCTTGGTCATCCCAACAACGTTGTTGCTTCAAAAAATTTTCCGGATATCGACTTCTCTAATGTGAACTGTATCTCTTGCTCTCTATCAAAATCTCATCGACTACCATTCTCTGGATCCTTTCCAACTCCTGCCAACTGTCTTGATGTTGTCCATATGGACATCTGCAGACCAATATCTCCAATTTCCCGAGGAGGGAACAAATATGTCTTTCAAATTATCGATGGATGTAGCCGCATGCGCTTCATCTATCTTCTCAAATCAAAATCTGAAAGCTTTGACAGATTCATCGAATTCCAGAGGATGGCTGAAAATCAAACTGGCAATTGAATTAAGGCGGTAATCTCCGACAATGGCGGTGAGTTTGTCAATTCCAAATTTCAGGAACTGTACTCGAAGAGAGGAATAATCCATCACCCGACAGCTCCCTACACTCCCCAGCAAAATCCAATATCGGAACGAGCGAACCGCACCCTATTCGAAAAGGTCAGGGTGATGCTCCATGACTACCAGGTTCCCTCAGAATGGTGGGGAGAAGCATGTGCAATGGCCACGTTTATTCTCAACAGAACGCCCTCTTCTGCAATCTCTTTTCAAACGCCTGCCAGTAGATGGACCTCCCTTGAGACGAATCTTTCCAACCTACACCCTTTTGGGTGCTCGGTTGTCATGCATGTTCCAAAAGAAAAACAAGTCAGCAAGGTTAATCCGACTGGAGTTCTCTGCATGTTGGTTGGTCTTACGGAGGCTCATCATAAATTTCGCTCGTTCAATCCCTTGACCAAGAAGATTCATATCTCACACAACTGTACTTTCCTCGATGGTGAGGCTTTCTGGCCTAGCTTTATCTCCTCTTCCTCGACTGTCTCCACTCCTACCTCTCCTTCCTATTTTCATTTTCCCTCCAATGCTAATGCTCCCCCAAACTGTGCCTCAGATTCTCCTGTAGCTGCTCCTGCTCTTGAGGGTTCTGAGAGTGCCGCCATTTCTGGTGACTCTGAGATTACTCCAGTTGTTGTTCTAGCTTGTGATGAGGTCACCGTTCCTGCAATATCTTCTCCTGCTGTATCAACGGGTAGTCTCCAGCCTCGGTGCTTGTCCTCCTCGAATCAAGAAACCGGTTTAGAAGATCATGAATTGTCCGTTACACCAAATAACAAAAACAATAATCTTCCAAAGGGTTGGACATATGATGTTGTCCCTGTGGTTCCTCCTTTAAATATCTCCAGCAAAATATCTGAAGATAATGTTGTCAGTGGCAAACGTATCAGAAAGCCCCCAGCTCGCTTTGCTGGTGTAGTTATCAACAGTGCTCCTCGCTCATACAGTGACGCGCTTTGCTTGGATTCTGCTGAAAAATGGGTTGTCGCCATTCAAAACGAGTTTGCAAGTCTGGAGCGTCATGGTGTCCTTGAGGAGGTCCCTTATGATGGCTCCTTTCGTTTACTCGACACTGTCTGGGTTTTCGTGAAAATACAGATTCGAGTGGGAATCCTGTGGAGGCCAAAGCTCGGCTGTGTGTCAAAGGTTTTCTTCAGGTGGAAAATCTTGATTTCCATGAAACCTTTGCTCCGACTGGGTGGTTATCAACGCTTCGTTTTCTTCTAGGGTACTGTGCGGCAAATGATCTTGACCTCCACCAAATGGACGTCAAAACGGCCTTTCTTCATGGTGATCTCGACGAGGACCTGCATATTCGTGTTCCAGAAGGTTACACCTCCTCCCTAAAAGGGAGTGTGTGTCTCAAGCTGAAGAAGTCCTTATACGGCCTCAAGCAGAGTCCGAGGAACTGGTATCTTCGTATCAAGAAGTTCTTCGAGGACTCTGGATTTCGACCATCGGCCGCCGACCCTTGTCTTTTCATGCGGGATGGTGAGGATCCCTGCTTTGTGTTTCTCCACGTTGATGACCTAGTCATTGGTGGGAGAAATCTTCAAAAATTCAAATTGGAGATATCTCGGGCATTCGATATGAAGGATCTGGGAGAACTCCGATATGTGCTAGGAATGTTGGTGGAAAGGAACAGAGAAAAGCGTGGTCTATTTCTATCTCAGGAGTTGTACATCAATAACCTGCTGGCCACCTTCGGAATGCAGGAATGCAAGTCAGTTTCAACTCCACAGGTACCTGGGTCCAGACTCCTTCCCAGGGCAGACACCAATGCCCCTGCAGCTTTAATTAATTATCGACGTGCCATTGGGCTTCTCAACTACCTTGTCACCTGCACAAGGCCTGATCTTGCCTACTCTGCCTCTTGTCTGGCCCAGTTTCTCAACGACCCTAGCAGCGAGCATGAGGCTGCTTTCAAGCACGTGTTGCGCTATTTGAGCGGAACTCGGACTTGGGGAATTTCCCTTGGCTTGGTGGGTGACAACTCGGTGGTCACTGCATACTGTGATTCCGACTGGGGATCAAACTTTGATTCGAAATCCTTTTCGGGCAGTTGTCTTTTCTTCTATGGCCTTGTGGGGTGGAAAACATCCAAGCAGAATGTTGTTTCTCTCTCCTTGACTGAAGCAGAATACAGGTCAATCTCTAACTGCTGTCAGGACATATGCTGGCTCTTAGAGCTGGTTTCCGATTTTGGCTTGGATGTAAAGGCTAAGTTACTGTGCGACAATCAGGGCACAATTGCACTCCTCAAGAACCCATTATATCAGCATCGGACTCGACACATCAAGCTTCGCCTTCACTGGTGCCGTGAGCTCCTTAATGAAGGAGATATCAATATACATTACGTGGCTACTAATCTCATGGTGGCCGACATTCTCACCAAGAATCTCTCTCATGTCCTGCACCAGGCACACTGTGCTGCCCTGTTTGTACTATAGTTGCATCTTTCGAGCATGGGAGGGTATTAATTATATCTCATTTACGTTGTCACTAGAAAATCTTGTAGTTATGTAGTTACTCGCACTAAACTTAAGTATCTAAAACTCATCACGATAGATGATCAATGTGCTGATCTCTTAAGATCACGGCGCTATCTACAATGTATTTACTATTTAAAGCTAGTTGTAAAAATGAGTAGCTGTTCTTCATCCAGCTACTCATATTTTTCCTAAAACTCTTCTCATTTTTACTGTTCTCCTGACTTTTACGTTGTTTGAGCATCTTTCAGGTGTGCTCTCATTTTTGCAATCCAGCTACTCATATTTTTCCTAAAACTCTTCTCATTTTTACTGTTCTCCTGACTTTTACGTTGTTTGAGCATCTTTCAGACCAAAGGTTTTTGAAATCGAAAATTATAACTCTTGCCGGCGCAGGGGGCCCCCCCTGCGCCGGCAAGAGTTATACTTCTACCACTCACTCACATCCAAATACAGCCTCGCGTCGCCTCTGAATTTTTATAAAAAAAATATTACTTCTTTCCAAATCTCCATCTGTGGAAATACCCTCTGATAAACACAGCAGCCATGAGCCCTAGCCCAGCTCGTGGTAATAAGGGACCACCACCACTTGCAAGTGGAAGTGCTGCCACTAATCTACATGTCTTCCCCCTGAAGACATGATGATGTGTGAAGAATACAGCAGCAATGTGAATGAACCTGATGAAGGGACTAAAGCCCTATTTAACATGATTAAAAGCATTAATAATAGGCTAGACACTGTTAATAATGAATCTCTCCCACCCTAAAAGCCTGAGAAGAAATCAACGATAATGATTTCTTCTCCGAGTAGTTAAGAAATACACTTGCATGGAAAGCCATAGAGTTAGACAATTGAAAAGGCTTATAAGGAGCTGTGTAAAACATTTGAGAAAGGGGCATGAAATACCTTTCTCATTAGCTATCGTAGCTACTTTTTCTATTTATCGTTATATCGTATTTTACTAAAGCGAAGTGGTTGTTCTTTTCTTTCAGCAAGATTCTTCAAGTATGCTTGCTAATTTTAGTTGTATAGTGTGCATCTCAGTATTATAGAAATACGTGGTTCTTAAAACCAACGTATTTATTATGTGTGCCAGGTATGCCCATAGACTAGTGACTTTCATGTTTCAAAACACTAACCTTGTTATCTTTGCCGGTTGATCTTAAATACTTAGTGTCGTCACGTACCTGTATTCTCTTAATTATTTCAAGTGTTGTTCACCTTTTGGGTACCTTATTTTTATGCTTATTCTTCATTTTCCCAAATGTTAATATAAAATCTTTTAGTTTGCTTCAAATTTTTCAGACACAATTGAAAAGAATAATACTACAAAGCCTACAACTAACAAGACAGTTCATCCCCCCTCCCAACAAGACGTAATTAATAGACTAAAAGCAGTGAATGAAGAACTCATTACAGAAGTACAACGATTGAAAAAAACTCATAGCAAACCACATTCCCCCAGAAACCAATCCCACCCTAAAGCCACCAACCTTCGCCGAAAAACTAACACAAAACATCAGACCCCAGCCCACTCCAGCAAGAACCCCACACCCTCTCCCAGCACCTCCAAACAGAGCAATAAATATATTTAAGAGAGGAAATATCCTCATCAGAACCAAACGCATAGGCGAAAAACCTTTCCAGAAGGATGATGCAGAAAAAATCGCAGGTAAAGTCATTGCAGCCTTGAAGTCTCTGAATGTCAGAGTAAACGGAGAAGATATAGAGATAAAATCAGTAAATAGATATGAATCAGGCGACGTAATATTTTACACTAAAGATAGAGCTCAAGCAAGATGGCTATTAGAACATAGACACCGCTGGACTCACCAAACTGACCCCCTCTTTGTAACATCTCAAGCCCTCTTCCCTGTCTTAATCCATTTGGTACCAACACACTGTTGGAGCATGTTCTAGCTGCTCTTAAGCATGCTTGCACACCTGCTGCACCATGATTATGACATCAGTAACATGCGCTGTGATGAGAAGTGACGCAATCTATGACATCAGCAACGTGCGCTGTGCTGAGATGTGACGTAATAAAAGGGTGATCTTATGTGAAGTGACACAACTTAGGATAAACATGTGAAAGAGTGATGATATCAGTTTTCTAGTTTTCGTGTGCTATAGTAAAAGTATTTAAATAACCAACCTTCAACGATCAATAAGGAAAAAAGGCAGAGACCTTTCCATCATTTTAATTACAAAGTTCATCCACTTATTTAGTTTTTACCATTCCCGACTCAAACTCACCTGCTTAAAGGGATCGCAATTGACAACATCAAGACCAGGATCAGTGAAGAGGAGACTAGTGGAGGTAACTAAACTATTAAATGTATTTCTTTATGTTTCTGTGTCTTTTCTAATATTATACGTCAGGCTGGTTTCACTCTGTCAAAACAGATTTCTGGCAAAGAGTTGTAATCCGATCTGTGATACTTAGCCATTATTTGCTACAAGGTACATCCCGAATTCTGTGACACTATCTTTTAGTGAATTAACTTGTAGACTTACCGTTCAATTTAGTTACTGTTACTAGCTATTGCTGCACACTACAGGTGTCTGGTTATCGAAATAAAGCGTAAAGAATTAACTCTCTGAAATCACTGCATGGTAGCGAGAGTTATCGCTTGATACGGCACAGCTAGAACAGAACAAGAGCAAAAAATCATGTCAATTCCTTCGTCGTCCGCACTGTTAAAAGGACCATCCGATGCCGAAGACGAAAGTTCTTCTAGAATGAAGATCAAGGTCCTCACCGGCAACAATTGGATGCAATGGTTCGAACAATTAACATTTCTTTTTACGTATAAAGGATATGACATGCTCTTTGATGAGGAATGGGTAAAAACAAATAAGCTGAACTCCGATTATAAGATAAAAAATGCTTTTGCAATGTCAACTCTCTACAATACAGTGCATGAAGATCTCCAGCCACTCCTTTACGATCAAAAGGACTTTGGTCAAGCCATCCAATCACTAAGAATGGCCAGTGGGCAAACATCTGTTATATCTCTCTGTGACAGTCTGTTTGAAATGGATCTTACTTTTGATCCATCATCATCGCTTCAAGCTCACGTACTGCGCTTTCAGAAAAAATACACAACATTCAAGTGCCTTGTTGCCAATACCGACGGCCTTGTAAATATTACTGAGGGAGCGGCGGCTGGATTCCTACTAAGAAGCCTCAAACAAGACAGCTCACTGAGTAGTTTGGTTCAAAATCTATATGATATTGAGCCTTTCACTATAAAAAGAGTTATAAAAAGGTTGCTTGCTGAACATGGCCGACGAACTTCAGGAGATGGTGATGTTATCCTGAACGTGAACAACCCAAACAACGCGCAACAAAATAAGAGAAACAATGAGCCCAAATCATGGAGGAAAAAGGGCAAAACTGCAACATCTGGACTAACGCCCACAAAAAACAATATCGACGACATTGACAAGAGATTCAGAAAACAATATCCCTATGGAGGCCCTTAAGAAATTGAAATGGGTAGGTGACCCATGTGGTGAGGAAAAAGTCCATGGTTCATTAATTGCTTACTTAAGTGATAAAGAAATCGCAAGTGATATAATTAGAGGACATCTAGCTTATAAGAGAACTCACCTACAAACAGTAAGCTTTCAACTGTGACCAATCCAATGTTTTAATTGCCTAAGGTTATGCCATATTGCAAGCGGCTGTAAGAATATACCTTTGTGCATAAGATGTGGTCATCAACATAACATAAGAGAGTGCAAAGAATATACAGACAATCACCACTGCATAAGATGCTTGAACCATGAAATGGAAAATGACAAACCTGTTGATAGAATGGATGAAAAGTATTTTCATTCTGTATTCAGTAACAAGTGCCGCATTAAGCAGGCTGAACTGGAAAAATCCAGTCTGGCCAGACACTTATAAAAGGCAGCCAACACTCACCACAACAATGAATACAAATAATAGGTAAACTAGAGTAGATTTAATCCAACCAGTCAACCACAACAGAATATCAATACTACAATTAAATTTCCATAACCGTGAAAAAACGCTTCTAAGCTTACTAAACACCAAGCAAGAAAATACATAATGCCTGGAGGAGAATAACCCCAGTCAACTCCACAAAAATACCATAAGAGAGACCAAGAAAATGCATCCATGTCATTAATTTTAGTCCATCAAAAAATATCACAATCGGAGAAGACAACAATAGACTCCTGACCACTGTATCAATCAAATTAGGTGGGGGAGAAAGCTCACACTAAAATCCCTATACAACCCACCCACATCATTTGAGGGTATCAATATCCTAAATAACACCCTGGACAATGAAAACCCCAAAAACAACCCAACTGTCATCGCCATCAGCTCCAACCTACACTCAAAACTTTGGAACCCCAGAGGCTAAAGCCATGTCCATCCCCAAGAAAGAGACCTTATCAGAATATGCAGTTCAAGATTTTTCAAACTTTGCTCACCCAAAGGAACACCAACATTTACAGAATCAACAAACATAGCAACAAAAACTGACCTCCTATGGGCCAATTCAGGAGCATTACAACTATTGGAGAAGACCAGAATCGACACCAATAATCACTCTTATGACCACCAACCAATAAAGACAATCCTAATTCTAAGAGAGAAAACACTAGAAGTCAGAGAATCCTACTGAACCATGAAAATTACGAACCTAGATGAAAATGCCTTCATCCAAGACATCCAACAGTATTTTGCAAGAGACATACAGAGTGACACCCAACAAGCTAAAGAGAAGATAGACAAGGATGCAGAGTGGATAAGCAACACTTGGAAAGATGCATATTTAAAACAAGGTAAATGGGTGAATGCAAACACCAACAAAGAAAAATCTTGGTGGGACAAGAAAGTGCTAAATCCTATAGTAAAACAGAGAAATAGGGCAAGAAGATGGATGTTACTAAACAGATCAATTGAAGCTAACAACTGTTACCAACAGTGGCAGCAAATTTTCAAAGCCAAGGTCAAAGATTTTAAAAAAAACCATTAGAGAGCTTTTCCAGAAACCAATGAACCTAATCACGCATTTGATGCATTCCAATTCACACAAACAAGGGCATCTAGGGAAGTCCACCAATTGAGAAATTTGGAGGGGAAACTAACCAATGACAAGCGGGAACAAGCTAACCTTTTCTTCAAAATGTTAGCTCAGGGGGCACCCCTGTAGTAGAAACAGAAGAACCACCAGTAATAGTTAATCAGACCCAAAAATTTTGATTTGAGAAAATAACAACGGATGAACTTGGAATTAATATTAAACAACTCCTTAACAAGAAAAGCCCAGGGCCTGATGTATTACCAAATGATCTAATAAAAATAGCCTGTAATTTGATTTTAAAAAAACTTGCAGACCTTTTTAACAGCTTCCTCACAACAGGACACTTCCCAACACCATGGAAGAGAGCCTCAACAATTATAATCCAAAAGACAAACAAAAGTGAATACTCAGATCCATAAGCTTTTAGACCAATTGACTTACTGAACACATTAAGTAAATTACTTGAGAGAATTCTAAATACCCAGATAATGTACTGGGCCCACAAAATGGGAGCCATTGCAGCGGGAAATCTTGGTGGTAGGAAGGGCCACATTATAGAAGAATAAATGAGCCTACTTGACTCTTGGATCAAAGAGAAGTGGAGGAAAGGTAAAATGGTAGCAGGATTGTTCATTGATGTGAAATTGGTCTACCCCATGGTCCATAGAGAGAAACTGATACAGGTACTAACCCAAAGGTGAGCTCCAGACTACATAGCAGCCATAATTTATTCCTTCTTACAGACCAGATACACAGAATTGAAATTAGACGGCTTCATTTCCCAAATCAAATTGTTAGAAAGAGGGCTCTCTAAAGGCTCCCCACTATCAGTGACATTATACTTACTATACAACTATGAGCTAATAGGTTCTGACACACACTCAACTGAGTATGAGCGCCTGTCCATAGTTTATATCAATGATTTGACACATCTGGTAGCAGCAGACACCATGCTAGAGGCAATGAGAGAAATGGAAAACCTAGGAAGATGGACTATAGAGTGGAGGAGAAAGATGGGATCTGAATTTGACAAAATAAAACAAAATTCATGCTATTCACCAATTCAGAAAAAGAACAGAGACAAAAAAAATTCAGAAAGGAACACCTGAACCCAAGTGACAACACAAGGTGGCTAAGGATCATCCTGGACTCAAAATTAACATATGCAAAACACATTGATACAGTCAAGTCAAGAGAAGACACAACAATAGCAAAAATCAACAGGATAAGTAAAAAATATTTTGGAATTGGCATAACAGACACATGCACCCTGGTCAAAGCAGTCCTGTACACCGGGATCCTATTTGGAAGTATCCTGTGGCTGAACACTTAAAAACAGAACAAAATTCAAACCATAATTGAAAATGCATACAATAGAATGGCAAGAATGGTAATGAGCTCCCTGAAATCCACACCACTTATATTACTTAAGAGAGATAGCAAATTAAAATCAATTTAATCAACACACATTGTATGAACACATAATATGACATTGCGGCTTGCAACAAAGGAAGATACCTACTCCATGAAGACCAGAATACTAAAAGAACTGCGAAAACAGTAAGCTCATACCAATCCTTGATCCACAGACTAGTTTTTTGTGAGAAAATAGCAGAAAACATTAGCACAAGACCGGAGTTAATAACCTCTGTCTCAACAAAACCATGGAGAAAACTCCTGCCAATCAAAAACATGGAGATAACAAAAGAGGAATCCATAGACAAAGTCAAACAATTAGTAAGGGATAGAAAACCACAAGATGTTGAAATATTCCTGCATGGGTCAGACATACTGGACAAACGCCCGGGGGCAGCAGCAGTCATAATGCCATCAGGATTAACAGTAACAACCCTAGTGTCACAGGGGCTCTTCTAAGTGAAGAGGGCCTGGCCCTCAGTAAACCGGGACTCACTTATGGAGGGCTCAAGGATATGGAAAGATGGAATACACTTAAGAGTGTAAGGAATGAATTACTATAATAAAGATATGAGAAAAGCAGAAACAAAGAAATAAGAATAAGAAATAGAAGAGCCAACCACAAACAAGTCCAAGTCCACTGTTTCAACCTGTCAGAATGGAAAGAGAAGGGTTAATAAGGATATGGCCACCCAACTCATACTGTACAGGCGAAGAGAGAAAAATGCAAAGACTAACTTAAAATTAAATAGTTATAATACCCAAAATAAGGATAAGAATAATTATAAAATAATAAATAAACTAAATTAATTAACTGGGGAAAAGTCCCCAGGGGGGAGAAAGAGGGGCTGGTATATGTCAGAATCACCAGCCCTGATCCAGAGGAAGAATTTTCATGAGAAAAATTGATGATTGAATTGACTCTGGCCAATACAGGTTCTGTACAGCTGTACAGAACCTGTACAAGAGGTGTGGTGTATTTGAGTGATCATACAGTTTCATACTGGTGTATTGAAACTGTATTGGGTGAATCCAACCTGTACAGGTATTCACAGGCTGTATTGATGTACCAAACTGTATGCATGTTTCAGAATGAAGATTGCTGAAACTGAATGCTAATGCAGATACTGGATTTGCTGATTTGAGGTGTTTGAGTGGGTGTATGAATGAATACCCTTACCCCTGATGGATGGTTGTTACACCTAGAAACCAGCTTTACATTGGAACTAGTAGGACATAAGCTAGCAATAGAAATTATAAGGAGAGAGCTATACTCAAAAAGGGAAAGAAAAGAGCCAATGGGCAAAGTACATATTTTCTGTGACAATCAGGGGGCAAACCCAACAATACCACAAATGGGCCAACACTTGTACCTTCAAATTAACAATGAGTTATTATCCCTATCCCAACTGAAGACAATAAATCTAACATGGTGTCCAGGCAATGAGAAGGTGGACATTGAGGCAAAAAAAAGCTGCATCCAACCCATAAACCCAACGACAAGCATTACCTCCCAGCAGAACCAAAATAAAACAACAGATTATGAAAGAGAAAAAACCAGAAAATTTCACTCCTTAAGAATATAATAGGCTACGGGTTGAATTCTTCCCCAAAAAATTAAACAAGGCATTGAATACACAAGAGAAAGCAATTATCTCAGTGGTAAACAAGCTTTGGAGTGAACATGTGGTGTTAATTATGTATCTGAACCAAATTGGGGCATGGGGGACCCTCTTTGTGATGAATGCAATCAAGCCAAAACAGTGAGGCATTTCCTATCTCACTTCAGAAGATAAAAAGTACAGAGGAAAAATAAAAACCAACTTACAACACAACAATATTAGATTTAAATTGGAAGACATGAGAGGAACCCTAGACAACCCAGGAGCAATAGCCCATATATCCAAGTTTATATTAGATTCAGGTAGATTCACACATCTACAATTATAGAGAAATCAAATATCTTGATATAACGTACTTCAAACCAAAAGTCAATAACATACTGCACTTGACATAAACCAAGACAATAAAGAAATCAGATTAAAGTTGTGAAGGAAAGTGCAGCCTTACACAACGTCAAATGAAAATAGGTTCCAAAACCTAACAGTAACCCTAACTCCCCCTACTCATTATAGATATAGTGTGGAACTTAAAATAAAATGCACTCAAAAAAAATTCCTGGCGCAAACACAAACTCGACTTCATTCTAACCTCTCAACATTGCCAATTTTTGCAGATTTTTTCCAAAGGTGTTTTTGAAAGGGGCCAGAAGTCTTTTGAGTTTTATTTGGCCTTTGTATTATTGTAACTGATTGGCACTAATAATTTTTTGTTACCTTTTTCATAAATAGATTTCTAATTTTTAGCCATTGGACAATATTATTTCTTGCAAAATATTTGCTTTTGGACTATGGTGAGTGGCTGATTGTGTCACTGCAGGTTTAATAAGCTGATTTATTTATTCAGGTATTAGATGAGACCAAATTACCCAAATGGACGCCCTCCAATTGGAACATTTGATGTGCGACCTCATTTGATTACATGTGGGGCCATTAGCATTGAACCACAGTTATTACCAGAGCTAGAGAATCCATTGAGATTAATTGGTCCACAGGATGAAGCTCAACACCTGTACTACCCAAATAACAACTGTAAACAGACAGGATTCAAAGAGAATGCTAATGCTGTACCATTGAAGCCAGTAATAGTGAATCCACATGAAGGATCACATCATTAACTGACATCAGCACACTTGGTTCACCACATGGCATCAACAATGGCCCCCCCTTTGCAGGATACCCACTGGCCACATTCATGTGCTCCAAACAAATCACCTGGTCATTGATCCCCATGAGAGAGGAATGCTAGACTTCTCTCATTAAGGGACTCATATCAGGAGACTTCAGGGGTAGCTCTGATGACCCCTGGGTCAAACAGCTCTCAATGGCCAGATTATCAGGAAATGGAGTCACCATGTTTGACAAGGACGACTCGGGAAAATACTCAAATTGAGATGTTGGGAAGAGAGGCATTATTTCTAAGTTAGTGTGTTGAGGGATTAAATATAACAGCTTCAAGATCTACAAGTGGGGTGAGTCAAATACCAAAATAGCTCAATGGGTCTGATATGGTGACTATGGGCCAAATGAAACTCAAAAAGAAGAAATGATGCTGCAATTTTGGAGCAAAGGGTGACAGTAATCCCAAATTTAGTTTGACTGATTATAAAAATATCTGTGATTACATGAAAGAGCAGGATAATTAAAATCAACTCTTTGGAAAAAAAACAAAAACAAATATTTGGGAGGGATTGATTACTAGGGCTGAGGCATGTGAATGACTCACTGGCCATCTGGATTAATTGAACCCAGGATTGAAGTTAAATGGACATCAATGTGCTCAATGATTCAGCGCATATAAGAAAAAAATATTGAATGATTCAGGAATGGTCTCAGAATACTGGTGCAGGATTGACTGAAGAAGAATTAGGCATGACAATGTGCCCATGGTATGAGAAAATGGAAACCATTTTCGGGTCAAAGGCAAATGTGGAATCAATGGCCAAATTGATTTCCACCAAGGGAGGGGGACTAATGGACTTGGAGATCAAATATACTGAAGAAAAACAGAGCAGGAAAGAGGGGAGTGAAAGGAACTATAGTTTGCATAAGGAAAGAATTATATTTGAGAAAGTACATTGGGAACATGAGGTATCTCTTAAAGAAAAGGAGGCCAAACTAGCCACTTCAAAAGAACTGTTTCTTTCTGGTAAAACACATGAGGAAATTGTCACATTTTTGAAAGTATTTTAGTTAATTTTGGTTATTAGTATTATGCAATTTGGAATTTTATAATAAAAATAGATTTTTTAATCATCTATTGGCTTTGAAATGAAATAAAAATCACAAATATGCTGCAACAAAAGAAATGGAAAATGAAAAAAAAGTAATAATATGAATAACGTCAATAAATTTCAACACTTAACATGAGCAGTTATATTACTTCATGAAAAGAGAAACATCCATTTTGAACCCTAGCTCTATTCAATTGTGCTGGAAATCCCTCGCGTAAATCATTATTTTTAAGGGTACACCACCTTCATCTTGAGGTGTATTTATCTCTCCCCAATTGTCCCCCATCTTAATTAGTATCTTGTGTAAAGCTACACAGGTGAAAATCCAATGGTTGATGTGCTTCATGTCAGAACGCTTGTTGCAAGATAAAAGCAAGTTTTAAAGGGAAGCCCAGTGTGTTTTCAACAGGCCAATGCAATGTTCAATCAGGACCCATGATTGCAATATTTAGTAATTGAACCAGAAATTCAATGAAACATCAGAGGTCTGTGCTTTGTAAAAAGGGATTCAATTCATCCCTAAGGGATATTCTGAGTCTGTTAGCATTTACTCTCCTGAAAATAATATCAGTACTTAACTTCCCATAAACTAAAAGTCAAGAAGAGCCAAAATCACCTGGGCCAAAAAAGTCTTCAGGGAATTCAAAGAGCCCCATTTGTTTGTACATCGTACTATTGGCACAAGACCCTGGCCATCCACTCAATAGAGCTGTGATCTTGAAATGGTCACAAATTAATTGAAAATTCAAAGAATACTGATGTTTGCAATCACAAAAAACCTCTCCACCCACACCAGGATTCTGATTCATTGGGATATTAGTACCATCCAAAAAACCCACACACCCGCCAAATCCCTCCTGTGCCATGTGAGAGGAGATTTCCCGGTGTCTGGATTAATTAGGCCATTCAAGGTTTGGGGAACCCAAACAACACATGACCCCAATAACTCTGCATGAGGTCATCACAACACTTCCCCTACTCACTTGGTGAGTCCTTAAAAAGCAACCTAATTATGCCCCATTCCCATTTCTTCCCAGCTGCTCCGAAGTCAATTATAATTGCAGGAAAATGTTAATTTGGGGATATTTACTATTGTTTTGGATAGCCAAGTCATCCTTGATCCATTTGAAAAGATGTAATAAACCCTGGTGAGTCGTCCTAACAACATGCTTGAAGTCCATCCCTCCTATTGGAAGCAAGGTCCTCAAGTTGTATTATTCACATATACGCTGTGGAACACAATATGACAAATACCTAAAACAAATCATGAACACATCTTCTATCCAAATGAAAGAAAAAAACTGAATCATTTACCAATTACTTAATACCATGGTGATCATCCTAGTTACACTTTCCTCATCACACATTAGCCATTCTAATAAGAGGGAAGCTATTGGGAATTCCTCACCAAGGATCAAACCAATTGTTGGGACCTCTGGGACCAATACCATTTCCAACCAAGTAAGTGACAAGTCCTCATGAATTGATTCTATTTTCCTGAATAGTTGATGAAGGAACTGTTTTTGCTTGGATTTCTTGGGAATTTAGAAATGTGTTTAACCAGTGAGCGATTTTGGAATAGAAATGGAAAATGATAATTTTGAAATAAGGCTCCTGAAGAGGAGTGTTGAAAGAGAATAAAAAACATATATCAACGCTATGGGTCTTTTTGTGTTTTTACCCTTGTGGATTCCAGCCCAGAAAAGATTTTTGGGGGGAACCCGTAGGCTTGTATGCCCCTGGGAGCTTTGAATATCCGGCATGCCTGATTTCAAAATCAGTCATCCGGATTTGGTGATTTCCCAGGGCCAAACTAGTCAAGGACTGCGAAACTGAGCAACATGGACAGCTGTGAAAAGGTTCTAAGGCGACCAACCAATTGTCATTCGAACTGCTTCATGAATGAAAAGTGGTTTATCAAATCAATCATGCTAATGGCTTGATGAGAAGTCATCACCTCAAATTTCTAAGTATAGCAAAAACATAAGTTATTCAGAAAATCTGCCCACAAATAGAGCCAGCAAGTGGGTGTTGAAGTTCAGGACCGCTGATTATGCTTCAAATTAAGTAACACTCAGCTTATAATTTACTTTGCGGTGTTACCTTTATTCTTTTTATATTTCTTTTCCTTATAGTTTTTTTCATCTTTTCATTCCTTTCTTCTCTCGAAAATAGTGATTCACCTCGCACTCAAATTGTGGTTTTTCTTGATATTTTGTTTTTTTAGCGTTCACTATCCAATTCGAGTATTATCCTTTTGATTTTGATTCTCGTTCACACGATTTTCTTTCTGATTTAGTAATAATTGTTAATAAAAATATTATCAACATGAATTTTATGGACAATCATGTCCAGAAATCCTCATTCTAACCTCACAATTAGCTCCGTTGAAGAATTTAAATAATACCGCTGAATATGCTCATCTAGAGGCCGTGCTCTTGAGCGCACAGCTCCTTGAATCTTTTGTATTTAATATATATAGCATAGAACATGAGTAGTCCTTTTCCTCTTCCACATATTTATATTACTATTTACTTCTGCGACTGTTCTCACTCTCTGAGTTCACTTTCTGGGCCTCTTTCAGCTTATGGGCCCAGCACTGCAAATATGGTAATAAGCTGCATTGAAAACTGCATCAACTATTTGACATTAAAAGTCTTTCAGGATGTTTCGAAAAGTAAAAAACCTCTAAAACAATCTCAACTTCAGCTCTCACTTTGACTTCTCACACATATCTATCCTGCCTCAAAAAACTCAAAAGACTCAGTTATATCAAATTTATTTCCGGGAAAAGAGGAATTTTCGGCATCCTGGTATGAGAAATCTGCAGATATTGATTGAATAAACCTTCTATGGAAGAAAATCAGATGAGCTCTACTTATGCTGAAGAAAAAGAATGTAATACTTTCTAATTTTTTATCTTGATTCATAAAGCTGTGACAAGTTTGTCCTTGAATATGATGAAAATCGCTCTAAGCTCTGGAGCTCTACTAAAGACACTATGCTTTTTGTCCTGCTGAAAATATAGCCTCTCACTTTGGAAATATTTTGAGCATTAAATTTTCTCCAAGCTCTTCAGGCCTCATTAAAGCCCTCTCTGTCTTTCTCAACTCTCAAATTACTTCATTGTTTCCCCTCAAACTTATTTACAGGCAATATCATACCACAGTTTCTTGCATTCGATGTACTCGGTATACTTACCAAAACATGAACAAATTTCTTAACTGTGACCTTTCACTCTATCAAGGCCTGTATCAAGATGCCAATTATGGAGGAGTTATTCAACAAGGTGAAAATACATATTTCTCAATGTGTAAAGACTGATGAGAAAACTTATCTTGCCCTCAAAGCTTCATCAAATCCCAAGAAACAGTTGTTCCACAATTAAATACATAATCCTTTGGCTCCAAATTTTGAATAAGAACTTTCTTCTTCTAGCTTATGGAAAACATGAGGCTTATCACAAATTCCAGAGAAATCAGAAGCCTGGAGACGCTCTTTCTGTCTGAAAATATGCCAATTTATTCCTTAATAAACCTTTTCTGAACAGTGTTTTTTCCATAGCGTTTCTCCAAAAGATAACATTTTTGCTTGTATAAACCTTCCCCTCAATTGAGATTTTTTTTCCAAAAATGAAAACACGATGAAATTAGATTCCAAGTGGTTTATATGGCTAAAGGCTACCTTTGGAGATGCTATTTTGTCTTATCCTTTCCTCTTATTGTTAGATTGAGACCTTTTTTAAATGATATTCTTCCTCTTAAATTAATCAATAGAGGGTAAATGTATTTGACAAAAACAATCATCTAATTATAACCATGATAATTTTCAACAAAATTGTGTTCATTGTATGTGTAACAACCACTCACCAAGGGGTAAGGGTATTCATTCATACACCCACTCAAACACCTCAAATCAGCAAATCCAGTATCTGCATTAGCATTCAGTTTCAGCAATCTTCATTCTGAAACATGCATACAGTTTGGTACATCAATACAGCCTGTGAATACCTGTACAGGTTGGATTCACCCAATACAGTTTCAATACACCAGTATGAAACTGTATGATCACTCAAATACACCACACCTCTTGTACAGGTTCTGTACAGCTGTACAGAACCTGTATTGGCCAGAGTCAATTCAATCATCAATTTTTCTCATGAAAATTCTTCCTCTGGATCAGGGCTGGTGATTCTGACATATACCAGCCCCTCTTTCTCCCCCCTGGGGACTTTTCCCCAGTTAATTAATTTAGTTTATTTATTATTTTATAATTATTCTTATCCTTATTTTGGGTATTATAACTATTTAATTTTAAGTTAGTCTTTGCATTTTTCTCTCTTCGCCTGTACAGTATGAGTTGGGTGGCCATATCCTTATTAACCCTTCTCTTTCCATTCTGACAGGTTGAAACAGTGGACTTGGACTTGTTTGTGGTTCGCTCTTCTATTCTTTTACTCTTATCTTTTGTTGCTGCTTTTCTTATATTATTCTTTAGCAATTTATCTTTAACACTCTTAAGTGTATCCCCTTTTATCTTATCTTTGAGCCCTCCATAAGTGAGTCCCAGTTTACTGAGTGCCAGGCCCTCTTCACTTCAAAGAGCCCCTGTGACATTAAATTAATTAACTCATATTTGATTCTTTCTTTTCATTCATTTATATTCATTTCCTCTCATTCATCAATTATGACCTTTTCTTGATTTTATGATTTTTTATGATTTTCTATGAATTTTTCTCTCTCATCAATTTTCATCTCATTCATTTCATTCTTATGAAAATTGATTCTTTTTCCTTTTCTTAATCATTGCTGACCATTTCATCACTTCATTTTATTTTTTATCAATCAAATTTTTCTGTGTTTTTATTCAGGTCTTATTCAGGAGTAATTGATTGGTTATTTGATTGGATTATTCATTGGGATTCATTGGTTGATTGGGTTATTGATTCAGGATTTCATTTGGATTATTGATTGACTTTTGAACTCTCAAGATATTGATTGATCCTCAAGAATTGATTTGATTATTGATTTGATTTGACTCATCAAGATATTGAATTGATTTCTGAAGATTTTGAACTGATTGATTGATTCCTCAAGACTTGATTTCATTTGAAGGCACTTATTGATTGATTATTGACTGAATATCAGATTGATTGTTGATTGATTGAATTTATTTGACTGTTGATTGAATTTGATTCCTCAAGATTTGAATTGATTCCTCAAGATTCATCAAGATTTTATTGTGATTGATTTGGCCAAGCCTGATTATTCTTCTTAATACCATCAAGTTATTTTAATTCTTTTCATAATGCCAGTCCAGCATAGCCCCCCAGCAAAGAATACTAGATCCCAGAAAATTCCAGCTGTTCTCACTCCTACAGCAAGGGCTCCTCTTGACCGCACACCATCAGTTCATCAACTGAGTGCAAATTTGGACAGAGGACCACCAATGGAAGGAGCAGCACCCTCAAGAAGAGGTGGAATGAAATCTAGAAGATCAAGATCCTTTTCTGGACTTTTGGGTGGCTACCCTGGCATGTCTGAAGGTGCAAGAGCAAGATTAGGGGAAGTTGAAGATGAAGAGGGGGAAGAGTCTGTGGAAGAGGAAGATTCTGGGGAAACTGAAGTGGCAGATGCCTTGGCAAATGCTCCAGAGGTGCCTCAGGGTTCTAATCTAGCCCTTTCTAGTCAACCTCTTGTCTCTCAAACTGATCCAAGTCTCCTCAAGATGATGGAGCAGATGACTCAATTCATGGGACAACTCACTCAAGCAGTTGCCCCCAGGGACAATTCCAAAGCCCCTGCTTTCAAGACTCCATCCATGAAGGCACCTGATTCTTTTGATGGTACTCAAGCTCATAAGTTGAGAGGATTTATCCAATCCTGTCAACTAATTTTCCATAATGATCCAGCAAACTTCTTCTCTGACAGGAAGAAGGTTTTGTACTCAACTTCTTTTCTTACTGGTAGAGCTGGCAAATGGATTGAACCTTACCTCTCAAATATTTCCAATGAAGACCCTTCCTACCTCCTCAATAATTGGCCATTGTTTGAATCTCAATTATTCACTCTGTTTGGTGACCCCAATGAAGTCAGGAAAGCTGCACAAGAGTTGGACAATTTGAGGATGAAGGAAAGTGGTCATGTTTCCTTGTACATAGCAGATTTCAGAAGCTTAATGTCAAGAATTGGAGATTGGGGGGAAAGAGCTTATATCCATGTTTACAGAAGAGGATTGGCATCAAGATTATTGGATCAGTTGGCTTCTCACCCTGGAACTTTTGATACTCTTCAAGAACTTATGGATGTCACTCTAGAATTAGACACAAGATATCATGAGAGGCAAAAGGAAAAGGGTGGCAATCAAGAAAAGAAGCCTCCAGTCAGTGGATCCAATCAGTCTAGGCCTCCTCAAAACTCATTTCAAAAGAGGCCTCATCAGAAGAAGAATAAGAAGGGCAATCAATTTCAATCTTCAAAGGACAAACCCCATGCTGCTCTCCTCAATAAGGACAATAAATTAATCGGTTCTGAAAAGGAGAGGAGGATTCAAGCAGGGTTGTGTACTTATTGTGGTGGCAAGCACCCAATTGAAAAATGCTTCAAGAGACCTCAGAACAAGCCTGGGTCATCATCAGGAGGCTTCCCTAGCAAGCAGGGAAAAGCCTGAGTGGGGATCATGATGTGTTCAATGGTTCTCACTTATTTCCTTCAAGAGCACAATTGTGCACTCTGAATACTAGTGTCAAGAAATCTTTAAAATTTCTTATTTTCTCTTCTGTCTCTGATATTTTTTATAGTATTCTCATTGATTCTGGTGCTACAAACTCTTTTATTGCAAAGAATTTTGTTCTCAAGTACTCATTGACTCTGTCAGAGCTCCCTGAAAAGATTCCTCTTTTCATTTTGGATTCTAATGAATCCCCTGCCTTGTTCATCACCCATTATACCAAGTGGGTAGTTGACTTGCCTTCCTTCCCAAGCTTTGAATGGGATTTCTTTATCATAGATTCACCCAAAGGAGAAGACCTGATATTGGGCTATGATTTCCTTTACCATTTCAATCCCATTATTGATTGGAAAAATGGATTGATCACCTATGATTCTAATCATAAGGATTCTAGTGGTATTATTCCTTCTACTAGTAATGACTTAGCCACTGCTGTCAACAGTGTTGCTCTGGCTGGTGAACTTAAGACACCTTCCATCCCTTCTTCTGTCCATATCCCTTCCATAATTCCCTCTCAGTCATTACTTCCATCAAGAGATGAAGTCTTCAAAGAGATAAAGGATGTTGGAGAAGATGTTGCCATATCTTCACTTCATCTCTTCCAAGGGGATATGGACCTTCCTCCCTTATCTTTTCATGCATCCCTGGAGGAGCAGTGGGATGAGGAGGAAGAGCCAGAAGAAATTGAAACTGTGTTGAAGGTTGTTCCTCCTGCTTATCACCAATATTTGGATGTATTCTCCAAGGTGAAAGCAGAGAAACTTCCTCCACACCGCGCCTGTGATCACCATATCGAATTGGAGGGTCTTCTACCTCCAATTGGTGTTATCTACTCATTATCAAATCAAGAGTCAGAAACACTGCGGGCCTACATTTCAGAGAATGTAGAGAAAGGTTTCATTAGACCAAGCTCCTCTTCAACAGGAGCACCTGTCCTTTTTGTCAAGAAAAAGGATGGAGGTCTTTGTTTGTGTGTTGACTACCGCAAACTCAATGCTGTCACTAGGAAGAACAGATACCCTGTTCCTCCTATGAACCAGCTTCTTACCGTATTCAACGGTTCCACTATCTTCTCCAAGATAGATTTGCGTGGTGCATATAACCTTCTGAGAATCAAAGAGGGGGACGAGCACTTAACTGCCTTTAGAACCAAATATGGCAGTTATGAGTATTTGGTCATGCCATTTGGTTTGACCAATGCTCCTGCTTCTTTCCAAAATCTAGTAAATGATATCTTTGCAGATTTTTTGGATGTGTTTGTTGTGGTTTATCTAGATGATATTATGGTCTTTTCCAGTTCTGAGGAGGAACATGTCAAACATGTGGCCTCTGTCCTCCAAAGACTGAGGGACAATAATCTGTTTGCCAAAGCCTCCAAGTGTGTATTCCATGCCTCAAGTGTGGAATACTTGGGCTATGTTGTTTCAAGTGATGGCCTCATAATGGATTCTTCAAAAGCGCAGCAAATCCTCAATTGGCCTCAGCCCAGAAACATCAAGGCTCTTCAATCTTTTCTTGGCTTTGCCAATTTTTATCGACGTTTCATTAAAAATTATTCTAAAAAAATCACTTCTCTCACTTCCCTCCTTAAAAAAGATTCTCCCTTCATCTTCAATGAGGAAGCTCTTAGTCAGTTTCAAGCACTCAAAGAAGCTTTCACCTCTGCTCCTATCTTATCTCATTTTAATCCTTCTCTACCTACTATAGTAGAGACTGATGCTTCTGATTATGCATTGGGCGCCGTACTGAGTCAGGTGAATGACTCTGGAAAGCATCCCATTGCATTTGATAGTCACAAGCTCTTGCCAGCTGAGCTCAACTATGAGATTCATGACAAGGAACTCCTTGGCATAGTTTGGGCTCTCAAGCGCTGGAGAGCATTTCTTCTTTCTCTTTCCAATCCCTTTGAGGTCTTGACAGACCACTCTTCCTTGCAATATTTCATGTCTTCCAAAGTTCTTACTCGTCGTCAGGCCCGTTGGGCCGAATTTCTCTCAGAATTTCATTTCATTATCACTTACCGCCCAGGCAGGCTGGCCACTTTACCAGATGCCTTATCACGTCGGGACGACGTGTACCCAGAGAGGGGGGTGGACTTCATCAGCAAGAATCCTCAGAATTTTCATCAAGCACTTAAGCAAGATGGAATTCAAGAGTCAAGATTCTTCTCAATCAAAGTGGAAATTTTCTCAGATTTAGTTGACAAGATTCAAGAAGAAGTATGGCAAGACAAAGACTATAAAGAAATACTCAAGCAACTAGCAAGAGGTGAATCAGTTCCAGATTATTCTCTTGAACCTCAAGCCAAGTTATTATTATTCAAAGATAGAGTGGTAATCCCAAGCAATGAAGAACTTCAACTCAATATTCTTCAAAAGCGTCATGACTCACCATTGGCTGGCCATCCTGGCCAGGAGAAGACCCTCAAGCTCATCAAGAGGGATTTTTATTGGGCTGGCATGAATCAATTTATCAAGGACTATGTGTCCTCATGTCAGCAATGTTCAAGAAACAAGAACATCCATCACAAGAAGTTTGGATTACTCAAGCCTCTTTCAATTCCATCTGGTCCTTGGAATTCATTATCAATGGACTTTATCACTCCATTGCCACTGTCCAACAACTTTGATTCAATTTTAGTAGTTGTGGACAGATTCTCAAAAATGGCAATCTTCATTCCAACTTATGGCACAATCACTGCTCTGGATTTAGCTCAAATATTCATTAGCCATGTATTTTCCAAGCATGGACTCCCAGTCAGTATTGTCAGTGATAGAGGATCCTTATTTGTTTCATCATTCTGGACTCAATTGTGTCAGCAGCTCACGATATCAAGAGATCTTTCAACTGCCTTTCACCCTGAAACAGATGGACAGACAGAGAGGGTAAATCAGATACTAGAACAGTACCTTTGGATGTATGTCAGCTATCATCAAGATGACTGGTACACCTGGCTCCCTCTGGCTGAATTTGCCTATAATAATGCAGAACATTCATCAACCAAGCAATCACCTTTTTTCACCATTTATGGAAGAAATCCCAGCTTTGACTCAATCCATATTTCTCAAGACTCACCGGCTGGAAAGTTATCAACAAAACTCCAATCAGTACAGCAAGTTGTCAAAGAAGAATTAGAGTCAGCAATAAGGAGATTCAAGAAGTATGCAGATAGAAATAGGGCAATTCCACCTGATTTCCAACCTGGGGACAAAGTATGGCTAGCTTCCAAGAACATCAAGACAACAAGACCCACCAAGAAATTATCAGAAAGATGGTTGGGACCCTTTGAAGTTCTTAAGAAGATTGGCAGCCATGCATATCACCTCAAGTTGCCTCAGCAATGGAAGACAGTTCACCCTGTATTCCATGTGTCCTTATTAGAACCAGTCAAGCATTCAACTATCCCAAATCGTCATCAATTGCCGCCACCACCAGTTTTAGTGGAAGAGCAAGAAGAATGGGAAGTGGCTCAGGTTCTGGACTCAAAACTCAAAAGAGGTAATTTATGGTATCTTGTAGAGTGGAAAGGATTCAGTGAAGACCCAGAAAGAACCACTTGGGAACCAGCTTCCAACCTTACCAACTCACCAGACCTTGTCAAGGATTTCCACTCATTGTATCCAGACAAGCCTGGTCCAAATACCTCAAGAGTTTGATTTTATGGTGCTTGGTGGGGAGAAGAAGTTATGAAAGTAAGTTCCTCTCCTGGCATGCACCTTTAAGGGGGTATTCTACCCATATGTTGTTGTAAGCATCACCTTGGCCACTTTGTGAGCACTTGTCAATTCTTTGGACAGGTTCAGGAAGCATACAACATCAATACCCTCCATTTGGACCTTATCAAGATATGGCCAAATATTTTCTTTCTTTCTTTATGTTTCATTTTCTTTCTTTATTATCATTTCATTTTATGCCAATCATCATAATTCAAGACATTCATTACTTCAAGTCATTTCAGTAGTCATTTATGGCAAATCATTTCAGAAGGCATTTATGGCAATTTATTTCAGTCTTATGGTGCTTGGTGGGGAGTGGAAGTTATGAAAGTAAGTTCCATCTCCTGGTATGCATCCCTGAGGGTTCTACTTCTTGTAAAACATCACCTTGGCCACTCTGTGAGCATCAAAATGCTTGGTTTTCACTTTTCAGACACTTTTTTTGGCCAGAATCAAGCAACTCACCACAAGAAGGACCAACCATCAGGATTTTTCTTTATTTCTTTCTTTACTCTCATTTTCTCTTATTATTTTTCTTTCTTTCTTTACTTGTATAATTTTCTTTCTTTTATTTCTTTAAAGCAGCAGCAGCCCCTCCCCAAATCACGTATTGGGAGGTTCCATTATCTTTTTTATTTTTTATTTTTTAGTTGTGATAAGAGCATGGATAGAAGCCAAACCAAACACAAACAAGGACAAGCAACTGGTTATACTTACCCAATTCATCAAAATTCCACTAGAGGCCCTGGTTAACTCATGGCTGAAGATACGCAAGCAGAAGATTCAGTACGGCAGAATCAGTCCAGTTGTAGGCCCAAGATTTGACCTCAAGGGAATTGGGCCACAAGTCAATCATGGCCCCCCTCAAAACCTCTCAAATGTCAAGGCCCAAGACCCCTTTAGGGGCTGGAATCAGCATGGGGGGCCTCCCCTGAAAGTTTGGGGAAGGCCAAGTTCTTGGAGGTCCTGGACCCCACCAATGGGTCCAGGCCATATAAGGTGAAGATTCCTTTTTGGGCCAATCAAGGTCCCATGGCACCCCTGGGTCCCCAGCAAATTTGGGCCCAGGGGCTCATTTTGGCCCTGGGGGCCTCCTATAGCCCCCACGGCCCGCGGACCGCAAGACCCCAAATTACCCCAAAGGCCCGTAAAGGCCAAAAAATCCCAATTTTCAAGAAAAGGCCAAAAATGGCCATGAACCAAAATTTCACCCAAAACACCAAGGACCCAAGAAAAGGCCAGAATTGGCCATGAATCACATGTCACCCCAAGGCACTAAGGACCCAAACAAAAGGCCAAAATGGCCATAAATTCAAGGATCCTCAAGACTCCCCATAGGGAAGGCATCAGCCCAAAATCACTATAAAGGGTTGGTTGAGGCATTTTGAAAGCCATTGGGTACAAGACCCCTGAATTCTTGGCCCCATCATTTTCTCTGATTGGGCTTGCCAGACGAGTACACTGCATATACTCATCTGGCACCATTTTTGAGCACAGGAGCTCAGTGGCCAGCATTTTGGGATACAACCCAAGGCCACACCCGAAGGACATCAGTTGTAGAAATCAGAAGAAGAACAGTTCGAAGCAGGGTATTTACTCAAATTTAAAGAAGGGGGGAATAAATTGAATTGACAGAGAAGAGTTGGAGAAGGATTTCGAGATAATGGTCAAAAGAAAACTTTTCAAAGAATTGTGTGGGGAGTGAGATGCCACTCAACAATGGCAGGGTATTATGGTGTTCAGGAGCCCACCAGTTTCAAGAGGGGGATACTGTAACAACCACTCACCAAGGGGTAAGGGTATTCATCCATACACCCACTCAAGCACCCCAAATCAGCAGATCCAGCACTTGTATCAGCAGTCAGCTTCAGCAATCTTCATTCTGAAACATGCATACAGCTTGGTACATCAATACAGCCTGTCAATACTTGTACAGGATGGATTCACCCAATACAGTTTCAATACACCAGTATGAAACTGTATGATCACTCAAATACACCACACCTCTTGTACAGGTTCTGTACAGCTGTACAGGACCTGTATTGGCCAGACTCAATTCAACAATCAATTATTCTCATGAAAATTCTTCTCTGGATCAGGGCTGGTGATTCTCACATATACCAGCCCCTCTTTCTCCCCCCTGGGGACTTTTCCCCAGTTAATTAATTTAGTTTATTTATTATTTGATAATTACTCTTATCCTTATTTTGGGTATTATAATTATTTAATCTTAAGTTAGTCTTTGCATTTCTCTCTTCGCCTGTACAGTATGAGTTGGGTGGCCATATCCTTATTAACCCTTCTCTTTCCATTCTGACAGGTTGAAACAGTGGACTTGGACTTGTTTGTGGTTCGCTCTTCTATTCTTTTACTCTTATCTTTTGTTGCTGCTTTTCTTATATTATTCTTTAGCAATTTATCTTTAACACTCTTAAGTGTATCCCCTTTTATCTTATCTTTGAGCCCTCCATAAGTGAGTCCCAGTTTACTGAGTGCCAGGCCCTCTTCACTTTGAAGAGCCCCTGTGACAGTATGGAAAGCCCTTAGAGCATTTGGGAAATAAACGTCAGACCACAATTTGAAAATTGTTTCTCTCAGTTAAAATATACATTTTTGAGCTTTAAAATTTGGTTAAAATAAACAAAATTAAAATAAAATACATGTTTTCTGAGGCAATCTTAAGATCTCTTTTGATACTGAAGTTACCATTTTTAGCTGTAACACCTTATGGGGTTGCACTGGGTTATTTTTAACAGAAAAGGTATCTCTGAAATGATATTTATAGCCTCTTTCATCAATAATAAAGCTATAATCTGATCTCATTAACCTTTTCTATCAATTAGATTAATAGTTTGGCTCACTACTAAATTTGATAACTATAATATCATTTGTGGCCTTATGGGTATGTCTTAAATATATCACAACATGTAATTAACTACATTCGTAAGACATTTCAGAGGAATTTTCATCATTATTTATAAGTCCATACAGCTTGTGGTATAATCAAATTTCTCTCCTATATAGCTACTTTTCTCAATTACTTTGAAGAACACAAAATCCACTTTACTTGGAATTTTTCTCCTCTCATGTCTCAATTTTGTGAGAAATCTTTGGAATTCTGGTCATGTCTTTTTTGGGAGCTTCTCATCTTTGCTTTGATGTATTTTATCTCTTAGCAAGTCTTCTCTTTCATATTTTCTCCTAAGTGCTGTTTCTATCAAGCCTTTTAGAGCCTTTTTAGCTTCACATTGACCAAGTTTTTGTACCTGCAAGGTTTTTTAATTTCCTAAATAAGATATTCTATCTTATCTTGAGCTGTGAAAGCTCACTGGTCTAAAAGGGAATTTTGAACATTTATTTTACCATTATCCAGTTGAATATACTTGTAGAAAATTTCCCCCTTAATGGCATTTAAGAATGATTTTTCCTGAAAAAGGATATTCTCATTCTAATGGAGAAAGGTCCTCCGGTCATGTCTTCAAGGGTCTACTTCAGTATCTTTTATAACCCATCCTCTTGTCTTCTGCAAGCCATTGAAAAATATAGCTTTATATCCAAACAAAAGGTCAAATATTCTATATGGCTGGGTCAAATTTTGGGTCTCTATCACTTATTATATTTTGAGAGTTAAAAATATGAAATAGGATTATAATAAAATTGAGAAGAGATTTCTCCATAGCTGTGTTATATTTTTTACATCAAAAACACATTAGGGTATTGATATACCTTTCAGATTCAACAAGACATGAATTGTAATTTTCTCCAAGCCCTGGTAGAAAGGTAGTCACAATTCCTAAATGAAACAATTTTGATGGGGTCTTTGGATCTTACATAGTGATAATTAAAACAACAATCTTACCAGGGGATTTCTGAGAATATTGGATTCTGTAACAGCTGGAAAAGTTATTTATGAAATGTTTTCTCCAAGATTGCCACCAAGAACATGTTTCAATTCTCTCCATTTTTCTGTCTTCACATAAAACTTTGCCTTGAATTCTATCAATATGGCTTCAATCAAAATCCTAATACATATTACTATTACACATTTCTTCATAGTTCTTGAATTCATAATACCATCAGAAATATGAAATCTGGCATAATCATATACTCTTTTCCATATCTCATCAAAAAAATTTGGCAGTTTTGTATCTTTGGTTTTTTTCATATATAAAGGTACAAATATTATGATTATTATCTTCCTTGTTAATTTCATCAACCTCATCAAAATATTATGTTCCAAAATCTGTAATATCGATTACTTCAAAAGGAATCTGGGGTTGTGAGCCTTGAGGTATATCTTACATACCCAAATTTGCCACAATTACTATTACAATAAATTCTGAAGTATTAATAGCCCATAAGTCATGCATATATCTCCAAAACTCATCATTTTCAATTTAAGAAAAGATGAAAACCCTTTTGAGTAAGTAAATCAATTTATTTAAGGCCAGATTTGGATTCTACACAAAAATTCATCTAGGGTAGCTCCATAGAGTGAATAAGCTTGAATTAGCTCTATTAAGTGGTAATATGGGAAATACTTCAATACCACATAAAATAATTGTGAAAATTTCTGTTTTACTGAATTTCATGCCAAAAGAATGAAAACATAAGAAATCCTAAGTTACATATACACTAAGATTTGTGTTATTCATGTTTGTGGCACTTAAAAACATAGTATTCTTACATACAGTTTTGGTCCAACCTTAGTGGATATCAATCTTAAAGCCTGAACTACTATTTTTGATGTGAAAATAGCCAAGGGGGACAAAAGACATCAAAGAGAACAAATGTACCCAAATTCTGAGGCCTCTGAGGAGTAGAAAGCCCTCAAGCTTAGATCTATGGCTCATAATGGTCTAATTAGTATACTGAAACCTTTTGGGAACTTGGTTAGCAATTTATAGTCCCATTAAATCATAAGAAAACTGAAAATAAGCTGCTATTTCAAGATGAGAAGGAGATAAAGAGCAACTCTGACTCCTGTAAACATGTCAATTATTAATCATTTTCAATGAATTAAACTTATAAGAACAATTAAAGCCCTCTTTGGACTAGTATCTATTCATTTACCTCATGGCAACCAGCTATACTGTGCTATTTGCAAGTCTATTTAGTAATAAGGTAAAAAAATGAAAATTCATTCAAAATACAATTATTAATGGATACTTTGTAAAATTTCAGGACCAATGTAGAATTGTATTTTCCATAAAAAAACCAAAACTAATTTTAATTTCATAAGTCAAATTAAAAGTTTTACTTATAGTCCATTTTTGATGATTCCACATGAAACACTGAATCTTCAAAGATTTACAGAAAATAAAAATTGTGCTTAAATTTGATAAATTATTTTTTTTAAAGAAAGAATATTTACCGCTTTTACTCCTTTTATCCTTAACCATAAATTGGTTGGTAATCACACAAAAGGTTTAATTCAGTAATTGATATAATCTTACATGACAACAGATAATGCAATCAAGAATCCTAAGAGGATAATTTGTTTTGCACTCACTTCCTTCTCAGTTTGCTCCATGGCATGCTTATGTGAGCTGTTTTTGACTTATAAGACGCCTCCTCTTGCTGTTTCTTACAAATCATCTTATTATCCAATTTTATCTTTAGTACCAACAAGTAGGTATTAGTTAAATCTTTTCTTGAGTGCTTTAATTCCTTCATAATCAATTAGAAAGACACTAAATAATAGAAATATATTATTTAAAATAGTATTTGACTATAACATTGTTGTATTACTCCTATAATATCATTTTGATTCTTTAAACCCACAATTTCTCTGTCAAAGTCACTCTTCCAATTCTTTACAAAGTATTATTGGAGTATTAGTGAGTGTTTTTATTTAATTCTTTAAGTTTTTCTTCAAGAGTTATCTTTATAGTTATTTTTCCAAAAGATAATTATATATGAAAATAATTTAATTATTTTAATAAAGAAGCTTTATTATTAAATACTTATTGTACTTTATTCTTGTAGAAAATTACTGCTTACTGCTATAATCACTATCAGTGTATAACAAGTAAAAGAAATAATGAAGTAATTAATTAATTAGTTGTTGTTAGGATATCTTTATTTATTATATTTCATAATAAAAGTAAAAGTACTGTTGATTGATAGTAATATTATAAAATGTTTCGTAGGCACATCTTTCAGGGGTTCTGCATTTTTGGAGAATATGAAGGCTTATAAGGTATATTTTATAATCCCCAGCTTTTGAATCAATCCAATTTATTATGAAACTTCCAGCTCTTGGTACTACGGCCATGTCATTTCTATAGTACTTTATATCAATATGCTATCTTTATATGTGTCTGTTGGGATTTTTCATAATAAGAAGGGACAATAAATCATCAAAGTCAGTAATAATCCAACCAACCTAGCATCAAGGTAATAATTAATTTAATCCAGATCCCATAAAAAACAGATGAACCCCATTTGGATGGCTCCATATCTAGCCACATGTCAGGATGAGTATATTATGAAGCAGTAATAATAGTATTTACAGCTTTAACTATGACTGTGACACAGTTAATTATAATGAAAATGGGTTTAAATAATAATATTAAGGGATTTACTATTGTAAAATAGTGGGGGTGAGCACTGTTGAAAGCCCTGGGTGCAGTCTTATCAGTTGGATAACTATAATAAGAGCTACACTAATCTAAGATTTAAGGTATACCTGATTATTTTCCAAGAGTATAGCTTTTTTTGACAGTTGTACTACATAGGAATTCAGAAGCAGGATGAGGATTACTTTTCTGAAAGTGAAAAGGCCTCCTTTTATCCTGAAATGGGGTGGAAAGGTCCTCTAGACCATCCACATAGAAGAAGTGAAGATTTTTTCAATTCAGAGTACTGGCTTGTGGGTTTCACAAGGCCTGTATACTCTGTATTGGGCTCAGATGTAGTTTTGAAACCACATCTGGGCAGTTGTCCCCAATACAGGGTGAAAAGTTTCACCTGGGGACCTTACAGCACTCATCTGATGTGGGTGATGCCTAGAATGCTGTACAGAACCTGTATAGGATCCCTGTATTGAATTTACTATGACGTATTGAAGTATAAACAAGCTTATTTGCCTGGTTAACACCTCATAATTATGGTTATGGGATAGTATCCCACAGTAAAGCTCTATTGGTCTAAATGTGGGATTTTGACCTTGAAACTGCTATACCTTTTTCAGTTTTCATGTTATTAGGCTCAAAGTTGGCTCATTGTGTAGCCCTGGATGTTTTATACACAATGGGACCCCATTTTGTATGGTTAACATTAAATATGGCAAAGTTATGCCATGTTCAAGTTTAGTTATGCAGATATATGATTTTCTCAAAATCTGTATGGAACTTGTTTGCCCCATGACTTTTGTTCTAGATGAGGTATGGGGAAATATATGGAACTATCAGATATCCCTGATTGTTCTCTTTCCAAAATGACCCTGCTTTAGGTATCTCACATTAAAATTGTAGAAGTTAGATGAGGGGTGAATATTTTGTTCCTCCTTATTTGGCATTATTTTGGCCATAACTTCTATAGTTTTGGTTCTGGCTCAATTTGGCTAGTACCATTGGATAGCCCTGACTTAGAGCTTAAATCTAAATACCAATTTTCTGGGGTTAAGTGTGTTTCTCTGGATTTCAGATGTGAGGTAAAAAGTAAGGTTTATGCTCAGCAACTTCTTTGAGAAGGAATAACTTTGTTATTATTTTTCCTATGATGATGAGACTTGTATATTTAGAAAAAGGTTATTTTCTCCTTCTGTTCTATACCTTTTTAGCTGGTTTGGCTCAGTTCCATGTTTTGGTGGTATTTTGCTCTACCATTAGTTTATGGTATTTGGCTGTTATGCTTATGCTCTGGTTTTGAGTCACAGGCTGACACCACAGAAGAATTCATTTTTCTTGATAAAAAGGAATTTGGGCCTTGAATACCCTCAGACATGAGAATTTGTACTTGATTAAGAGCTTTACTAATTCACCGTAGAAATATCTGCAGCTTCTAGAAGGTTATGCAGGTGATACCTAGGTCAAACCTGGCTTCAAAATGCTCAAATAAGTCTCATAACAGTGATGTATTTCTAATATCCTTCAATCCACTTTCTTCTTCCTTGTGGAATATTACACAATTAGTCATTAATACACAGGAAGAACTTACATCTTTCTTTGACTCACAAAGAAACCTCAAGAATGGTAATTTACATCTATAAAGTCAACATGAATGGACTTTTGTAAGCTTCTTTCCACCCTCCTCACATGTGATTGGTGATAATTCTCCAAATTAATTTGAGAAAAAATTCATCCTCAATGATAAATTTAGAATACAACATCATGTTGGTAACCTCAAAAATTACTCCGATTGTTTTCAAAAAGAAAAAATTCTTCACTGAAATGTGAATTCATTTTCTTTCTTTTTTCACATTCAAATATTAAACCTCTTTGAAATACAGATCTTGAAGACAAAATGGTTTTTTTGAAGCTGATTTTCTCCTTCATTAAAAGAATTTTCATATTTCTCTAGATCTGACTATATCAAAAAAGTGAGCTTTAATTATATGGGAATAAAAATTTCTTTCAATAAAAAAAATGGTGGAAAAATATCAGAATTTTCTCAAAATAAAAACCAATGCACCTGAGAAAATGATTCACCCATTCTCTGTAAGAATTAAGCCTAATTTAAAAGAAATGTTCTTAATAAAGCTTGAAGCCAATAGTTTCAGAATAAAGCAAAGGATATTGTGAATTCAGTGCTTGAAGAGATATTATAAGATAAGTTAGGCTACAAAGGCCCTCATAGAATTCATCTGATATAGCTAAGCTGTGGAAACTTGATAAAATTCCCCTTTTTACCTCCTTAGAGCTTTTAATTCAGATCTTTTGATAAAGCTACTGGATACCTCTGTAGCATCATGTTCAAGGGTATTACAAATCACAACCTTCTCTTTGCCAAAATTAGGTGTTTTATTTGGTTCTTTCTTGAAAAAATAATATCAGTGTAGGGTTTGAATATGAAAAATAAGGAAAATAATTAATATTTTACTTATTTTACTCTTAATTCACTAATGAATAATGAAGGATAAGAATTAAAATAAGAATAATCATATATTATTATTATAATTATGATGTAAAATATATTATATTTTTTATAAAGAATAAATAATAGAGATTATATTATAAAAGAATATAAGAAAATAGATATATCAATAATTTAGTATTTAAGGCTAATTACAAGTGTTACCAAAATATAATGATAGCATGAAAAATCATTATTTAGTAAAGGAAACAATTGATAACTGAAATTCTACTAATATCAAAGCTATAAATAATTATAAATACTATTTATATTGATAAAGAATAATTTTGGAGAGATTTTAAGGGAGAAATCCTTATTATAAGATTAGAAAAACCTACGTTTAACACTTAAGCTAACATTTTTGAGTTATTTTATACCTAAATGAGTATTCAAAATCCTTTCTAATGTAGTTACAATTAGAAATAGTAAGAAATGAATTATTACTATTTCTACATGGATTGTAGAGAATGTGAGAGATCTCAACAATTTCAATAAAAATATCAAGATAATCAATAAGGAGTTAGTGATTAACAAAATTTATTAATTCAGAATTTTAAAATTAAGATTTCTGTTTAAAGAACAAATTCATTCCATTGAGTATTTACTATTTTATTGAATTTCATGTGTTCAAGGAATGAATAGAGGAAGAAAGAGTCTTTATACGGTAAAGATCCTTTAGTATAGTGACCAGATACCTCATAGCACTTGTAAAATATTGCTATCCACTATAGTTGATCATTACTTTGAGGCTGAGTGATTATTAAATCAATATTAAACCTTCTAACTCCATTAGTACACCATGATTTAAAGTTATCACTATGAATTTTAATTTACTGACATCATAGGTTTGGAAAATGATTCCATTTCTTTTACCAAGATAGTTTCAATCACAAAATACCAAGATAAACTAGTTCTATATCTTAATCAACTGTTAAACTTGAATATAGATTTACCCATTTTATAGTTTGATTTGAATCCTTAGTAACTTTTGAGTTTTTCATGCAACTGCAGCTAAAAGGGTGAATTATAATATTTTGGTGTATCCTTATTAAGGTTCCAAGAGGTGTGTCTTAAATTTTCAAAACTCTATTTTTGATGAGTTTTATTATGAGCCATCTTTTCTGTTTAAAACACTATTTCAAACTTTGAACCATGATTTCACATGGTTATACCTTGAATATCATGGCAAAAACCCTCATCATTCATTTATGAAATCTGGAAATCCAAATATCTACTTTATTGGGATTATGGACTGATTTTGTTTTTGAGTAATCAACTGTTAAGACTATTTCTGATCAATTTCTCTTTATTATCCATACCCTTATTTATAACCTGTTGAATACAGCTTATGAATTCACTTTTATTATTATTTTGTGGTATCTTAAATTTTGGATCATATCTTTATTATGTGTATTTAAAAATATATCAGCTAAAACCCCTTGATATATGCACTGATCATGAAAGTGCATATATCCAGGTATCTCAGTAAGCCTTGGGTGGGCTTACAGATATGGAATTCAAAAGTTCACATATGTGATTTTGGATTGGAAATGCATTTTCTTAGTTTATTTTACATTTTTGTTCATTGGGTTCTGAGATAATCCAGTATTTATACCTTTTCATGGAGGTTTTACTTGTTTGAATGGTTTTTTAGTAATTAAGTTTGAATTAGTGCTATTGAAATCGCCTTTGAAATTTGTTTGTGAGCTTTGATTGGTATGTGTTAATATCTCCCAGGCTCAAATTCCCTACCACCAATAAAGATTGTGCTATGATCTGATATTGTTGGCTAGGGTATAATCCACTGTCCTACCTCTTCAATAGATTTTTTTAGTCTTTCAGCTCAATATTTCTTTAATTTTTTCTTCTTTTGTTCTTCTTTCATAACTTAACCTTTGTAAAAAACTTCAAAATTAGTTATATACTTTTCAAGTAGCAATTCATCTTCTTGAGTTGGGTTTCTGTACCTCACAAGGTATTCACCTTCTTCCTTTAAGGATTCTTACTATTTTATTTTCTTCTCCTTCTTCCAGAGGGGGTGTGAGCCTTGAGGTATATCTTACATACCCAAATAGGCCACAATTATCTTAAAGACAAATTCTGAACTATGCATAACCCATAAGTCATGCATATATTCAAAATTCATCATTTTTGATTTCAGACAAGATGAATAACTTCTTATTAAGTAAGTAAATCCATGGAGTTAAGGCCAGATTTGGATTCTACACAAAATTTCACCTAGGGTAGCTCCATAAAGTGAATAAGCTCAAATTAACTCTTTGAGGTGGTAATATGGAAAATACTTCAATACCACATCATCAATACCACATAAAATATCCATGAAAACTTTTGTTTTTCTCCATTTCACCCAGAAATAATGGGAATGTGAGAAATTCCATGTTACATATACACTAAGAATAGTATTATGCATGTTTTGGGCACTTAATATTATGGTATTCTTATATGCACTTTTGGTACACCCATAGTGGATATCTCACTTGAAGCTTAAATTTCTATTTTGACGTGAAAAATAAGCAAGAGGGACAAAAGGCATCAAAGAGAGCCAGGGTACCCAACTTCTGAGGCCTCTGAGACATGGACATCTCCAAAGCTTGGATCCATGGCTGATCTTGGCCCAATTAGTAAACTAAAACACTTTGGGAACCTGGTTACCATGTTACAACTACTGTAAATCATAAGAAAATAGCAAATAACCTGCTATTTTGACGTGCCAAGGAGGTAAAGAGCTACTTAGACTCCTGTAACCATGTCAATTCTTAATGACTTTCCATGCATAAACCCCAAAAGACTAATTAAAACCCTTTTTGGACTTGTATCCATTGATTTACCTCATAGCAACCAGTCATAGACTGATATTTGCAATTCTACATAGAAATGAGGTAAAACCTTCAAAAATTCATTAAAAATACAATTCTTAATGAATCTTTTTGAAACCTTCAGTACCAATTGAGAACTGTAGAATTAATATGAAAACCAAAAATAATTATACTTTTATATGTAAAATTAAGAGCTTTACTTACAGTCCATTTTTGAGGATTCCACGTGAAACACAGAATCTTTTAAAATTTAAAGAAAATACATTCTGGGATGAAATTTCCAATAACATTTATAACTTTTAGAAATCAATTATTCTTTTGGAATAAAATAAGATTGACCGATTTTACTCCTTTTATTCTTAACCATAAATGGGTTGGTAGTCATGTAGAAACCTCAATTAAGTAATTATGACAATCTTACGTGACAACAGATGATGCAATCAATAATCCAAAAGCTTTTATTGTTTCATCACTCACTGGTCTTGCATTATGCTCCATGGCACGCCCCTGTGAGCTGTCTTAAGCTTAAAAGAGGCCTCCCCTTGCTGTTTTTTCCAAAATCATCATTACATTATTCATTTATATCTTTGTTACCAACAAGTAAGTATTAGTTAAAACTTCTCTTAAGTGTTTCATTCTTTCAGAATCAATCAGAAAGACGTGAAATCATAGAAATCAACTAGAAACTGTTGTAATATTGCTATAAAATCATTTTGATCCATTAAATCCACAATTCTATGTCAAATCTCTCTACTTTTATCTTTAATAAGCTCTTTGGAGTATTAGTGAGTGATTTATCTTTAATTCTTAAAGTTTTTTTCTCTAAAATTAGGCTTATTCAAGATTTATCTTTATAATTATTCTTGCAAAAGATAATTGTACATTAAAATAATTTTATTATTTTAATAAAAGAAGTTTTTATTATTAAATTCTTCTTGTAATTGATTCTTGTAGACAATTACTTCTCACTGTTATAATCACTAGTAGTGTATAACACGTGAAAGAAATAATTATTTCATTATTTAATTGTGATTATAATAATTATTTATTATTATATTTCATAAGAACAGTCATAGTACTGTTGATTAATATTTATATTATCAACAGTTGCATAGACACATCTTAGATTTGGGGGCCTGGCTGTGTTTTTTGAGCTTTGTACCCTCAATTAATATATTTTTAAGTTCTAAAATATATTAATTTAATAATATGTTTTTCTTTCAACTTGAAGTTAAAGTAATTTTATTTTTGAAATTGTCTTAAAATATTTTTCATTGAGGAATTTGGTTCAATTTTATACTGTTTTTACACATGGCTTCTTCACATCCAAAAACTTGTAAAATTATTCTTTGAGTTACTCTGAATTAATTTTGATTCAAAATCTTAAATTTTATTTTTTTTCTTCGAAAAGAATAATTTTTTTAATATAAAAAAAAATGATAAAAATTTATAAAAAATCTTAAAAATATTTTAAAAAGTAAAGAATAATTTTTTCTTTTATAATTTTTCTAGTGTCTTTAATCAAATACTGTGCAGCTGGTAACAGACTCAATAAGAGATATATTAACAGTCCAGAATCTTCAGAAGCAGAATCTGAGGACAGTATTGAGGTGCAAATTGCTAAAAGAGGCACCTTATTCAACTCTGACAAGACTAAATTACCACAAAAAGGTGTGTTTTATCTTTATATTTTCAATTTTTATCTTAAAATTGATGTGAAAATGGTGCATACCAGAAATGGAAGCAACTATTCAGTCCAACCAGATGGATGTGGACAAGGAAGAGGCAAGAACAAATCCAGAAGTGTCAAATCTTCCTCAAGAAAGACACATATGGAGGATGCCAGAGTTGCCGCCCCCCATTCCCCAAGGTCTGTACCCACAAACCTTGATGCAAATTCTGAATCTGAACTGATTCATAATATCATTTTAAGGGCTGAACCACTTTCAAGTGGCAGCAATAGAAATGTATCAATGCCAATCCAAAAATGGTTCAGAGCAGCCAAAGAAGAAGAGTGGGAAATATGCCCAAGCCTTTGGCAGGGGGCCATCAACTCCTACTTACACATCAAGAGCTTTCTGAGTCAGAAGAAGGCCATAGAACTCTTAGGAGGTTGGATCCCATTGTCTTGCAAGGACAAGGTCAAAAAGATATTCCTGAAAATATAAGTCCCATCACCATAGGACAAGAAATAACAAAGTTATTCCTGCTCAAAGTTATTGCTGAGCATAAACCTTAATTTTCACCTCTCTTCTAAAATCTAGAAGGAGAGGCTTAACCCCAACAAATGGGTATTCAAAATGAAGCTCTAAGCCAGGGCTATCCAATGGTACCAGCCAAACTGAGCTAGCACCAATATTACTGGAGTTATGGTCAATTTCAGGCCAAATAAGGGTGAACAAAACATTCACCTCTCATCTAACTTCTACAGTTTTCTGTGTGGGATACCTGAAGTTGGGTCTTTTTGGAAAGGGCACAATCAGGGCTATCTGATGATGTAATCCACTTCCCCATATCTCAACTACTGCAGAAGGTATGGGGCAAACAAGCTCAATACAGCTTTTTGCCTAAAACACACAAATGTACAGAAATCTTGTACATGGGATAACTTTGCCATATTCAATGATACCCATATCAAATTAGGTACCATTGTGTAGATCATATACAGGGCTACACACTGAACCAAATTTGACGTTGATATCTTAAGAATTGACAAAGGTATGGCTGTTTTAAGGTCAGATTCCCACCTGCTGTGATATACAGCCTTACCATGGGATAATATCCCATAATCATGAATATGAGGTGTCAAATAGACAAAGAAGCATGTTTTTACTTCAATACCTCATATGTTAGTCAGTACTGGGGTCCCATACAGTTTCTGTACAGCATTCTACGCGTCATACATGTCAGAATCAGGCTGTGAGGTCCCCAGATGAAAGTTTTCACCCTGTATTGGTGAAAACTGCCCAGATGTGGTTTTGAAACCACATCTGAGCCCAATACAGGTTATACAGGCTGTTTGCAAACCACAAGCCAGTACTAGAGAGTGAAAAAATCTTCACTTCCTCTACGTGGAAAGGTCTAGCACCCTTTCCACCCCATTTCAGGATAAAAAGGAGGCTTTTCACAGCCAGAATTGTCCCCTCATCCTGCTCTTGAATAAACTACGTAGTAAACTGTCAAAAACAGTTTTACTCTTGGTTAATAATCAGATAGAATTATAAGTTTAATTATTGTAGTCTTTTATTATTGTAACCCAACAGATAGAGCTGCACCCAGGGCTTCCAACAGCGCTCACCACCATTATATCATATATAGTAAAGCCCTCTTAATCTCAAATTAAAATATATTTAAGAACTCTTATAACTCTTTTTAAACTATTTTTACCATGTAACAAACATAGATGAAGTTGTATTTAGCCTATTTACACCTTCATCATAGTTTCATCCTGACAGAAATGGTTGAAGAACCAAAGTCCTTTATCCATAGACCAGAAGAAGGAACTGGAAATGACTCCAGCTTTGGAGACAGAAGGCCCAGTGGCATCTACCAGCTCCAAACCAGCTCCAGAAGTGTCCAAAGCCAAGCCCAAAGGACCTCAGAAGAAACAGAGAGGTCCCAAGAACCATCAAGGCAAGGGCAAAGGCAAAGGCAATTGGCACAGACCTTACCCACAAGGGTAAAGGATTCCCAAATTGGAGCCTTAAGCCATGGACAGTGTGTTCAATATGGCCAGCACTCTTATTGAATTTAAAGCCAAGGAGCAGGAAAGGATGAACAGAACATTTCCACGCAAATAGTAGATGAAATACATTTTGTTCAATCCAATATTGATGGAAATATTGGGAAACTTGATGCAAAGGTTAACTAAAATAACATTGGACATCAATGACTTAAAAAAGAATGACAAACAGTCTACTGAAATGCATAAGTCTGTAATTACCACACTGGAAATACTTACCAATACATGTGACAGAGTTGAGAGTAAATATCAAGCTCAAATTGATGAAATGGAAGATCTTTCCATTTTAAACATTAATGATCAACATAAAATTCTGAAAGACCATGTCTTAGAAATAGCTGAAAATACCAATCAGTTTGCTACACATTTAGCAAAAAGTGACAGTGAAAGGCAGAAATTAAAGAATGACATCATTGCAAATGTGGAAGAAATTCATAAATGTTATGAACCACATATGCCAAGGCATTCTACACCTTTTACTGAAGAAAAACATTCTGTTAAAGGAAGTTCTATCCCACTCTTAGGAGAAAATGTTATCTCTGAAAAAGATATTCCCAAATTGGAAGAATGGCCAAAATTCTCTGGTGAAGGTGAATACAACCATATTAAGTTCATCGGAACTATTGATATGTTTCAGGAAGACTTTAATATACCTGATGAAATTATAGTGGGAAAATTACACTGTCTGTTTACCAAAACTGCAAAGAAATGGTACTACAAGATGAGAATAGATCATGGAAAACATGACTGGTCTTGGTGGAAATCTGAAGTGAGGACCAAATGGGCCAATAGTTCTTGGAGGTTTAACATGAAAAATGCTTTTGAAAATTCCATTTTTAACCCAGAAAAAGATAAACAACTTACTTGGTTCTTCAAGCAAAAAGACAGATTATCTGATTTACCCCCAGATATGTCTGACACTATGATTAATATTAAAATATTAAGAAAGTGTGGAGGAGAACTGGAACATTCTATCAAAAGCAGATGTGTAGAAACCTGTTCAACAGAAGAATACATTAATGCAATGGAAGATATCATTACCAGAATAAGAATTGGTAAAACTTGGACTAAAATCTCTATGGAATCCAAGAAAATCTCAAAGGTTCCCAGAGAGGACAGAAAGCCTGAGAAACCTGTCTTGAAGTGTCATAAATGTGGAGGCACTTCGAATTTGGCCAAGACTTGCACCAAAAAGACAAAAATCAATGAAGTTCAAGTCATTGAAGAAGCTTAGTGTACTGAAGGAAAAGAAGAATCTGACCTAGGTTCTGCAGTCTCTGAGGATACACCAGTAGAGGACTATACCATTGAAAAAACTACAGCTTTCTTTGAGGTCACAGAAGTCCATACTCACTTGCCACAGTACAGTGAGGACTGTCATAACCTGATCAATATCCAAGATGCCAGAATGTATAAGAACAAACCTACTAGAGGAAAAGGCTATATTGCTGGAGCATCTTGTATCACATCAATTCTGATGAATGGTATTGAAGCCAAAGTAAATTTGGATACAGAGGCATTTTGCACTTGTGTAAGCAAAGATTATCTCCAAGTTATACTTCCTGAATGGGAAAACCATCTATTACCAATAGAAGGTGTACAATTTAGTAGTGCCAGTAACAATATGTACCCTTTGGGCATATTGGACACTAATATTGTGTTCCCACACCCTGCAGGAAGCATTTGAATGAAGACATAGATAATAGTGATGGACAATTGCACACCTCAACACATCATCCTTGGAAATGATTACTTGAAAATTTATGGTATTGACATCAATAACTATAAAGACAGATATCTTACAATTGGAGAAAACAAGAGACAAACATTTGCTTTTTCCAATATGACAAAAGAAATATCAATGATATCTTCTAAGAAAGATACTTATAAAGAAAAACTTGTGGCTAATCAACTTGTTGAATCACAAATTAATCCATCATTGTCACCAAATATGAAGAATGAACTTATTGATGTGTTATACACATACAATAATTCATTTGCCTCTGATAGTGAACTATTAAGTGCTATAAAAGGACATGAAATTGATATTACTCTTAATATTGACAGACCATATCCTCCAGTACTTAGAAGACCAGCTTATCCAGCCAGTCCCAGAGCTAGAGAGGCCTTGGAAAAACATATCCAGGAGTTAATCCAACTTGGTGTACTAAGGAAAGTAGGCCATAATGAAGAAGTTGAAGTGGCAACACCTGTTATTATTGCTTGGCATAATGATAAATCAAGAATGGTTGCAGATTTGGGAGCATTGAATACCTACAAAGTTCCAGATAGGTATCCAATTCCTAGAATTCAAGAGACCTTGACCCAATTGTCTAAAGCCAAGTATATAACATCAATGGATGTATTGAAAGGATTTCACCAAAATGTTTTGACGCCTAAAGCTAAGAAATTACTTACAATTATCACTAACTGTGGTATTTATGGGTATCTTAGAATGCCATTTGGTATTAAAAATGCACCATCTCATTTTCAAAGAATGATGAATACCATCTTCCCCACAGAGTTATCTGAAGGATGGCTTATCATTTATATTGATGATATCATCATATGTTCTGATTCATGGTATTTGCACCTTGAAAGACTTGCAAGAGTACTTCACAGATTTTCAAAAGTGAACATTAAAATTTCACTCAAGAAATGCAATTTTGGTTTTGAAGAGCTCAAAGCATTAGGACATATTGTTTCTGGTTTAAGCTTGGGTATTGACAAAAATAAAGTAGCAGCAGTGTTACTTAAGCCAATACCCCAGAATAAGAAAGAAGGGATGTCTTTCCTAGGTTTTTCTAGTTATTATAGACAGCACTTTAAAGACTTTGCAATTCTAGCCAAGTCACTGTACAGAATCTGTGATCAACAGACAGTATTTGAGATGACACAGGAGAGAATTAAAGCTTATTAAAAGATAAGGAAAGCTCTTACAGAAGCACCTTTACTCCTCATGCCTGACTGGAATATACGTTTTAAATTGTACATTGATGCATGTGGAAATGGATTAGGGGCAGCCCTTCATCAAGTCCAAATTATTGATGACAAACCTACAAAAGGACAAGTTTGCTACATCTCAAGACAAATCAAACCAACAGAAGCCAGATATGGTGCAAGCCAAATGGAGTGCTTATGTTTGGTACGGGCACTTGAGAAATTACACTATTATCTTTATGGAAGTGTTTTTGAAGTGATAACTGACTTTAATGCCGTGAAATCACTTCTTAACATGAAAACTCCCAATAGACATACTTTGAGATGGCAAATAGCCATTCAAAAATATAGAGGAAACATGACTATAGTTCATAAAGAAGGAAGCATTCACAAGAATGCTGATGGACTTAGCAGGTGGGCATTAGCCAACACTCCTGATAACCCAGCTTATGTACCTTTGGAAGCTGAACCACAGATTCCATTTGAAGGAATTAACATAACTGATATTGGGAGTGAAATCTTTGAAGAAGTTAGAGAATATTATAAGCAAGAAAAGAATTTCCATATCTGGACTTCTTTGTTAGATAAAGACTGCAAAGATACATCCTTAGTCAATGCACTGGATGAAGTTTGGAAAAATTCCTATTCTTAAGGAAGATTTCACTTGTTTGATGGGATTATTTACCATAGAACCAAACATTCCTGTTTGATGACATTATGTAGCAGATTGCTCATCAATACAATTCTTCATGAATGCCTTAATAGCATATACTCTGGAAACCTGTCAGAGGACAGAACACTTGAAAAAGTAAAAAACTGTGCATGGTGGCCAACTTGGAGAAAAGAAACCATTGAATATTGCCATACCTGTGACGGATGTCAAAAAGCAAACAGGAGTACAGGAAAGAAATTTGGACTTATGATCCATATTCAAGAACCAAAATCCCCTTGGATTGCCTCACAGCACTTCCTCCAAGTGGTGACAAAAGTTATCACCAGGGCAAATCTTGTGTCAATCGTCAGTAATTGACCTCACGTCAAGCAAACGTCAAGCAGGATAAAAGTCGAGCTCATGTCAAGCGAAAATCAAGCAAACGTCAAGCACATGTCCCACTCTTGTCTTACACCAAATCCTGTGACATCCACCAATATTGGTTCCCCTGTGCCTTCAACCCAGATTCCTCACCACCTGATCATCCTGCAACCATCCAATGGTTGGTAAAAATTACACAAGACCCGCCTGTTTGCACAAACACACATCAAAGAGGTCCTTCAGCCAGTCTTGATGTAGGCGGGGGGTTTGACTTCACCAGGTCATCCATGAAAGGACTCCACCTGAGCGGGATTGTTGTTTTGCAGATGACACTGGTAGAGCCGCCGCACAATACCGCGGGTGCCTGTGTGTGTGTGACGGGCACACCTTGGCCAAATGATGTGTAGCCATGAATCAGCTAGCTCAGCAGGAGGGGGTGACATTGTTAGAGCCCGCTGCACAATGCAGTGGGTGCATGGGTGACACATGCACACAAAGGCAATACATGTGAGGGCCTAATTTCAGGTGGCATTGACCATTTGTGGGTGACACATCAAACCACTCTTGGCGGGTGCGGGTGCCCTTGTGTGTTCATTGGAGTGTGCAGGTGCGCAAGGGCTGATTCCCCTTCCAACATTATGATGACGCAGTTAGAAATTTCGGATGCTGTGAAAGGTGAGTGTGTGGGTCATTTGATCATTGAACTTGGCTTATTCACACTGTGCCCAATGTCAAAATAGTAAGTTCTTTGTGGCAATGTGAAATAATGGGCTTTGTTTGTCACAATTGCATGTCTCTGTCACTAAATTTTGAGGCAGTTATTTCACTAGCAAAATTGCTAATGAATCTGAGAGATTTGCATTTTTGTAGACTAAATATCATGAAATAAAGGCTTTCTCATTACAAGAAGTACACATGACAGAAATTTTTTATCATACAATCCACAGTTACCTTCTATTTCTTCTTCAGATAGAATCAAGTGTCCATCATCAAAACCAACAGCTTTATAAATATTCAGATGTGGCCAATCTGGTAAGAAATTCACATCAATCTTCAAAGTTTTTATGATCAGAAAGTTATTGTTCAGTATGCTAGATGGCTCAGAGACTTTAGAAATGCTATTAATAATACCAAATTGTCATGAGTTTCCCCTCAGAAAACAAATCACACTGTTGCTGACATTTTTGGATTCAGTTGAAAATATATTGTTCCCAATATTAATGTTTGAAACTGGAAAATACCAAGGTGAGACAATCCTTGAAGTCAGAGGACTTGTGGATTTCATGGTAGTGTCTAAGCTTATCCAATCAACTATTTCCCTTGTTGCATGAAAATTCTGTAAGTACTCAACCAGGAAATCATAATTTTCTTGGTCATGGCGGGATGGTTTGTTATATTTATGGTGATTGAACAGGGCAGGTGGCTGTGATTCAAAAAGCTGTTATATTTCACATGGCATGGATGGGGATTTCAGAAGAACGGAAAGGTTGGAACATCAAAAGATATGTTGAAGTAGGGTTTTATCTATATCATCTATTCAGAGTTGCAAGAAGTTAGTCTTATTCAGTTCAGGTGTTTAATCAATGTGAATATATTGATCTTATTAATTGACGTACATGTTTTGTTATTTGTTGGAATTTTTGCAAATAATCCAATCAAGCGCTCATAACCCCATGTGGCTGAGGCTGGTTCTGGGCCCCAATGTTGGAAGAGTTCGGGAATATGATCAGAAAAATGATGATTTGGTTTAATTTTCTGTTTTGGGAACAGCAGCTGATTGGAAAGGCGGAATTTTTTTCCAATGTTCAGCAAATGCAGTCGCATCTCCTATTGAAACAGTCCAACTTGTGGCAATGTTGATAGCACTAATAAAATGGAATGTATTCTTGGTTATTTCATTTGCAAGTTCTTCTGACTGACTCATTTTTCTTTGAATGTTGGCGGATTGGTGTAGATCTAATGACATCTGTTGACTGAGCATTAAGAATGTAATATAGAGCTTATATAAGAGAGCCCATTCAGCAGCTTTTAAGCTACCATGAGAGGGGGAACCCATGTTGGGAGGTACTCTTGTCCATGATGAGGGAATTATCATCTCAGATATGATTTGTTGGAGATGCTCCAGAGCCTCAACCTTGATCTGGTGATCACTCAGTGCAGTGATATCCAATTCAGAGGGCATTTCAGAAGTGGGGATGTACTCCGCATCAAATGAAGGAATCTCCGCAGAACCACTAGATGGATGTTCTGTGTGAGGGGTGGGCATTGGGAAGTAGTTTTTTTGGGTGGAAGTAGTGGGGAGTGGCTCATTTATTATTTTTGCTGCGTCTCTTCTCAGGGAGCGGGCCTCTCTCAATGTGATTTTATCAAGAGAGCTGTTGGAGGTCAGGGAATCTGAGTCTGAACTGTTGGTGTCATTGGATTTCCTGCGGGACCTGAGGTAAATTTTTGATTTGGACTCTGGAATGCACAATTTGAAAGCTGCATGATCCTTCAAAATTCCCAGTATTAAATTATGCATTATGTCAAGATTAACCATTCTGGTTGCATCCCAATATGGAAGGTCTTTTGAAATTGAATATCACACTCCCTACTCAGAGAAAATTGCTTGTCTTTGTTGTGGGGTTGCTGGAAGACATTTGGCAATGGTTGATTTATGATTTTGATATGAGCCTGTGTAGTGAAATTGAGGACCAATTTCTTCAATTTGAGCTTTGTGAATGGTGCAAAAATTACAAAAGTGGTTGCCTGAATGGGAAATAAATCCAGTAAGCTTGTGAATGGCAACCACATCCGCAATGGCTGTGAGAATGGCAACACGGATAAAGGATCCTGAAGGACCTGTTGAGGTAGGTGAAAAATGGTAACCTTGTCATAGCTCTTTGAGCTCCTTGATGAGTGGCATTAATGGGTAATTCAATTGAAGGGAAGTTGGCGCCTTCGGACCAGGGATGATTCCTGCAACATAGACATTCTCTGGCTTCAATCTTTCAGGGCGGAGATTAAGACAAATAAGCATGATAGGTCCAATTCTGGCCAACTGGGTTGACTTTCCATGTGCATTAAACCAGTCCACATAAATGGAGAAGGCCAATGCACCAGGAATGGACATGAATGGGGGTCATTGATATTTCTAGTGCCAGTGAAGCGTCTCCAGACCAATCCATCCCAGATGTCACATTTTGGGGAACCTTGGGGAGTTTGGGATTGTTGATGTTGATGCAAAATTTCCATAATTTCAGCCCGCTGGAGATATCTGGCAAGCCAATTTTTGAATGGTTGATAAATGAAATGTTTTGTTGGTATAAATTTCTGCTTCATGTTGGTTGTGTTTTGGGTGCGGGGTTCAAATGAATAGATGAATTTGCCTAATGATTGTGTGCAAGGGGGATCATGATCATTTGGGTCATTATGGCATTGACAGTGGGGTTTGTCAGTTGTGACTGATTCAGTAAGGCCCTTAAGAGAGAAACATTGAGGACAACATATATAGTTTTGAATCACTGGTTCCAATTGGAGATGTTCAAATATGGTACTCAGATCTTGAGGTATATGAAATGCAGGAGTGGGGGACCACTGGAGCTTGAGATGCTGGACTTGATCAGCAGGTTTAGGGCGGGGTTGAGAATGTGTGAAGCCCTGCGGGGTATATTATACCTTAATGATAGAATGGCAGATATTATCATTCCAAGGTATTGTGGGGGAAGGGTTTGACTGCTGCTGTATGGTTTCTGTGCAGTTGAATTGAGACCCGGCGCTGTGGAGAAGGTGCTTTGGGTCAATGGTGAATAATCAGCTGGGAATATTTGATCCAATAGAAGTTGTGGGCACTCAGATCCTGATGCAGAAGTAGGGATGTTTAGAAGAGATTTGGGTGCAATGGTTGATTTGAGATTTTTAATGTGCTGTTTATATTGGAAAGGTGTGAAGGCAACTCCATGCCTATCACCCTCAGGGGAAGAGTGTGTTTGAGTTGAGCAGTGTTGACACATGCATATACGCATTGAGGAATAGCAGCTGGTTGTCATTGTTGCAGGAATTGGGAGTACGGTTGGTTTGTGTATGAATATCTATGGCTGATGTGAAAGTGTTTAGGAGTGTTATTAATTGGAAAAAAAATTGAGTGATTATTTATGAAGGGGGAGATGATTTGAGCCATCTGAGAATTTTATCCCATTTGTAATGGTTCGTGAGCTGCAGCTGATGTAGTGTAACATGTCTCATCTCGATGGCAGAAATGTTTAGGAGTTTAATTGGGTAAAATGCTATGCTGCTCAATGCTAATACATATTCTATTTTATTTACACATGGTGATACTGCAGCTTTGACCCTTGAGGGGCGTTCCAATAGGGATGTGTCAACATTGAATTGTGGGGATTGACATTCAAGCCATGTACGCTGGCACGCCATTGTACATGGCTTAAACCTTATTACAGACATTACAATATAACTCTATTACATAAGGGGTTGGAGTGCAGCTAAAGTCTTGGTATTTGGTTTGAGTGCAGCAGGCTTTTAATCGGTTGGAATGTGATTTGGATTGTCTCACCTTTCTTGAAAAGGTGATGTCTCTTTTGTGGGTAAATCCTTCATGAATATACCCCTTTACAGATGTACAATGCTGTGGAATTTCAATGCATATATTGGCAGTTTGGATAATTCACAAAATGTGACAATGGGGAGGCGGAAATGTTACCAAATATGATTACTTATGGATTATGGGTCCCCTTTGAGATCAAGGGAATATTACATTATATGGTGGTAGGCCGTGCAGGGTGGTTTTGGACAAAAGCGGAGGAGCTCAAGAGGAGGTAGGGAGGATTCTCCTAAAAAGAGGCTTATTAGACTTCCAATAAGACTCTTTTTAGAAATATTCATACAATATCTCTATTATAAATTTGAAAAGATTTCATCTCATATCACTCTATTTTATCATAATACTGAGGTATTTTATCTAGTTAAAAATATTACTGTACTTTTTTGGCCCTTATGTCATCTTCCAAGTCACATAAATCCTGTTAAGGTTCTGTTCATGACTCAGATAGTGAATCTAGCATAGAATATGTTCAAACACAGTCACCATTGAGTCCCAACATTCCTCTCACAACCCCTATTGCATCCTCAATGAATGTATCAGTTCTTAACATTGATGTGGGAAATCCAAAGGCTCCAACTTCAAGCACTTTGCTGATCCCAAATATTTCCGTCACTCCAATTCACCCGAATCCCACTAATACACAAACGCATGTGTCTCAGGGGCCAGAAGGCACACCTCAAATATCATCAAACGCTAATCCCCAATCAAAATTTCCACGTGAGTTCCTCCTTAATCCTGGTCAGAATCCAGTTGCATCCCAGGATCCCTTTGGCCAAAGTAAACAGCCAACCCTCAATATTCCATCAGGATCTCAGGTTCATGTGGGCAATGAAAGGCGCGTGGATGGGGGCGACGAAAAAGACCATTGGAGTGGTCTGTCGGAGGGAAATCCAGGATTGACGCTTCATCAAAGTAAGTCATTTTAATTTCGGAGTATAACCTTTTTCACAATTTGATATTTTTGTTTCATGGGTTAGATATGGCACCTAAAGGCAAGTCAGTCCGATCTCAGGAGCCAATTGAAGATCGTGAGTATGACCAGTCTTCATTAAGTTTTTTATGTGTTAACTGATTATGTGCATGGCAGGTGATGAACTTTATGCATCTTCACCTCTGGTCCATAAAGAGAAAGTCACTGGACATCATCATCCATATGCCTCCAAACCAAGAACAGCTCATGCCAGTTCATCAAGAGAAAGAATTGTGGATGATGAGGATGAGAACATGTCTCCGACTCAAATGAAAACAAATGATGAACCAAGGAGGGACAATTTCACGGCACATGAGCATGGCACTCAGTCAAATAGTGAGTTCACCCAGCCTCAAATGCCCCTTTCCCAGAGTATGCTTGAACAATCTGAGCTCAGACAGCAAAGGAACCAGGCTTGTAAAGCTCACAATGTGGTGAAACATGCAAGCCAGAAGGAGCAACAAAAATTGCTGAAAGCAGAACTTCCAGAGAATGTCCATGGAATGAGATCAGCAGTACATGCCCATTGCCTGTTCCTACTCAAAGTTAGGGATAAGGATTTTTCCTCACTACCAGCACCACCAAGCACAGAAGAGCGTGAAATTGCAATTCAAGTGGCTGGTCATCTCGGATATGTCCCCAAGGATGTTTTCAATGAGCCATCAACACAGGTTCAGTCTCAGGGTTTCCAAAGCTACTGCGAAAATGAGCTCCACAAGCTAGGACTAAAGCAATTCACTTGGGACTGGGAGAGCTCATGGCAACATCCGTTCAATGAGCTGATGTCTATGGTGTTTTACTGTACATTCCGTCTTGCACTTGTCAGCACCGAGTATCATCATTACTGTTGGAACAAGGATCATAATAACTATGGGGTTGTGGCGGCTTTAATGGAGCAATATTTCACTTATTTGAAAAGAGAATGGAAGTCTATTCAACAGGATGCGGAGTATTTGGTTAAAAAGAAGGAGAATCAAAAGCTCACAAAGATTCATCAAAGGGTTAGCTAATGTATCTCTTCTTCATTGTGAGCAAAGACTGATGATGATCTAGTTGATTATGTGCAGACCTGTGAGCGCCGTCGTGAATGGTGTGATACGGCTAAATTCCCAATTCTAGCTTCAAAATTCAATGACCCTCGAGTATGCTCAGATCCTGAGGAGGTACTGGAAAATGGCCATCAAGTTTACCGCAAAGTGGGATTACGCTGGCCCTCCCAGTTATTTAATGAATTGGTATTAAAAATGGATTGAGGGATAGAGTTTTGTAATTGCATTAAAAAAAAGGGTAAAAAAGCTATTGATAGATTGCCAGAATTATGATCGACAGATGATGGTGATATTCCGGAATGCTTATCATTTCAGGTATTTGATCAAGATTGGCTCAAAAGCTGTAGTAAGATGCAGACTAGTGCCCTCAAAATACTTTAAATGCCAGTTATTAGGCCGAATGGTGATGCTCTGCAAACACTTAGTAATATAAATGTATAGCACCGTTACAAATTAACATTTTGTGAATTATTTGTGCAGGTGTAATACAATCTGATTATTATTTCTTAAAGATGCAACAACTTGCTAAATATGTCAGAATATAGACAATATGAGTTTGACTGTATCACCGTCTCCCTTAGAAATAATACTCTATTGCTCATTTTCATTGAGGAAATATTGAAGGAGTTTGATCCAGCTCATGGTGTTAATAATTGTGGACCTGTGCCAGGGTGTGCAGGTGTGATCACCTTGGTCAAAAGCAAATTATATAATATCAGTGAGGCTCACGCAGTTAATGATTTTTTCTTTTCTTGGACCTATTGGTGTTTGGAAAAAAGCATTTCCATAAGGAAGGATTTTAGAATAGCAATTCAATCAGGGTCAAAGATGAGCTTGAAAGGTACCTTCCACATGTTGACCTCAACTGAATGAGGAGTGATATAGTGGATGACATTTACAGGTTGTTGTTGGCCAATACGAAGGAGTCGATCAACAGCCTGAGCCTCAATGGCTGGGCTCCAATTGGGCTCCTAGAAATCTGGATGTCAGGGGCCGCAAATCAGGGTAGAATTTTGGGGGTCCCCTCACCATTAAATAGACCATATTAGCACAAGTTATATTGAGGCCAGTTCCAGCTGCCGCAATGGATGCAATCAGTACTTCACATTCAGGATTATTGAAGAAATTATCCAGTGCCTTCTCCTGTGCTTGTGCTGTAATTGTTCCATCAATTTGTGCTGAAAGGATAGAGTGATGGGCAAGTGCAATACTAATTCTACAATATAAAAAAGTAATATGGATTCAATTGGTAATGGATGCATATTAGAATTAACACACAAATGTAGAAATTGGGTCCATTGGGTATAAACCACCAATTTGGTTGGACCACACCTTGTTTGTTTGTTCTTCATTAAGCTTTGTAGGAGGTGTGCAATTTTACTACTCATAATGAATGTTTCCACATCCACAATAATTTGTGTGATTGTTGGGGAGTTATCCTGAGTGCTCCTGCCCTCAGGGTCTTCCAAATCCGCCTCTGCAATTGTGTTAAGCATGATGTGATGGTTACAAAATATTTGCAGCTTATTAATATTTCTGAAACATTCTCCTGGTCCTTTGCTTTTGGATGATAGGAATTCTTCATATAATGTGGAATATTCTTGCTGCATGGTTGGGTTAAGTGGGAGCAGCTCATAATGATGGCTAATAGTAGGGAGGGATTCAAGATGTGTGGTTTTGGTGCGGCGCAAACTTAAATGCCGCAATGCCAAATGCAAAATATCATTGCAACCTTTGGAAAGACTACTCAGGATGAATGGTGACCAGTTATCTTGATTGGTGCTCTGGGGTTGAGTGATGAATGATATTATGCCCAAAAGGTCATAAATGGTGTTGTGAATAGGTCTGCCCGTTAAACATATTCAACGGGATGAAAGGAGGCTATTAATGGCATGGTGAGTGGCAGTGTATTGAGAGCAAATATAGCTGTAAGATGGGGCAAGGTTTATTGGATATAAAAGGTAATTTGAATCATTTAAGCTCAGCCACTCACTGTGCTTCATCCAAAGTTATACAATGCCAATTGATTTGAAAAATGAATGATGTTGAGGTATTGTTTTGCTTAAGTTCTTGGGTGATAGTATTGTAAGAAGTGATGATGATATCATATTTTAAGATGTCGGCCTTGCATAATGAGTGATGAGTGGGACCATGGTAGATTTTGGCATGCAGCGCTCCAGCCTGAGCATGCTTGGATTTATCTGATTGCCAGTTGGTAATTAAGGGAGGGGGCAGATGATCATGGTGGGCTTGGAGCGATGGGGGTTTGCAATCATCTGCTCCTTGGAGGTACCAATTGGAGCAATGGCCTGAATGGTTTTACCTAATCCCATATCATCCGCAAGCAGTCCTCCAAGAGGGGTATTGGTTGAAAGGGATTCAAATGAGCTAACGACCTTGTTTGTAATAATGTGCCTGGCATTAAAAGTGGATCCTGGGGGTGAGGTGGCCCAAAGGTTACGGGCTGATTGGCCATTGGGGATTTCTTGATCCCAGAGAAAAGCTAGTATGGTCTTTTGATGAGGGAGGAGGGGGGTTTGAATAATGGCATGGGGCGGGGTCATCATGGGGAGGTCTGATCCACTGGGTAATTGTATCAGTTTTTGCTTGGAAATCAATGATGAAACAGCAGGATATGAAGCTGGCGTCAAGTTTGAAGCGGGAAATGTGGGAGTAAAGAGTTGACATTGACTATGAGCATTACAGTAATACTCTTTGGGCATTTTAAGCTTGAAATCTTGTGTTCAAAAGCTTTCCATTATGAATAGAATGTTTGGATACCATGTGAAGAACATCCATGCTAGATTGGGTTTCTGAGATGAGGAGTCATCATTTGCATCAGTCATAAATACTCCATCAACAAATAATATTTGAGTAGGATTGGATTGGCAATTTTCAATCCATGCCCCACCAGGACCACAGTGCATGAAGGTTTTTGGTGCCCCAAGGAATGGTATCAACCTTTGGGAAAGGGTTCCAGGGAGAGAGCCAATAGCACGCTGGTGATTGGGGAGATATACAAATATGTTGTGTTGATTGTGCCATAGGATAATCCAAGAAGCTAAGTGGGAATTATCAGGATTTAAGGTTATATCACTATTTATTTGAATACAAATATTAATCATCCCAATGCAAAGTGGTTGTGAAGGGGTTGACATGATGGCTATTTTAAATTATTTGGGGAAAGTTGGAAATTATATGATTGGGAAGGGTTAGCTAAAGGGAATGAAGACAAATAAGTGCAGGTGGGGAACTTATATGAGAAGCAGCAATGGGCTCAAGGGGGGATGGCCTGTGGTTACGGGCATGGTCTTGATGGCGGTGGGCCTCTTGGGCTCATAATTTTCATATCCGATTTGGGACATATATCAAGGCAAGGTGGCCAAAATGTGGGTGCACCAATATGAATGCTGGATCTGCAGCAAGTTACGAAACCTTTGGTGGAACAAGGTTGACATTAGCATATCCAAAATTGGGTGGATTGTAGCAACTTATTGTGGAGGGGCATATTAGAGGCATGCAGCCATGTTTGCTGGTGTGACAGCGAACAATGAGTGTATCTTCCCCAGGTTAATTGTCGCACAGGGACCTCCTGGGCAATGTTGGCGGTTTCAAAGGGCAATCTCACTGTGGGGATGTTTGTGTGTGGGCGGGTGAGATATGTTTGGTGGTGTGCCACCAAACATGAGCATGGTTTTGCCTGAAGTTTTTTGCTGACTGATGCCTACTGGGCTTCCAGGGAGGAATGTGTGGCATGATCAAAGGGGGCGCGGGCCGTGAACCGTGATCCACATATACATTCACCCCTATTGCGTTTGAGGCGGGTACAAATCCACCGAGATTGGCATCAGGGTCTTTGCCTTGCATGTGTACCAAAATCCGGCGAAAGAGGCCACCCGCCCAAGGGATGTTTTGGCCGCAAGCCAGGGGCCGCAACATGAGCGGGGCGCGTAAGAACGTGCAGAAAATGACCTGCGGTGGGAGATCCCCACGCAAACATAACCAGCCTCAGCAATCATGGGTTGGGATTATTCTAATGCGGATGAGGCTGAAGCAAATCCACACTGATTGGCCTCAGGTTTCCATGCACGAGCGGGTGAGCATCTGCAGTCAAGCTGACCACCTGACCAAGAAAATAGCCAGTCGGAAGACTGGCAGTAAAATGTCTTCCAGGCGTGTGAAAGTTTCCTGCGTATGACCCATTGGGGGGTGCGTATGAAAGCGTGTGCCTGCCCGCCAATGAGCACGCCCGATGAACAAGTGCGGCCAGTCAAAGTTTGCCCGACAATGGCACCGGAGTGAATCTACTGTTTGTGTATGACCCAAATAATAAGTCATCCCATTATGACCCACTTTCATTAACTTGGATTACACCCACATCTGTGCCATAGTTAGGCAGAGCTCTCCAGCAAGGTGCATCAAAGGGATGTAGTTGAGATATATGACTCAATGGCTTGACATGATTGCATGTTACATTGTTGAACAGCTTTTTCTATGCCCCGCAGCATACATTTGCAAAGGTGTACTGCATACTACAGTGTTGGCTGTACAGATTAGGAAGCCTGTAGGCTACTTCAGCCAGCATGCATATAGCCAATGAGTATCCACCTTCCGATCGTTTGCATATACGTAGCTCATGTGCCACATGCTCAGCATTGCATTTCACCTGATTTGCACGTGCAAGATCAGAATTTCATGCTCAAAAGAACCGTGTGGAAGTGCTCAGTAAAGCCCTGGTCTGGACCATTTTTGCAATAGTTCATTGGAAGGCTCAGTTTGGAGCACTTCACCAAAGCATGTGAAATGCTGCACTTGGCTGAAATGTCATCCAATGCTGTGCCAAATGCTCAGATTGTGTGCATACAAAAATGACCGAGCAATGGCTCAGCATGGTGCATTTGATATTGTTATATCAATAGTTCAATTAATGTGCAATTAAAATGTTCAGCCACTGAGCATTTCAATTATGACCCGAAAGCAAACCTGAGCAATGGGTCAAGGCAAGCTCACGCTGTATTTACTTGTCTTACAGCCCCCCCTTTGTTCAAACACTATTACCAGGCCATACGTCCGGTAATCTTGCCACGGTCACTTGTGACCAAATGCACCACGTTCTTTTCTGCATGGGACATTTGGGAATCGCACCCACCATGCACATTCAACGAGGGCCTCACAACCACCCTCCTGGGTGATCAGGTGGCTATTTAAGGAAGGAAAGGGGATTTGACTGAGCTTGCCAATTCAATCAATAGCAATACTCAGCCAGAACCCCATTGTTCTTCTGCCTCACACCAGCATTTCCCTTCTTGGTTACAGAATTTGCTGCGACTGAGCTTCAATTTTGCCCACACGCCTTGAAGCTGAGACTTTTGCGGGTGCTGCAACTACTGAGATCGTCTCAGCTTCACCATGGTATAAAAGACCATCTTCACACAACAAGCCCTTCACTTTCTTTCTCACCTGCTCCACTTTGTTCAAGCTCACCCGCTGTTGTCCTTCTTGTGTGTATTCCCTTGGTCTTCCTGCCTTTCCATTCTTTTCTTTTGCACTCCACTGAACCCACTCCCCTTCCTTTTGCCTGTTTGTTTTTCCTGCTGATCCTTTCAGACCCCCACTTTTATCCACCTCATGCATTACCTCCATTTTAAACTTTTTTTGTCCACATGTTCCAAACTTAATACTTTTTTTTCTCCTCTTCCAGACTTTTAAACACTTCGGACTAGAGCATTTTTATTTTGTTTCCATTTTAAATTTATCTAATTCATCATATGTATTCATTTTCTTTCTTGATTTTTTACTTTCTATTCAGTTACTAACCTCAATTTTTGTGTTTTTAGATGTCATGCACTTTATGCACCAAGCAGGGTATCCCCTGCATTCGTTCCTCGACAATGACTGATGCTTGTGATGCTTGCCGACAAGCACACAAGAAACGTTTGTTCATTGTCTGCCCCTTCCGACCATGAAGCCAGAGGAGGTCTTGCCCAAGACACCCTCGCAAGGACTCCTTTGTGGTCAACGATGATGAAACCATATCCAAGCGCAAATGGACACCGGGACCTCAAGCAGGCCAACGGGAACGATTCCGGATGATTAGCCCTGTCCCCTCAAGCATCGATTTGTCCACCCCCCCTCCTAGGCCACCATCCGATGGTCACTTCACTCCTTGACCTGAGAGAAGTGATTATCCGGCCAAAGAAGGATGGCGATGGTGAGAGGACATTCCAAATTGGGCCAATCGTCACCAATGGGATTCAAACGCCAAAGTAAGTTTTCTTTCTCCCCCTTATCTCATTTATCTTCACGCAATAATGCTGAATTTTTTCCATTACTCATAGAACAAAACCCCCCAAATCCCCCCGACAAGACTCTCCCTTTCCTAGTTTGCCTCGCAAGAAAACCCCGCGGCAACCCACTCCAGGCCCAAGTGGCACCCGATGGTCAGAGGAATTATTCCGTGGTAAGCAGCCAAAGTTTCATTTCATTTTCACTTTCACTTTCGAGTCAAGTTAACTGACTCTTACTCCTTTTTTAGAACCCTCCCGAACCAAAGAGCCACCTATTCCTGGCCTGAGTCCATCCTCCCAACCACCTGAGGACCATACGACTTGTGAGCCAGAACCTGAGGTGGCTCCTACGCAATCCACGGAGGAACCTTTTGGTAAGTCCCAATTTCGATTTTTTAACTCTACTAAACTTTTCGTCACCCCTCCTTCAACCATCTCCAGCTTGTCCTGCCACTCCCTGCTCCATAATTATCATCAATGATACGCCCATTGGATCCCCCCCTCCCCCAACTTGCCCAACTTCGCATTCTGTCCCCCCTCCCCAGAGATCCCTTCCAGCTCCCCCGAGAACCCCAACGCCTCCTCCCCCTGGTGCAAAGCCCCTCTCATTCCCAAAATGACGCTCGCCAGGAATTCACTGAATTACGACCGACTTTGATGATTCCTTGAGCCATTGTTCACGAATCGATGAACCAAATCTTGTTGGAGCATCGCCGCTTGCTCCACATGATTCCTTTCGTGGATGTAACTCATCGAAATGAGATGCACCGGGAATTCCAGGAGGAACTAAACTCCCTCCTTGCCCAGGTACTGGAGGCTTATCCAAAGGAGAACATCACCGGGATAGTCTCGAAATAGTTAGAAAAATAAAAAAATTTAAAAAAATCTCATTATTTCCTCTTTTTATTATTTGTAATACTTTCTTTCAAATAAAGTATTTGTATCCAATGATTGTTATTTTCCATTTCTATTACATTCTTTGCTCACGTGAAATTATATTTTCCTCAATGGTTCAAATATCCTATTGCGTGAGAAAAATTTTTATAACTGCCCCACCAAAAGTTTGAGTGAGTATTTGTTTGTGTGACCCTCTTTTGCCAAAAATGCGCCAATAGTTTCCATTACCGTCTGCTATATTTTCTTCTTCCATGGTTTAGAGCCATATCAAATCTTAACTGTAAAAAAGCGGGAGGTTCCCGCATGTGAGCAAGCCACTCCAGATTCGTGAGACATTGCCTTTCCTATTGTCAGGATGATACTATGATAAAGGTATAACTAGGCTAATTACAACTTTAACTGTGTATGTGACACGGTAGAAAATGATTTAAAAAAGATTTATAAGGGTTTTATGATAAAATAAAAGGGTTCTACTATTGAGGAATAGTGGTGGTGAGCGCTATTGAGAACCCTGGGTGCAGGCTTTATCTGTTGGATTACAATAATAGAGTCTACAATAATTAAGATTATAATTATACCTGATTATTAACCAAGAGTAAAACTGTTTTTGACAGTTTACTACGTAGGTTATTCAAGAGCAGGATGAGGAAAGGGTTTTGGCTGTGAAAAGCCCTCCTTTTATCCTGAAATTGAGGTGGAAAGGCTGCTAGACCTTTCCACGTAGAGGAAGTGAAGATTTTTCACTCTCCAGGACAGGCTTGTGGTTTGCAAACAGCCTGTATACCCTGTATTGGGCTCAGATGTGGTTTTGAAACCACATCTGGGCAGTTTTCACCAATACAGGGTGAAAATTTTCATCTGGGGACCTCACAGCCTGATTCTGACGTGTATGACGCGTAGAATGCTGTACAGAAACTGTATGGGACCCCAGTATTGACTGAGATATGAGGTATTGAAGTAAAAACATGCTTCTTCGTCTATTTGACACCTCATATTCATGGTTATGGGATATTATCCCATGGTAAGGCTGTATCTGACAGCAGGTGGGATTTTGACCTTAAAATGGTCATAACTTTGTCAGTTTTTGAGATATCAAGCTCAAAGTTGGTTCATTGAATAGCCCTGTATGCGCTCTACACAATGATACCCAACTTGACATGGTTATCATTAAATATGACAAAGCTATCCCATGTACAAGTATTTTTGTATATTGGCGTGGTCTGGTCAAAAGCTGTATTAAGCTTGTTTGGCCCATAACTTCTGTTGTAGTTGAGTTATGAGGAAATGGATGGCACCATCAGATAGCCCTGATTGTGCTCTTTCCAAAAAGACCCCACTTTAAGTATCTCACACTAAAACTGTAAAAGTTAGATGAGAGGTGAATGTTTTGTTCACCCTTATTTGGTCTGAATTTGACCATAACTCAAGTAATACTGGTGCTAGCTCAGTTTGGCTGGCACCATTGGATAGCCCTGGTTTAGAGCTTCATTTTGAATACCCATTTGATGGGGTTAAGCCTCTCCTTCTAGATTTTAGATGAGAGGTGAAAATTAAGGTTTATGCTCAGCAATGACTTTGAGCAGGAATAACTTTGTTATTTCTTGTCCTATGGTGATGGGACTTATATTTTCAGAAAGGGGTGAGTTTCCTCTTTCTTTTGATACCTTCTGAGCTAATTTGGCTCAGCTCCATGTTTTGGTGGTATCTTGGCTATACCATTTGTTTATGGTATTTTGGCTGTCATGCTTGTGCTCTGGTTTTGAGTCACAGGCTGACATACCCTCCCTCTAAAAAAGGCTCATCCTTGATGAGACTGTTCAGTCCTCCTAGAGGCTCTGAATCTCCTTAAACGAAGGTTCCCATCTGGTATGGCATCCTCTGCCAACCATTTGTCTTTGTCAGCTGTCTGGTTCTTGAATCTGACTAGATATTGTCTCTGATCTTTCCCATTAAGTCTGATTTTTCTGGCCCTGATGATTTTACTCACAGGTCCAGGAGAGTCTTCTACTTCCACTATTTCTGGTGGAGTGGTGTTCTTCTTCCTGGAGGGGAATTTATCCTCCTCTGTTTGGAAGTATGGTTTCACCAGGCTCACTGGGAAGACTGGGTGTTTCCTAGAAAATTCCTCAGTGAGCTTGACCTCTACTGCATTCTTCCCTATCAACTTAATGATAGTGAAGGGCCCTACAAATGAGTCTCTCATTTTCTTGGGTCCTTTGAGATTGTTAAAGTTCAGTGTAAACACTAACACCTGGTCCCCTTCCTTGAAGTCAGGTTCCATATGTGATTTGTCCCACCTTTGCTTATTATACTCTTTGGCCTCAGCTATGCATTTGGCAGCAGTATCACAGGCTTTCTTCCACATATCATGGAAGTCTTTGGCTGTGGGGTGGATGGTCAGAAGGTTTTTCTTCAAGTGATCCACAGGTAACATGGGATTCCACCCTTTCTCTACCAGTGCAGGTGTTTTTCCTGTAGTAGAGTGTTGGCTTGTGTTATAAGCCAGTTGGACTGCTGGTAAGAGGGTGACCCAATCATGGGTATATCCCTCATGGTCCTTGTATTCCATGCCATAGGCACAGAACCTCCTGAGGATGTCCTCCATTGTTTGGATCATCCTCTCAGCTAGGCCATCTGTTTGTGGATGGTAAGCTGTGGAAAAAGCAAGCTTGGTGCCTAGCATGTCATATAAATTGGTCCAAAATTCAGATGTGAATTTTGGGTCCCTATCACTAATTATGATCTTAGGGACTCCACAGGTGGATATGATGTTATTCCAAAATAACAGAGCAGTGTCCATGGCTGTGTCCTCTTTATGGCATGGTAGACATCTCATGCTCTTGCTGAACCTATCAACTATGATTAGGCAGGCATTGTAGTTTTCTTTGCCTCCTGGGACAAGTCCTGTGACCCAGTCCATGTTGATGGTTTCCCATGGGTGTTTGGGTTCTTCTATGTGTTGAAGTAACCCATATTTCTTCCCATGTTTTCTATTTGCCTTTTGGCATCTTTCACAAGTGTTGATGTATTCACTCAACTCTTGCTCCCACTTGGGCCACCAAGCTGTGCTTGCTACCCTCTCTTTAGTCCTGTCCTCACTCATGTGTCCCATATAGGGGCAATCATGGCATTCCTGCAGGATTAAAGAGATGTGGTTTCTGTCTATCACTGTGAGTGCACTGGTGTGCTTTTCTCTGTGATAAATCAGGCCATCTATAAGGAAGAATTTATTGTCCTTATAGGCCCTCAACCAGGGTTCCTCCAGCTGGGTTTCCAGTTCTGGGCTCCTGTATTTTTGTTGAAGGAGTTGGAGTAGTATGCTACACTGTTTGTGTTTACCATAAGATTTCAGTACTGCATTGAAAAATTCATTGTGCAGTTCTGAGGAACTTATTCCCAGTATGGGGGTTTCTGTCCCTTCTGAATCAGTGTTTCCACTGTCAAGGGTACCACTCCCTGGTGCCCATTCAGAGAATCTGAAGTTCTTCTTCCTGTCTATTTCCATAAATTGGATAGGAATTTTTGGGGCAACTTCAGGGTCATAAGCTGGATTGCTTTTGACATTGTCCAGTGGCCATCTGCTAAGGCCATCTGCATTGGTATTGCTTTTACCTTCCTTGTATATGATGGTCATGCTCCCTCTATACTCCTGGATGGCTATTTGCCATCTCAGCATGTGTCTATTGGTAGTCTTCATGTTTAGTAAAGACTTCAAGGCTGTGCAGTCTGTGTAGACTTCAAAGACTGCACCCTCCAAATAATAATGGAGTTTTTCTAGAGCCCAGACTAGACATAGACATTCTGTCTGGGTGGCCCCATACCTGGCTTCTGAATCTTTCAGCTGCCTGGAGATGTAACATATTACACCTTCTCTTGGTTCACCATCCACAATTTGTCTTTGGTGAAGGGCTGTTCCTAGGCCTTGACTGCATGCTGCATCTATATATAACTTGAATGGTAGTTCAAAGTCAGGTAAGATAAGCACAGGTGCATTAGTGAGTTCATATTTGATCCTCTCATATGCATCCCTTCTTTCCTTGGTAATTTCAAAAACTACATCCTTTGAGCATAACTTGTATAAACTACTAGTTATGTGGGCAAAGTTTTTGATGTGGTTTCTATAGTAGCTGGCAAACCCAAGGAAAGATTGCATCTCTTTGATGTTCTTTGGTACTGGCTTTTGCAGTACTGCTGCTACTTTGTTCTGGTCAATTGCCAGACTAAGGCCTGAGACTTTATGTCCCAGAGCTAGTAGCTCTTGTTGGCCAAAATTACACTTTTTAAGTGAAATTTTCAGATTGATGGGTGTACATTTACTTAGCACTCTGTCTATGTATTGTACATGGTCTTCCCATGTCTCTGAGTATATAATGATATCATCAATATATACTACCATCCAGCCTTCCATTATTTCTTCTTGAAATATGGTGTCCATCATCCTTTGGAAGTGGGCTGGTGCATTCTTGATGCCAAATGGCATCCTGGTGTACTCATATATGCGCATATGGCATATAATTCTGAGTAATTTCATGGAGTTTGGTTTAACTCCATTTTGGTGGAAGCCCTTCATACAATCCATCTTGGTTATGTATTTGGCTTTGGCCAATTTATCCAAGGCATGAGGTATCCTTGGTACGGGATACCTGTCTGCTTTTGTGTAGTTGTTCAGGGCTCTGAAGTCTCCACACAATCTAGACTTGCCATCATGCCAGGTGATTAGGACAGGAGTGGTGATTTCCACTATTTCATTATGTCCAATCTTCCTAATGACATCCATGTCCAGGAGTTCATTGATATGTTTCTCAATCTCTTTCCTGGTCTCCAGACTTGCTGGGTAAGGAGGTCTCCTTAACATGGGTGGATAAGGCCTTTCCACATCCAGATATAGTTCTATATCATGGCCTTTGATCTTGCCTAATGATTCTTCACCAATGGCAAATGCTGGTCTATTCTTCCTCAGCATCTTCAGTAAACTTAGTTTTTGTTTACTGGTGAGGGTAGTGCTAAACTGTCCCTCTCTGAATTCTTTCAGAAGTTCTTCCAGTGGGTCCTGAGAAGATATCTGGTATATATCAAGAGAAAATTTCTTTTCCTTGTTAGTACCAATGGTAATATGCCTGTTTTTACTATTGTAAATATCTATGCCATACATCCTCTGGTAATCTGTTCCCAGTAAAAACCCTTGGATGTGGGCATCTTCAAGCACTACAAAATCTGGGTTGAGTCTGATATTACCTTTCCTGTGGGGTATGATTATCTCTTTGATAATTGTCCCAATAGAGGTCATCTTTCCAGATGCACTCTTAAAGTTCTTTGCCCTGGTGGGCAAGAGTTCTTTTTCCCAGTTTGGAAAGTGGTTATCCAGATAATTTCTGGCCACTATGGAGCAGTGTGCTCCACTGTCAATGATCAGTGGGTGCTGAGCATTGTCAATACATACAGTCATTTTTGTGGCTGTTCCATGTATATATGCCATTCCTTTGGTTGGTGTGACTAGGAATGTTTGTGCATCTTGTGTGTGTTTACACAAGTTCTTGTTGGCAGTGTCTTGTGGCATGCCTGCTTCCAACTGTATATCCTGGATTTCTAGTGGGGTTTCCTCTTGGTATTCCACTAGAAATTCCTCTCTTGGGTCTTGATCCTCATCAGATGGTTCTCTGATGGCATCTCCCATAGAGTCTGATTCAGAATCCTCTGTTGGGGGTTCTTCTTCAGGGACTTTCTCTATAGCATAGACTTTCCTCTTTGCTTTGGGACAGTTGTTGGCATAGTGGTCTGTTGAACCACAATTGTGACAAGAATTCTTTTTCTTTGCCACTTCTGCCACTCTTTCTCTGGGTTTGTCTTTAAACTCCACCCTGAAAGGCTGTTTCTCTTTGAAACTGTTGCTTCTATATGGGGTGAATTTCCCTATATTAGTCCTTTTCCTTATGTCTTGTAAGGTATTGGCTATATCATCTAGAGTGCAATTTTGGTTGCATCTGCACTTTACTGCATGCTCTAGTTCTCCTGGCAGTTGTGTCAGAAGTTTATGATTCCTCATTTGAATGTTCATTTGAGGATCAATGGCTTTAAGTCTTTTAGACTGTCTAAGACACCACTCATATGGATCTTTGTCCACAGAGTATTTGTCATTTTCAAATGACATGGTCTTTTGCCATATCCAAGTTCCATTACTGTACTTTTGGATTATTTGACTCTTCCACCATGGCCAATTTCTTCTTCCATGGATTTCTTTCATTTCTGTGTACCATATACTTGCATGACCTTTAAATGCAGTATTCAGTCTAGCAGTAATCCAGTAATCTGGTATGCGTGGTACATCAATGAAGAGTCCATCAATATAATCTATGAGTTCCATATGATCATATTCTCCTGATCCAGAGAATCTGGGCCAGCTTGAGGCCTCAGGAATCTGTTTCAAGGCTTCCTTCTCTGAATAAGACATGCCATCTCCATCCTGGTATTGTGATGGAGATCTTGCCTTATTCAACAACATGGCATCTGGTTTGATGTCATCTGGTTGATATGGATTCTCCATAGCTTGGCCTTGTGGTTGGGGCTTTAAGCTATGGTAGGCATCAAACAATTTGTTGATGTCTTGGGCCAGACACTCCCTGTCCCTGCTACTATGGTGTTGTTCTTCAGAGACTTGGTTCAGTCTCTTGTTGGTTTCTTCAGAGGCTTTGCTCAGTTGAGCATATCCTTCCTGAAGGTTTTTAACTATCTGCTCCAATGAGGCTTGAGTTTTTCTCATCCTCTCTTGGGCAGCTGCAAATTCTGTAGCCTGCTTTGCAGATTGCTCAGCATATTGGGACATTTGTAACCACAGTGTGTCACTGTTGATGTTACTCTCAGATGTGATAATGTTATTTTCAGTCTGAGTGGGGATAATGTTTCTATTACTAGGACTACTGATTCTAGAGTGGTTTACAACTACTTCTGGTTCTTGTGTACTTCTTTTACCAAATCTAACAGCTTCTGGATCATGGAGTCTGACTCTTTCCTCCTCTGGTTGAAGGAGGCTTTGTTCTTGCCCTTGTTGCCTTGTCTTCTCCTGGAAACTTCCTGGAATTGTGAAGAATGGTGACTCTTGGCCACTGATCTTCTGGTTTCTGAATGGTGTGAAGCCACTGGAGAGCTGATTTGGCATGCTCCTTGTGAACCTGAAGGAATCTGAGTAGGCCCTGTCTGGGTTAACTGTTCTTCTATAGCTTGGATAGTGGCTTGATTCTCCCTTATCCTCTGTGCCCTTGCCTCCAGGAGTCTGTGCTGCCTGGTAGGATTCCAACCCTTGGTGATTACCATAAGGTCTTTGAAGTCTATCTCTTTGAGACAGATCTTCTGGCAACTTGATCCCAGTTCTGCCCAGTGAGTTGCTAGGTTGAACCTCTTGTTGTCCATGCTCCATTGAAACAAATCTTTGAGGAGTTGGTGGATTTGAAGAACTTGATCCATATCCTTCCAGTCCTCTGGTTTGAGGTTTCTGTTAAATTGAAGTGTGAATGGCAAGGTTGATATTATCTCCCTCATTGTTTTGCCATCCACCACTGTGTCCAATGTGTCTTCTTTCAGGTCTTCTGGTTCTAGACATTCCTGCTCTATCCTCTGGCTGGTTCCTTTGGAAGCCAAGGTCTCTGAGGTATGCAGGGGACATATCAGTGTTTGCAAGCAGTCAAAAACTTTATGTTCTTAGGGTATTTACCTTTGACTGTGCCTTGTACAAATTTGTTATCTGCTGATTTGGGCAGTTTGCCTTTGGAGGTTACAACTGGGTTAATAATTGTAATCTTCCCTGTGCAAGTGGTTAAGGTTGGTTTACCTTGTATTGAAGCAGAGTTTTGTGGTTTTCTACTCCTCTGAGTGGCTATTGGTGTCCACTTCTTGGCTGTAATGAGGCCTTCACTAAGCCTTTTTCCTTTACCCTTGCTGCCCTCTGGTTCTGAGGGTGTCACTGGTGTGTTGGCCTGTGACTGGGTTTCAAGTGGGATGTAGTTTTCTTCCACTGAATCAAGACAGGAAAAAGAGGGCTTATGTCAGTTAAGACTTCTTAAAAGGCTGGTTTTGCACATCTAAGAATGGCCTCTGGGCTTGTATATTATTACAATATGCCCTTGTATGATGAAGGTGTAATTGAATTAACAATTTCACGTCAAAAATACAGCTTATGGTGCCCTGTCACACTGTTTGTGTGCCAGTATCCCACAGATACACTTGTGGTTTGCAAGTGTGCTCTGTAAAAGTGGTTTGTATACAAGTGTTATTGAAGTAACAATACACTTGACCACGCCTCAACTGATGGTTTTTCAGTCAGAGGTGTCCTTATTCAGTCAAGAATACAGGACTGTATTGATGGCTTATGTGTTTTTATATACAAAACATGCCAAAAATAATCAAATTCAGTGGGTATTAGCCACGTGAATAATACTCTTTAGAATATGAGTATGTATAAAAAGAATAAATATATATAATATATATATTTAAACAAATAAATTACGCCTAAAAAAGATAAAAACAATGGTTAATAAGTCATAAAAAAGAGAAAAGACTTGTAAGGTCCAAAAAGTCAAAAAAAACACGGCCAGGCCCCCAAAATGTCAGGATGATACTATGATAAAGGTATAACTAGGCTAATTACAACTTTAACTGTGTATGTGACACGGTAGAAAATGATTTAAAAAAGATTTATAAGGGTTTTATGATAAAATAAAAGGGTTCTACTATTGAGGAATAGTGGTGGTGAGCGCTATTGAGAACCCTGGGTGCAGGCTTTATCTGTTGGATTACAATAATAGAGTCTACAATAATTAAGATTATAATTATACCTGATTATTAACCAAGAGTAAAGCTGTTTTTGACAGTTTACTACGTAGGTTATTCAAGAGCAGGATGAGGAAAGGGTTTTGGCTGTGAAAAGCCCTCCTTTTATCCTGAAATTGAGGTGGAAAGGCTGCTAGACCTTTCCACGTAGAGGAAGTGAAGATTTTTCACTCTCCAGGACAGGCTTGTGGTTTGCAAACAGCCTGTATACCCTGTATTGGGCTCAGATGTGGTTTTGAAACCACATCTGGGCAGTTTTCACCAATACAGGGTGAAAATTTTCATCTGGGGACCTCACAGCCTGATTCTGACGTGTATGACGCGTAGAATGCTGTACAGAAACTGTATGGGACCCCAGTATTGACTGAGATATGAGGTATTGAAGTAAAAACATGCTTCTTCGTCTATTTGACACCTCATATTCATGGTTATGGGATATTATCCCATGGTAAGGCTGTATCTGACAGCAGGTGGGATTTTGACCTTAAAATGGTCATAACTTTGTCAGTTTTTGAGATATCAAGCTCAAAGTTGGTTCATTGAATAGCCCTGTATGCGCTCTACACAATGATACCCAACTTGACATGGTTATCATTAAATATGACAAAGCTATCCCATGTACAAGTATTTTTGTATATTGGCGTGGTCTGGTCAAAAGCTGTATTAAGCTTGTTTGGCCCATAACTTCTGTTGTAGTTGAGTTATGAGGAAATGGATGGCACCATCAGATAGCCCTGATTGTGCTCTTTCCAAAAAGACCCCACTTTAAGTATCTCACACTAAAACTGTAAAAGTTAGATGGGAGGTGAATGTTTTGTTCACCCTTATTTGGTCTGAATTTGACCCTAACTCAAGTAATACTGGTGCTAGCTCATTTTGGCTGGCACCATTGGATAGCCCTGGTTTAGAGCTTCATTTTGAATACCCATTTGATGGGGTTAAGCCTCTCCTTCTAGATTTTAGATGAGAGGTGAAAATTAAGGTTTATGCTCAGCAATGACTTTGAGCAGGAATAACTTTGTTATTTCTTGTCCTATGGTGATGGGACTTATATTTTCAGAAAGGGGTGAGTTTCCTCTTTCTTTTGATACCTTCTGAGCTAATTTGGCTCAGCTCCATGTTTTGGTGGTATCTTGGCTATACCATTGGTTTATGGTATTTTGGCTGTCATGCTTGTGCTCTGGTTTTGAGTCACAGGCTGACACCTATGGTCACATGCTATTAATCTTAGTCATGTATTGAATTGTTTAAATTGTTGGGAACCTTCACAAGTGTAAGGATTGGCGTGTGAGTTGTTAGGAGCCTTCACAGGCGTAAGAATTGGGGTGTGAATTGTTGGGAGCCTGCACAGGTGTAAGGATTGGCGTGTGAATTGTTGGGAGCCTGCACAGGCGTAAGAAATTGTCAGCATTGTTGGAAACCTTCACAAGCATAAGGATTGGCGTGTGAATCGTTGGAAGCCTGTACAGGCGTAAGGAATTCTTAGCATTTTTGGGAGCCTTCACAAGCGTAAGCATTGGCATGTGAATTTTTGGGAGCCTGAACAGGCGTAAGGATGGGCGTGTGAATTGTTGGGAGCCTGCACGGGCGTAAGAATTGTCGGGATCCTGCACAGTTGTAAGAAATTTTTAGCATTGTGGGGAACCTTCACAAGCATAAGGATTGGCATGTGAATCGTCGGAAGCCTGTACAGGCGTAAGGAATTTTTAGCATTTTTGGGAACCTTCACAAGCGTAAGGATTGGCGTGTGAATTGTTGGGAGCCTTTACAGGCGTAAGGATTGCCATGTGAGTTGTCGGGAACCTGCACAGGCGTAAGGATTGGCGTGTGAAGCGTTGGCAGCCCGCATAGGCGTAAGGAACTTTTAGCATTGTCGGAACCTGCACAAGCATAAGGATTTGCGTGTGAAGCATTGGCATCCTGGACAAGAGCAACAAACCAGGATATATGTATGATGGCATGCCACCGTACATAATCCACTTCACCCCTTTTTCATGTGAGACACCCCATCTCCCGCACTTGAAACCATCCAATCCTGGTGTATATTGTCCTCTGCCTTACCCCACCATTATAAACACACATGCAAATCTCCTCATTCTTTGAATTGGCATGAGATTTTATTACCATCCCTGATTTGATAGCCCGCTCTCTCGCCAATCTCATAATAGCCATGGCTTTTTTGCCACATTTTTTTTGATAACCTGCTTGAGCATTGTGCAGACATACCCACTAGTGTTGTGCTTTCATTGTCCTGTGCTGGATCAGTATAATGAGCAAATGTACTACTGGCCCGCACTACCTGAATGAGGCCATGACATGTGGATAGATCAATCCAAAAATGCTCATTTGGGAAAATCAATTTTCCCCCTCTACACTGCTTTGACACATCTCTTTGAATTGGGCAAGTCCACTTATCAGCTTGAAACCACCATCCCGAAGCATACAGCGATACATCCTTATCAAGGTGAGGTGAGTTTTTGAATCCATTCATGGTGAAAGTGAGTGTGGAAGCAAACTTGCATGCACCCTGATTTGCGGGAATATTGCCTTCATAGTTGACTTGATCAAAAGACGGAACCCCCAATGAGCTGTAGCAATTTTGAATCTTCTCAAATAAATTATCCCTAACATATCGTAAGGATTGACCTAGAATGCAATCCACCGAGGTAAGATTGGCACCTCAGTTCCGCCATTCATCTTTTGCATTTTCAATTTTCCCAACACTTCCATACAGACCAAATTGTTCATTCTTCGTGCTGCATTTGCACCACCCAATTGCAAACATAAATCCCTTCAGTAATGCTCCATTTGTTGCAATTGGGTCGGTGAATCTCTTTTTGCGAAATAAGAATTGTGATAATTCATCCCATTGATTGACCTTGACTTCACTCATTGTTGTGAATGGTTGGAATTCAACAAGGGCAATGAGTAATCCGGTTGAAGAGAAAATTGCCACATGGCCAAAGTAAAGGCGTTTGATCTGATTGACATCCACAACCCTCCGAATTTCACTTGGGGTGATATTTGCTGATACTGGCATTGATATTTGTGCTGTTGGGCGAGAGGAGGAAAACAGCCTATTCATTCAGGTTGCTTTGTGCTCATTTGTCTTTCGGGATCTCCCAATATTCCTGAGTGGTTGAGGGATCACTATGTGTTGAAGCAGACAAGATATCAGATACTTCTTCCTGCCATTTGAAGCTATAGAGTTTTGAGTCCAGAATGGTTCCCAAAGCCTAAAGAGCTTTCTTTGGCAGACATCCTTTGACTTCCCTGTTCAAGCCCACATGACATTGGCACAATCTGAACCGAGTAAAGCCAATGTTCTTCCGTGGGGCCCAATGAGGGTTCCACATAAATGTGGAAGCATATATATATATCTATATATATACACTGAGATTAAGTGAGAAACTCACACTTTCCTTCCTCAGCCCGGCGCTTTCTTGTAAGCTCCCTTTTACGCTCTTTTTCTTTTTTTGTGAATGGCATGCTTGCAGCAGCAAATGAAATGAAACCAAATGATTTCTGATTTATTAATATCACCTAAATTGAATTGCGGTCGATGAATCATTTTTTAATTGCGGCTAAAAAGAAAGATCACACCTGACGTTTGCAAATTTGGGATCTCAAATACCGGAACCTGAAAATTGCAGTGGATAGTGCATTATTCAATTTGACATATTGATATTCCCATGCACTCACTTTCCAATCCAACCATTTGGAATATCGCAAGCACATGCAAATGCAATATGCATCCTGCTGCCGATCCCTAGTTATCCTAGTCCTCTTGAAAGACACAGGAACATTTGGCCTATTATGGGCTGACGGGAAGTGATAAACGCAACCTCCCGCAATGTCCCCGCGTGTGCTACTCACGCGCACAACTTCCTGACTCAGCTTGCGTCTTGTTGGAGTCTTTTCAATGATGTACGGAGGCATGCCACCGTACAATTACTATTGGTATTCAGACTGTGGCATCCGGGCAGTAGTAAGATAGGAAGTCATGATTATTAAATTCATAAATAACTTTGCAAAATTCAATTGAAATCTATCTAGTACAAAGCTACTCTAAAACAGGTCAATCCTGGTTGTGAGTTTAGCTGACCTGGGTACAGTCAAGGTGATCTCATCACTTGAGCCAAGACCGCGCTTTGCGACCCAGGCATCACCAAAGTCTAATACTAAGCATCGTGCAAATTCAAATCTAAGAGGTACAGTGGGGTTAAAAGACTCTGATGAGAAGAAACTTTTATTCAGTAAATTACATATATACTTATTAGTACGTAGCCCCACTGGCTCCACTAGATTTTTACCCTCTGAACGTTTTTTGGAAATGTCAATTAGTGATAAAGCCCCTTTAACTGATCTTGTTCTCCAGTCATCTGAGCATACCATCAAACCACGAATCCCTGCCGCACAGAATGCCGCTAATATACCATAGAAAATTCGATTTATTCCAAGATTCTTGTGACATGTCAAAAGATCTTTGATGGCCTCATTTTTCTTTGAGTTCGTGAGTTTGCCTTTGATTCCATTAACTTTGAGCTTTGTATGTGCACGCACCATGTTGTACGCAATCATCAAATGGATAACTGTATCCATTAGATCCTCCAGGTTCTTGTGCGGCTTTGTGGATATCTCATTGTCAGCCCCGCCACCTTCAATGCTGAGTTGGGTTGCACGTTGCTTCAATTTCCTCAAGCAGGATGCAAGGTATTCAACTGCTCCCTGTTTGAGTCCAAGAGGATCGGTCGAATTTGATGTTGGTGCAACATATGGTTTGGGTGCAATGACATTGTATGAGACTAAACTAATGGATTCAAACATAAAATTTGCCCAAAAATGTTTAACTGGATTGGCGGGGTAAAGAAGGCTCTGAACCATTTTGAAGAAGGAGTGTTCAGATTTTGGGAGATTCTCTGGAGGTTTAGCTGATTCCTTCATCAATTTGAGATTCCAAATGTTCTGATCAAAAAACGCTTCTGTTTCTGTTGGCTTAAAAAAATCTAACCCTGTATATTGCAATTTATATCAGAATTCAACAGCCAATAATCATGTATCATGCACAAAGATAAAACTCACCTGCCATATCAAGGTCCTCCAGCCAGGCTGACATTTTAAGCTCTCGGTTACTGATCACCTTAATACCAACGGGCAGGAATGTATGAGCATCCTTTGTGTAAGGTTTGAATATGAAACAATAAGTAAAAATTACTAATATTTCACTTATTGTACTATGAATGTCCTTATAAGTGAAATAAATAAGATAAAAATAATTATAATAATAAAGAATTATTATAATTATGACGTAAAAATAATTATATTATCAATTAAAAATGATAATATAATTTATATTATACAATATAATATAATAAAATAAATCTATTAATATAAAATAATTAATACATTTAATAGCAATTTATTATTGTTACAAACAAATAATAAAGACGTAAAAATTGTTTTTTATTAATAAAAAAAAATTAATAACAATAATATTACCAATATTATAGTTATAAATTAATATAAATACTATTTATATTAATTAAAGAATTATTAAAGTAATAATAAAGAGAGAATTATTATAATAAGAAAAAATAACCTACTTTTAATACTTGATATAATAATTGTGAGATATTTTATGCCACATAATGTAAATACAACTTATCTAAATTGTATTTACAATAAAAAATAGAGAAAATTACAAATATTCTTGATTTTTACGTGGAAATGAGTTTTCACAGAGATTTTTAACAAAAACAATTAAAAAAATGATTTAATCATGTCAAAACTGATGATTATAATAAGATTATCTTTGTTCTTTAATAATATAAGAGTTTTATATATAAAGAATAAAGATATTACCTTTTTAATTGTATTGATTTAATGTTTTTTATGCGTCTGAGGGGAAAACAGAGCAAAAGGAGCTCTATTTATATTAAATACCTGCCTCCTAGAGATCAACAGGCTTCTAGTGGACGTGTATTGATCATATCCACTGGAATTGATCAATATTTTAAGGTTTGGTGATGATTACATCATTATTACGCCATTATTTAGAGTTATCACTATAACTCTAAGTTTGATGACATCAAAGGCTTGGTAGAACCCCAAAATTTGTAGATTTTATTAGTTTTAATCATAAAGTAATAGTATTCACCAATTGTATCACTCATATGACTGTTAAACTTAATTTAAGGTTACAGTGAGTGATCATAAATGATCAAATTAAGCTCAAACTTTGATCCTTAATAACTTTTAAGATTTACACGCTACAGAATCTCAGAGAGTGAATTCTAATAGCTTGGCATAACTTTATTATGCTTCCAAGAGCATTTCATTACATCATCAAAACTCTATTTTTGATGATTTTTCTTGTAACTCATCTTTTCTGTCGAAATTTAATATTTTAAACTTCAAACTATGATTTCAAGGGGTTATACCTTGAATATTATAATAAAAGATACATAATTCTTCATGAATGAACTAGTAGAATCCAACTGTCTACCTTCTTTAAGCTTGGACCACTTTCACAACAAAGTAGTCAACAGCTCTGTTGATTTTAATCAATAATTCCTTACAGGTTTCAACCTTGTTTATAACTTGTGAAATAAACTTCATTTCTGTATTTCCACAGTAATTATGTGATGGCTTTTTTTTGGTTCATCACTCTATCATGCATATTTCAAGAGATATTTGCTAAAATCCTTGAATATATGTGTTGACCAAAAAAGTGCATATATTCAGGTTAATTCCTTAAGTATTGATTTTGAAGCTTAGCTTCTTAATTTTTTTATGTTGACTTTTATGGAGAATCCAATGGTACCATTTATTTTACATGTTGTTTCATTGGTCTTTGAAATAAATAAGGATTTGTGTTTTTATAAGGTATTATTACTTATAACTTATTAAATATTGACTTTACAGATATGCCATAAAAATGGTATATGTGTATTTTACCATGGGGAATCCAATGGTATAATTTATTTCACATATTTATTCATTGGTTTTTAATTTAAACCAAGTTTTATGCCAATTTATGGTATTTTTGTAGTTTTAAGGTAATTATTTTGAATGTATAATTATATTAAATATTTCTTGTGACCTTTTTTGGGTATGTGGTCATATCACAAAGGTTCACACTTTGTTGGTAAATTGTCCCATCCATTTTTTTAAATACTATTGATATTATCAAGCCCCCTTTTCCATGATTGTTGAGTAATATTGGAATGATAATTCAAAATGCCTGCAAACTCTTCCATGTGGAATACAAATATTCCTTGAAAATTACCAGACAATGACACTTTGGGCTCAGGGTCAGGAATTATATCAGTCATATCTTGTCCCATTGTATCATGTTTAATTGTCTCCCTTTCTTGAAAGGCTTGAAAATTCCAAGGAGAGGCGGGAGGGGTTTCATCATGGATTGTTTCATTGGCTATCGGGGGGCTTTCAGGATGTGGAGCTTCATCATGGATTGTTTCATTGAGTATGGGGGGGGTTCTGTATGCGGAGGTTCATTATCAATATGGTCCCCTTAACATTGATCATTTCATCACCTTGATCCCAAGAATCCTTTGCAGCTTCAAAGGTACGGCGTTTTTTGTTTTTTTTTTTGGTTGCATGTATATTTGGTCTTTTTCCTAATCCTTTGCCTGGAAATCCAATTACGACTTGAGATCCTTCAGGTAGAGATTCTCCCACCTCCACACCTGCCCATATATTGTAAGCAGCTATTTTTATCAATTTTCTTTTGAATTAGTAATGGACTTACAGTTGAAATCCATTTTGAGCAGGCTCATGGCTTCAGCAATCTTTTGACGCACATAATCAGGAATTTTACTATCATTTTGAATTTTTTCGAGCCTTGGGATTGTTTGAGAAATGTTGAAGACTAATTGCTCCTTGGATATAGTTTCCACCTCCCCACTGAAAATTACATCATCTTGCCCATCATCTTCTGTCGGTGCACAAGGTTCAACAGTCTTTTCCTTCTCATAACTTTTAAAATTTGGTTTCCCAGAGCTTGGAGGCTGACCTAAAATAGAGGTTATGACACAATATCAGGTTTTGAGAGATTAGAAATATTCAAGATGGATGCATACTCACATTCTGGAAGAGCTGGTGGATCTTGATTATCTTCATGTGACTGGCTCTCTACTTCAATTCCTAATTCACGACTACTGGCCATATCAGAGATTTCACTTCCACTCTCTGGGGCTGAAGTTGGTTGTTCATTGAATTCAGTTGAGTTTCCCGGGGTTTGGGCCATAGCGGAGGTAGTTTATTAAGCAAATAGATGGTGACGAGTTGATTGATAACCCGATTGAAGATTGTAGAAAAAAAAAGATGGAAATTGAAGAAAAAAGGTGGAAGTAAAATAAGTTTAAAATAATTGATTCTTTTTGAGGTGATATTGGAGAATTTTGGCAAGTTTGAAAGAATTTAAATATCAATTTAAAGCAGTTTAATAGTTATTGAATATTCTAGAAAAAATATATTTTACAACCACAAGCTGACCAAAATAAACCTGCGCATCAACAGACTTGGTACCTTCTATTGAAATTGTATTGCATTTGGAAAAGATGATTTGTTGGGAAATTCAAGCAGGTTATGTGTTGCAAATTATTTCATATCATTCAAATGAAATCACTTCCCTGTGAGACATCTAATAAAGTTGACTAGTGATAAACCTACTAAAGTCAACTTTTGAACTATTCAACACTCATGAGGTAAGGACTAAGCAAAGTGTTCCATTTGAATGATGTGAAATAAAATGGTTTTGTCGGCAGAACAGGAGACACAATTCTTGTCTTAAATAGTCCACTTATTAGGTTTTAATTTGTGAGTCTCATTATTTAAACCCTAACCACAACATTGTGAATATACTCACCAATTTCCCCTTAGGTCCTGTTGGCAGAGAAGGCCACTCAGCATATTTTGCCGGTTGCGTTCATCGTGTACGCCAACAAGCCACCATACACTATGCATGTAGTACGGAAGCATAAGGATAAGTGGTGTCGGGAGCATGTTGGGAGGGCACTCGGTGAGGGTAAGGATGGAAGCAGTGTTGGGAGCATGTCGGGAGGGCACTACACAAGCATAAGAATAAGTGGTGTCGGGAGCATGTGGGGAGGGCACTCCCCAAACGTAAGGATGGGCAGCAGTGTTGGGAGTGCACTCCGCAAGGGTAAGGATGGTAAGCAGTGTTGGGAGCATGTCAGGAGTGCACTCCGCAAGCGTAAGGATGGTAAGCAGTGTCAGGAGCATGTCAGGAGTGCACTCCGCAAGCGTAAGGAGCATGTCGGGAGGGCACTACACAAGCGTAAGGATAAGTGGTGTTGGGAGCATGTTGGGAGGGCACTCCACGAGCATAAGGATGGTAAGAAGTGTTGGGAGCATGTCGGGAGGGAACTACACAAGCCTAAGGATGGCTAGCAGTGTCAGAGGCATGTCGGGAGGGCACCACGTGAGCATGAAGATGCTAAGGGCAGGGGTGTGAAAGCATAAGGAGTGGTGAGGACGGAGATGGGGGGGCAGTGTCAGAGTCTCATCTGGAGGGCAGTGCGGGCGCATAAGCATGCGAAGCATCGGGGCGGATTAGGTGGGGATGCAGAAGCCAATGAGGTGAAATTACCTGAACATTGCAAATAGTGTTGAAATGGGTTTGGGCTTTGAGTGACATTCTCATTTGACACATGTGACGATTGACGTTGTATTGACGCTGACGTGAGGTGACCGACTAAATCCAGTGACTATAAAGTGACACTAACGCGACTGGAGCAAGATTTTATACTGACCGCGGTGCGACTTGAAGTCAATTGCTGACAATTGACGCGAGATTCGCCCTGGTGTATAATGCTTGTTTAGTAATTGTAGACAGATATAGCAAAACTCCCATAGTCTTATGATGTCATAAAGATGACACTGCTATAGATTCAGCTCTTCTTCTATGGAGTAGAGTTTTTTCTCATGCAGGATTATTTAAGAATATCATAAGTGACAGAGATCCCAAGTTCACATCTGCACTTTGAACTAATATTCATAGATTGTTTGGGACTAAGTTATCATTCTCTACAGCATATCAGCCTCAAACAGATGGGCTAGCAGAGAGAATGAATCAAACTTTAGAAGACATGATCAGGAGATTTTGTTCTTATGGGTTAGAATTCAAAGACTCAGATGGCTTTACCCATGACTGGTGCACTCTTATACCTGCATTAGAATTGGCATATAAGACATCAATCCATTCTTCCACAGGTCAAACTCCTGCTATGTTAGAAAAAGGATTGAATGCAAGACTCCCAGCAGACACACTGAGGAAAGACTTGATTGACATTCATCTTAGATCTTCCAGCATCAATTTAATGCTTGATAAAGTGAAACATCTGCAAAACAAAGTATGAATGAAGCTTTTTACTATGCAAAACAGGAGTGGGACAAGAGTCACAAAGTACCAGAATTCAAAGTAGGGGACTTAGTTCTAGTTTCAACCGTGAATTTTAATAATATCAAAGGCCCAAAGGAACTTAAAGATTCTTATGTAGGACCTTTTGTTATTGAAGCCTTACATGGAACCAATGCAGTTCAAGTGGAATTAAGTGGCGAATTGGAAAATAAACACCCCACTTTTCCAGTCAGCTTGATAAAGCCTTATCAACCAGCTGAAAAGGAATTGTTTCCTTTGAGGAACCCAGCTACTTTAACTGTACCACCAGTGGAACCAAATCAAGACCAAAAGATAAAGAAAGTCATTAAAGAAAGGAGGCTTAGGGGTAAAAATCAGAGAGAGTTTCTTGCCAGATATATAAATCCAGTACATGAAGATAAATGGCTGGCAGAATCAGAAATACCTGACTCAGTTAAACACTTAAGAAGATTTAGACATGAAAGAAGGCCACAAGCCTGAATATGTCTATAAATGTGCTTTAAATTACTTTATCTGAGTAATGTAAAGAGGTTGGACAGTGGACATTAAGCCCCCTTTGGGGACTTTATTCTTTATACCATTGATGTCAGCCTGTGACTCAAAACCAGAGCACAAGCATGACAGCCAATATACCATAAATCAATGGTATAGCCAAGATACACCAGAACATGGAGCTGAGCCAAATCAGCTCAAAAGGTATCAAAATAAAGAGGAAACTCACCTCTTTCTGAAAACATAAGTCCCATCACCATAGGACAAGAAATAACAAAGTTATTCCTGCTCAAAGCTATTGCTGAGCATAAACCTTAATTTTCACCTCCCATCTAACTTCTAGAAGGAGAGGCTTAACCCCATCAAAAGGGTATTCAAAATTAATCTCTGAGTCAGGGCTATCCAATGGTCCCAGACAAACTGAGCTAGCACCAGTATTAATTGAGTTATGTTCAAATTCAGGCCAAACAAGGGTGAACAAAACATTCACCTCTCATCCAACTTCTACAGTTTTAGTGTGGGATACTTGAAGTGGGGTCTTTTTGGAAAGCGCACAATCAGGGATATCTGATGGTGCCATCCAATTCTTCATATCTCACCTATAACAAAAGTTATGGGGCAAACAAGCTCAATACAGCTTTTTGCCTAAAAACACGTAAAGGTACAAAAATGTTGTACATGGGATAACTTTGCCATATTTAATGATACCCATCTCAAATGAGGTACATTGTGTAGAGAACATACAGGGCTACACAATGAACCAATTTTGAGGTTGTTAGCTCAAGAATTGACAAAGTTATGGCTGCTTTAAGGTCAGATTCCCACCTGCTGTCATATACAGCCTTACCATGGGATAATATCCCATAATCATGAATATGAGGTGTCAAATAGACAAAGAAGCATGTTTTTACTTCAATACCTCATATGTCAGCCAATAATGGGGTCCCATACAGTTTCTGTACAGCATTCTACGCATCATACACGTCAGAATCAGGCTGTGAGGTCCCCAGATGAAAGTTTTCACCCTGTATTGGTGAAAACCGCCCAGATGTGGTTTCAAAACCACACCTGAGCCCAATACAGGTTATACAGGCTGTTTTCAAACCACAAGCCAGTACTAGAGAGTGAAAAAATCTTCACTTCCTCTACGTGGAAAGGTCTAGTACCCTTTCCACCCCATTTCAGGATGAAAAGGAGGCTTGTCACAGCCAGAATTGTCCCCTCATCCTGCTCTTGAATATCCTATGTAGTAAACTGTCCAAAACAGTTTTACTCTTCGGTAATAATCAGGGTATAATTATAGTTTTAATTATTGTAGTTCTTATTATAGTAATCCAACGGGTAAGACTGCATCCTGGGTTCTCAGTAGTGCTCACCACCACTATTTTTTAATAGTAGAACCCTCTTATTATATTATATAACCATCATATTATTAAAAACTCTTATTTTAAAATTATTTTCACGTGTCACAGTCAAAGTTCTAGTTGTAAATAGCCTAATTACTGCTTCAACATAGACTCCAGCTGACATTTTGGGGGCCTGGCCATGTTTTAAACCTTTTTTGACCCTTATAAGTGAGTTTTTTGTCTTATTGCTCACTCTCTGACATTTGTTTTATTATTTTTGGGCATAATATTTCTTAAAAATATATATATTATATATATATATTTCCTTTGGTACATATACCACCTTTTCTTACTCACATTTTAAAAGAGTACCTGTCACATGGCTAATAACCACAAGACCCTTATTTTTGGCGTGTTTTACATATAAAAACACATCAGCCAGTAATACAGCCTTATTTTTTAAGTAAAATAAGACACCTCATACTGATAAACCAACAGTTGAGGCGTGGTTGGACAAATTGTTAACTCAATTGCCCTGTTATACACCACTTTTTGAAAGTTTACACTCGCTAAATACAAGTGTTCTGTGAGATATTGGAATACAAACAGTATAACAAATATCATTGAGCTGTATTTCTGATGTGGAATTGTTAATTCAATCACACTGTCATTGTACAAGGGCACGCTGTAATAATATACAAGCTCAGAGGCCATTCTTAGACGTGCAAAACCAGCATTTCTTGAGAAGTCTTAACTGACATAAGCCCTCTTTTTTCCTGTTTTGATTCAGTGGAAGATAACTTCATACCACTTGAAAGCCAGTCACAGGCCAACACACCAGTGACACCCTCAGAGCCAGAGGGCAGCAAAGGCAAAGGAAAGAGGCACAGTGAAGGCCTGATAACAGCAAAGAAGTGGACACCCATTGCCACTCAGAAGAGTAGAAAACCACGAAATTCTGCATCAATACAAGGTAAACCAAGCTTGATAACTTGTACAGGAAAAATTACAATTATTAACCCAGTTGTAACCTTCAAAGGCAAACTGCCCAAATCAGCAGATAACAAATTTGTACAAGGCACAGTCAAATGTAAATACCCTAAGAACATAAAGTTTTTGACTGCTTGCAAACACTAACATGTCACCTGTACACCTCAGAGATCTTGGCTTCCAAAGGAACCAGCCAGAGGACACAGAAGGTTTGTCCAGAACCAGAAGACCTGAAAGAGGACACCTTGGACATAGTGGTGGATGGCAAAACAATGAGGGAGATAATATCAACCCTGCCATTCACACTCCAATTCAATGGAGACCTCAAACCAGAGGACTGGAAAGACATGGATAAAGCTCTTCAGCTCCACCAACTCCTCAAGGACTTATTCCAATGGAGGATGGACAACAAGAGGTTCAACCTGGCAAGTCACTGGGCAGAACTTGGAGCAAGCTTCCAGAAGATCTGTCTCAGAGAGATAGACTTCAAAGACCTGATGGAAATTACCAAAGTTTGGAATCCTACCAGGCATTTCAGACTCCTGGAGGCAAGGGCACAGAGGATAAGGGAGAATCAAGCCACTATCCAAGCTATAGAAGAACAGTTAACCCAGACAGGGCCTACTCATATTCCTTCAGGCTCACAAGGAGCAGGCCAAATCAGCTCTCCAGTGGCTTCAAACCATTCAGAAACCAGCAGCTCAGTGGCCAAGAGCCACCATTCTTCACAATTCCAGGAATTTTCCAGGAGAAGACAAGGAAAAAAGGGCAAGAACAAAACCTCCTTCAACCAGATGAGGAAAGAGTCAGGCCCTATGATTCAGAAGCTGTTGGATTTGGCAAAGGAAGTGCACAAGAACCATGTCAGGGTGAGTCTATGATAAAGGTGTATATAAGTATTTCCAAGCTTTAACTATGACTGTGACATGGTAAAAATAGTTTTAAAAGATGATAAATCTGATAATAAATGATTAAATTAAGATATGAAGGGCTTTACTATAGAGATATAGTGGTGGTGAGCGCTGTTGAAAGCCCTGGGTGCAGCTTTTACCTGTTGGGTTACAATAATAAAGGCTACAATACATAATTTTGAAGTATACCTGATTTTTTTCCAAGAGTATAACTGTTTTGGACAGTTGTACTACGTAGGAATTCAAGAGCATGATGAGGAGGCAATTCTGGCTGTGAAAAGCCTCCTTTTTATCCTGAAATGGGGTGGAAAGGGTGCTACACCTTTCCATGTAGAGGAAGTGAAGATTTTTCACTTTCTAGTACTGGCTTGTGGTTTGTAAACAGCCTGTATAGCATGTATTGGGCTCAGATGTGGTTTTGAAACCACATCTGGGCGGTTTTCACCAATACAGGGTGAAAATTTTCATCTGGGGACCTCACAGCCTGATTCTGACGTGTATGACGCGTAGAATGCTGTACAGAAGCTGTATGGAACCCCAGTATTGACTGACATATGAGGTATTGAAGTAAAAATATGCTTCTTCGTCTATTTGACACCTCATATTCATGATTGTGGGATATTATCCCATGGTAAGGCTGTATATGACAGCAGGTGGGATTTCAACCTTAAAACAGCCATAACTTTGTCAGTTCTTGAGATATCAACCTCAAAATTGATTCAGTGTGTAGCCCTGTATGTGCTCTACAGAATGGTACCTCATTTGATATGGGTATTATTAAATATGGAAAAGTTATCCCATGTACAAGATTTTTGTACATTTGTGTGTTTTAGGCAAAAAGCTGTATTGAGCTTGTTTGCCCCATAAATTCTGCAGTAGTTGAGATATGGGGAAGTGGATAGCACCATCAGATAGCCCTGATTGTGCTCTTTCCAAAAAGACCCCACTTCAGGTATCCCACACTAAAACTGTAGAAGTTAGATGAGAGGTGAATGTTTTGTTCACCCTTATTTGGCCTCAAATCGACCATAACTCCAGTAATATTGGTGCTAGCTCATTTTGGCTGGTACCATTGGATAGCCCTGGCTTAGAGCTTCATTTTGAGTACCCATTTGATGGGGTTAAGCCTCTCCTTCTAGATTTTAGATGAGGGGTGAAAATTAAGGTTTATGCTCAGCAATAACTTTGAGAAGGAATAACTTTGTTATTTCTAGTCCTATGGTGATGTGACTTATATTTTCAGGAAGAGGTGAGTTTCCTCTTTCTTTTGATACCTTTTGAGATGATTTGGCTCAGCTCCATGTTTTGGTGGTATCTTGGCTATACCATTGGTTTATGGTATTTTGGCTGTCATGCTTGTGCTCTGGTTTTGAGTCACAGGCTGACAAACCAGAAGTAGTTGTAAACCACTCTAGGATCAGTAGTCCTAGTAATAGAAACATTACCCCCATGCAGACTGAAAATAACATTGTCACATCTGAGAGTAACATCAACAGTGATACACTGTGGTTACAAATGTCCCAATATGCTGAACAATCTGCAAAGCAGTTTGCAGAAATTAAAGCTGGCCAAGAGAGGATGAGACAAACTAGAGACTCCTTGGAACAGATAGTTAAGAATCTTCAAGAAGGATATGCTCAACTGAGCAAAGCCTCTGAAGAAAACAACAAAAGACTGAATATAGTCTTGGAAGAACAGCACCACAGCACAAGGGACAGGGAGTGTCTGGATCAAGACATTAACAAGTTGTTTAATTCCTACCATAGCTTGAAGCCCCAACCACAAGGCCAAGTTATGGAAAATTCATATCAACCAGATGACATCAAACCAGATGCCATGTTGATGAATAAGGAAAGGTCTCCATCACAATACCAGGATGGAGATGGAATGTCTTATTCAGAGAAGGAAGCCTTGAAACAGCTTCCTGAGGCCTCAAGCTGGCCCAAATTCTCTGGATCAGGAGAATATGATCATATGGAACTCATATATTATATTTATGGACTCTTCATTGATGTTCCAAGCATACCAGACTACTGGATCACTGCTAGATTGAATACTGCATTTGAAGGTGATGCCAGTATATGGTACACAGAAATGAAAGAAATCCATGGCAGGAGAAACTGGCCATGGTGGAAGAGTCAAATCATCCAAAAGTACAGTAATGGAACTTGTATATGGCAAAAGACCATGTCATTTGAAAATGACAAATACTCATTGGACAAAGATCCATATGAGTGGTGTCTTAGACAGTCTAAAAGACTTAAAGCCATTGATCCTCAGATGAACATCCAAATGAGGAATCACAAACTTCTGACACAATTGCCAGGAGAACTAGAGCATGCAGTAAAATGCAGATGCAACCAAAATTTCACTCTAGATGATATTGCCAACACCTTACAAGACATAAGGAAAAGGACTAAAATAGGAAAATTTTCCCCATATAAGAGCAGTAGTTTCAAAGAGAAACAACCTTTCAGGGCAGAGTTTAAAGACAAACCCAAAGAAATAATGGCAGAAGTGGCAAAGAAGAGGAATTCTTGTCACAATTGTGGTTCAACAGACCACTATGCCAACAACTGTCCAAAGGCAAAGAAAAAAGTCTATGCCATAGAAAAAGTCCCTGAGGACGAACCTCCAACAGAGGATTCTGGATCAGACTCCATGGGTGATGCCATCAGAAAACCATCTGATGATGATCAAGACTCAAGAGAGGAACTTCTAGTGGAATACCAAGAGGAAACCCCACTGGAAATCCAGGACATACACTTGGAAGCAGGCATGCCACAGGACACTGCTAACAAGAGCTTGTGCAAACACACACAAGATGCACAAAAATTCCTGGTTACACCAACCAAAGGAATGGCATATATACATGGGACAGCCACAAAAATGACTGTTTGCATTGACAATGCTCAGAACCCACTGATCATTGATAGTGGAGCACACTGCTCCATAGTGGCCAGAAACTATCTGGATACCCACTTCCCAAACTGGGAAAAAACAGCTCTTGCCCACTAAGGCAAAGAACTTTAAGAGTGCATCAGGGAAGATGACTTCCATTGGGACAATTATCAAAGAGATAATTATACCCCACAGGAAGGGTAACATCAGACTCAACCCAGAGTTTTTAGTGCTTCAGGATGCCCACATCCAAGGGTTTTTACTGGGAACAGATTACCAGAGGATGTATGGCGTAGAAATTTACAACATTAAAAATAGGCACATCACCATTGGTACTAACAAGGAAAAGAAATTTTCACTTGATATATACCAGATATCTTCTCAAGATCCACTAGGAGAACTTCTGAAGGAATTCAGAGAGGGACAGTTTAGCACTGCCCTCACCAGTAAACAAAAACTAAGTTTACTGAAGATGCTGAGAAAGAACAGACCAGCATTTGCCATTGGTGAAGAACCACTAGGCAAAATCAAAGGCCATGATATAGAACTATATCTGGATGTGGAAAGGCCTTATCCACCCATGCTGAGGAGACCTTCTTATCCAGAAATCCTGGAAACCAGGAAAGAAATTGAGAAACATATCAATGAACTCCTGGATATGGATGTCATTAGGAAGATTGGACATAATGAAATAGTGGACATCACCACCCCTGTCCTAATCACCTGGCATGATGGCAAGTCTAGACTGTGTGGAGATTTCAGAGCTCTGAATAACTACACAAAAGCAGACAGGTACCCTATACCCAGGATACCTCATGCCTTGGATAAACTGGCTAAAGCCAAATACATAACAAAAATGGATTGTATGAAGGGTTTCCACCAAAATGGAGTTAAGCCAAACTCCATGAAATTAATCAGAATAATATGCCATATGGGCATAGATGAGTACACCAGAATTCCATTTGGCATCAAGAATGCACCAGCCCACTTCCAAAGGATGATGGACACAATATTTCAAGATGAAATATTGGAAGGCTGGATGGTGGTATATATTGATGATATCATTATATACTCAGAGACATGGGAAGACCATGTGCAATACATAGACAGAGTGCTAAGTAAATGCACACCCATAAATCTGAAAATTTCACTTAAAAAGTGCAATTTTGGCCAACAAGAGTTACTAGCTCTAGGACATAAAGTCTCAGGTCTTAGTCTGGCAATTGACCAGAATAAAGTAGCAGTAGTACTGCAAAAGCCAGTACCAAAAAGCATCAAAGAGATGCAATCCTTTTTTGGGTTTGCTGGCTACTATAGGAACCACATCAAGAACTTTGCACACATAACTAGTAGTTTATACAAGTTATGTTCAAAAGATGTAGTTTTTGAAATGACCAAGGAAAGGAGGGATGCATATGAGAGGATCAAATATGAACTCACTAATGCACCTGTGCTCATCTTACCTGACTTTGAACTACCATTCAAGTTATATATAGATGCAGCATGCAGTCAAGTCCTAGGGGCAGCCCTTCACCAAAGACAAATTGTGGATGGTAAACCAAGAGAAGCAGTAATTTGCTACAACTCAAGGCAGCTGAAAGATTCAGAAGCCAGGTATGGGGCCACCCAGACTGAATGTCTATGTCTAGTCTGGACTCTAGAAAGACTCCACTATTATCTGGAGGGTGCAGTCTTTGAAGTCTACACAGACTGCACAGCCTTGAAGTCTTTACTAAACATGAAGACTACCAATAGACACATGCTGAGATGGCAAATAGCCATCCAGGAGTATAGAGGGAACATGACCATCATATACAAAGAAGGTAAAAGTCATACCAATGCAGATGGCCTTAGCAGATGGCCACTGGACAATGTCAAAAGCAATCCAGCCTATGACCCTGAAGTTGCAGCCAAGATTCCTATCCATTTCATGGAAATAGATAGGAAAAAGAACTTATATTTCCTGAATGGGCACCAGAAAGTGGTACCCTTGACAGTGGAAACACTGATTCAGAGGGGACAGAAACTCCCATATTGGGAATAAGTTCCCCTGAACTTCACATTGAATTTGTTAGTGCAGTACTGAAGTCTTATGCCAAACACAAACAGTGTGGCATACTACTACAAATCCTTCAACAAAAATACAGGAGTCCAGAACTGGAAGCCCAGCTGCAAGAACCCTGGTTGAGGGCCTATAAGGATAACAAGTTTTTCCTTATAGATGGCCTGCTCTACCACAGAGAAAAGCACACAAGTGCACTTACAGTGGTAGACAGAGACCACATTTCATTGATCCTGCAAGAATGCCATGACTGCCCCTTTATGGGACACATGAGTGAGGACAGGACCAAAGAAATGGTAGCAAGCACAGCTTGGTGGCCCAAGTGGGAACAAGAGTTGAGTGAATACATCAACACTTGTGAAAGATGCCAAAAGGCAAATAGGAAACATGGGAAGAAGTATGGGTTACTTCAACACATAGAAGAACCCAAGCACCCATGGGAAACCATCAACATGGACTGGGTTACAGGACTTGTCCCAGGAGGCAAAGAAAACTACAATGCCTGTTTGATCATAGTTGATAGATTCAGAAAATGCATGAGGTGTCTACCATGCCACAAGGAGGACACAGCCATGGATACTGCTCTGTTATTTTGGAATAACATCATATCTACCTGTGGAGTCCCTAATATCATCATTAGTGATAGGGACCCAAAATTCACATCAGAATTTTGGACCAACTTGTATGACATGCTTGGCACTAAGCTTGCGTTTTCCACAGCTTACCATCCGCAAACAGATGGCCTAGCTGAGAGGATGATCCAGACTATGGAAGACATCCTTAGAAGGTTCTGTGCCTATGGCATGAAATACAAGGACCATGAATGTTACTCCCATGACTGGGTTACCCTTCTACCAGCTGTCTAGCTGGCTTATAATACAAGTCGGCACTCTACAACAAGAAAAACACCTGCAGTGGTAGAGAAAGGGTGGAATCCCCTGTTGCCTGGGGATCACTTGAAGAAGAATCTTCTAACCATCCACCCCACAGCCAAGGACTTCCATGATATGTGGCAGAGGGCTTGTGACACAGCTTCCAAATGCATAGCTGAGGCAAAAGAATATAATAAGCAGAGGTGGGACAAGACACACATGGAACCTGACTTTAAGGAAGGGGACCAGGTGCTAGTGTCTACACTGAATTTTAATAAACTTAAAGGACCCAAGAAGATGAGGGACTCATTTGTAGGGCCTTTCACTATCATTAGGTTGATAGGAAAGAATGCAGTGGAAGTCAAACTTACAGAGGAATTTTCCAGGAAGCACCCAGTCTTCCCAGTAAGTTTGGTCAAGCCATACTTCCAGACAGAGGAGGACAAATTCCCCTCCAGGAAGAAAAACCCCACACCACCTGACATAGTGGAAGTGCAGGACTCCCAGGACCTGTGAGTTAGATAATCAGGGCGAGGAAAATCAGACTTAATGGAAAGGATCAAAGACAATCCTTATTCAGATTCAAACACCAGACAGTTGATAAGGACAAATGGCTGGCAGAAGATGCCATACCAGATGGAAACCTTCATCTAAGGAGATTAAGGGCCTCTAGGATGACTGAACAGTCTCATCAATGATGAGCCTTTTTTGGAGGGAGGGTATGTCAGCCTGTGACTCAAAACCAGAGCACAAGCATGACAGCCAATATACCATAAATCAATGGTATAGCCAAGATACCACCAAAACATGGAGCTGGGCCAAATCAGCTCAAAAGGTATCAAAGGAAAGAGGAAACTCACCTCTTTCTGAAAAAATATGTCCCATCACCATAGGACAAGAAATAACAAAGTTATTCCTGCTCAAAGTTATTGCTGAGCATAAACCTTAAATTTCACCTCCCATCTAACTTCTAGAAGGAGAGGCTTAACCCCATCAAATGGGTATTCAAAATGAAGCTCTAAGCCAGGGCTATCAAATGGTACCAGCCAAACTGAGCTAGTACCAGTATTAATTGAGTTATGGTCAAATTCAGGCCAAATAAGGGTGAACAAAACATTCACCTCTCATCCAACTTCTACAGTTTTAGTGTGGGATACTTGAATGGGGTCTTTTTGGAAAGCGCACAATCAGGGCTAACTGATGGTGCCATCTACTTCTTCATATCTCACCTATAACAAAAGTTATGGGGCAAACAAGCTGAATACAGCTTTTTGCCTAAAAACACGCAAAGGTACAAAATTCTTGTGCATGGGATAGCTTTGCCATATTTAATGATACCCATATCAAATGAGGTACCATTGTGTAGAGCACATACAGGGCTACACACGGAACCAATTTTGAGGTTGATATCTCAAGAATTGACAAAGGTATGGCTGTTTTAAGGTCAGATTCCCACCTGCTGTCATATACAGCCTTACCATGGGATAATATACTATAATCATGAATATGAGGTGTCAAATAGACGAAGAAGCATGTTTTTACTTCAATACCTCATATCTCAGTCAATACTGGGGTCCCATACAGTTTCTGTACAGCATTCTATGCGTCATACACATCAGAATCAGGCTGTGAGGTCCCCAGATGAAAATTTTCACCCTGTATTGGTGAAAACTGCCCAGATGTGGTTTCAAAACCACATCTGAGCCCAATACAGGTTATACAGGCTGTTTACAAACCACAAGCCAGTACTAGAGAGTGAAAAAATCTTCACTTCCTCTACGTGGAAAGGTCTAGTACCCTTTCCACCCCATTTCAGGATAAAAAGGAGGCTTTTCACAGCCAGAATTGTCTCCTCATCCTGCTCTTGAATATCCTATGTAGTAAACTGTCAAAAACAGTTTTACTCTTGGGTAATAATCAGGGTATAATTATAGTTTTAATTATTGTAGTTCTTATTATAGTAATCCAACGGGTAAGACTGCATCCTGGGTTCTCAGTAGCGCTCACCACCACTATTTTTTAATAGTAGAACCCTCTTATTATATTATAAAACCATCATATTATTAAAAACTCTTATTTTAAAACTATTTTCACGTGTCACAGTCAAAGTTCTAGTTGTAAATAGCCTAATTACTGCTCCAACATAGACTCCAGCTGACAATTGAGAAAATTGTAATACAATTTTATTTTTTGGTGGGAGGGAATGTGAGTCTTGAGGTATATCCTACATACCCAAATAGGCCACAATTATCTTAAAGACAAATTCTGAACTATGCATAACCCATAAGTCATGCATATGTTCAAAATTCATCATTTTTTATTTCAGAGAAGATGAATACCTTTTTATTGAGTAGGTAAATCCATGGATTGAAGGCCAGATTTGGATTCTACACAAAAATTCACCTAGGGTAGCTCCATAAAGTGAATAAGCTCAAATTAACTCTTTGAGGTGGTAATATGGAAAATAATTCAATACCACATCATCAATACCAATAAAAGATCCGTGAAATGTTTGTTTTTCTCCATTTCACGCCAGAATAATGGGAATGTGAGAAATCCCATGTTACATATACACTAAGAATAGTGTTATGCATGTGTTGAGCACTTAATATCATGGTATTCTTACACGGACCTTTGGTACACCAATAGTGGATATCTCACTTGAAGCTTAAATTTCTATTTGGACTTGAAAAATAAGCAAGGGGGACAAAAGACATCAAAGAGAGCCAGGGTACCCAACTTCTGAGGCCTCAGAGGCATGGACATCTCCAAAGCTTGGATCCATGGCTGATCTTGGTCCAATTAGTAAACTAAAACACTTTGGGAACCTGGTTACCATGTTACAACTACAGTAAATCATAAGAAAATAGCAAATAGCCTGCTATTTTGACGTGCCAAGGAGGTAAAGAGCTGCTTAGACTCCTGTAACCATGTCAATTCTTAATGAATTTCCATTGATAGACCCTAAAAGAGTAATTAAAACCCTTTTTGGACTTGTATCCATTGATTTACCTCATAGCAACCAGTTAAACACTGATATTTGAAATTCTATATAGAAATGAGGTAAAAACTTGAAAAATTCATTTAAAATACAATTCTTAATGAATCTCTCTGAAACCCTCAGTACAAATGGGAAACTTTATTATCTATGGTACAAGCAAAAAGAATCATAGGTTTACTAGTAAAATTGGAAGGTCTACTTACAGTCCATCTTTGACTATTCTACGTGAAACACTGAATCTTTTAAAATTTACAGAAAATACATTCTGTCATGAAATTTCCAATAACATTTATAACTTTGAGAAATCAATGATTATTTTGAAATAAAAGAATATTTACAGATGTTACTCGTTTTACTCTTAACCATAAATGGGTTGGTAGTCACATAGAAACCTCAATTAAGTCATAATGACAATATTACATGACAACATATAATGCAATCAATAATCCAAAAGGTCTTATTGTTTTCTCACTCACTGGTTTTTAATTATGCTCTGTGGCACGCCCCTGTGAGCTGTCTTAGACTTAAAAGAGGCCTCCTCTTGCTGTTTTTTCCAAAATCATCATCACATTATTCATTTATATCATTGTTACCAACAAGTAAGTATTAGTTAAAACTTCTCTTAAGTGTTTTACTCTTTCAGAATCAATCACAAAGTCGTGAAATAATAGAAATCAACTATATATTGTTGTAATATTGCTATAAAATCATTTTGATCCATTAAATCCACAATTCTACGTCAAATCTCTCTACTTTTATCTTTGATAAGTTCTTTGGAGTATTAGTGAGTGATTTATCTTTAATTCTTGAGGTTTTTTTCTCTAAAATTAGTCTTCTTCAAGATTTATCTTTATAATTATTCTTGCAAAAGATAATTATACATTAAAATAATTTTATTATTTTAATAAAAGAAATTTTTATTATGAAATTCTTGTAATTGATTATTGTAGACAATTACTTCTCACTGTTATAAACACTAGTATTGTATAACACGTGAAAGAAATAATTCTTTAGTTATTTAATTGTGGCTATAATAATTCTTTATTATTATATTTCATAATAACAGTCATGGTACTGTTGATTAATAGTATTATTATTAACATTCTCATAGAAACATCTTACAGGGGGAGTTTCAAGTAGTGGTATTTCTCTTAGGGGAAATAATTCCTTCCCATTTGAACTTGGAAATTCTATCAATCTTACAAGAAATATTTGGTGTTTATTAATTAGATCACCTGTCAGCACTGGTTGCACAGCATTAGGGCCTTGCAGGGCTTTTATCATAAAAGGCCCTTCAAAGGAAAATCTAAATTTCTTTGTTGCTTTAATGTTACTAAGACTTGAAGTAGATATTAGGACTAAGTATACTATTTTGAAATATTTCTATCTGTTACCTTTGTCCTGCTTTTCTTTTGAATATTTATAATTATATTTCATTAATTTGTTTTCATCATATTTTGCTTAATCAAGATGTTTTTTCAAAATTCTTTCTCTTGTGTGAATTTTAACTAAGTATTTCTTCAGCGTGTAATAAGGTGTTCTTGGATTAAAGCCCTTTTCTAACATTGGAGGAGGTTTCCAGTTTATGAGGGAATTAATGTCTCATTCCAGCTCAAGATCGAGTATGTGAGTATACAAATAATGGTAGAAACATTAGATTCTTTGTATTATAGTCCATAAGAACAAACTCTTCTGATAATATCTTCTAGGGTTTTGATCATTCTTTCTGCTAGGCCATCAGTTTGAGGGTCATAGGTGCTTTAGAACAATACTTGTGTCATAAACAGGTTATGAAGATTCTTCCATAAAGCTGAAGTGAATTTAGGGTCTCTATCAATAATGATATTTGTGAATATACCTGTATGGTCAATTACTTTATTACTTATAATCATGATTGAATCCATAGCTTTTTCATCTTCTTGACAGTGTCAGCTAGTGACTCCAAAGATAGCACCAGTATGACATCCAAATACCATAAGTAATGGTATGATGAGTATTGAGAAAACATAGCCAATACATGTAGAGATATAAATGAAGAAATTCTTCAAATATATAAATAACAACCTTACCCAAATAGAATAAGAAATGACATAAATATGAGCTGTCAAAGATAATACCAAATAGGGAAAACCCCTTATTTTCGCCTGTCATCTAGCTCATTAATATTTAATCCAAACCACATAGAAATATTACTCTTCTTGAAGCTCTCGAGGAGAGATATCAAATGGTATGATTCATTCCTCTGTAGCATTCCTACTTCAGGAGATGCCATTATACCACTTTTATTTACGAACAACCCCTCAAAAGTCCAAGAGGTCATGTACAAAACTATGCACATGTATAAACAAATGAGCAATCTGAAGAAGAGATTCAATTTGAGACACTTCTAACCTCTTTACCTTAAAAACTAACAGAGGGGGCTTGGATCAAAGGCTTAACAAACCAAATGAAGTTTTTCTGATAAGAAGAATATAAAGAAACTCCTACATATTTGACATATATGCATACGTCTTTACAGTTAAGTATACCAAATTTTGGAGATAATTAAGCCCTGCTATTCTTATATCGTTCAAATTGGCAGAGGTATCTGTCTCCAAAGTTTCTGAAGCCACATACTGATGTACAAAAATACATCAAAAGCCCTAAAGCCCTTATAACTTCTGCTATATTCTAGAAGGGTAAACATGAAGAATACCAAATTGAAGAGCTAATCAAGCCCTAAAATCCTATGCTCTGGTATGATTGATATCTTGAGATCTTACTGAGATATCTGGGCTGAAAGACTTTTACCAAAACTGGTCTTTACCAAACCTGTACCAACCAGTACTGATTGTATGCTTAAAATAATAGTATTTTAAAGCTCAAGGCCTTCCAGAATGAAGAATATTAGTCATTAAAAAACTCTGGAGACATAATAAAAGTGCTCATGTGGCAGGGGAAAATCCTTTCACCCTGTATTGCTGCGGACTGATCATTTGTGGTCCCAAAACCAAAATTATGACAGTACTTTCATAAGAATTAATTATTCTGAACCACAAACTAGCCTCCAGAGTGACAGATTTCGCTCTGTAGACATTTGAGGAGCTTATTAGCCACTCACAGTCCCCAAAAGGGATAAAAGCAGGTCTTTCCTCACCTGAAAGACCTCTATCATTATCCTTTTGGCATTCTTACGTGGAAGAACCTTTATTAATCAGTGGTTCCCTTATAATAAATCTTGATTTAATTATAATTATAATCATTATAGTAATATTTACAGTAAAAGATATTAGATGATTGCAATCAAGGCCCTCAGTTGACTCATCACCACTGATACCATGTAACAGTAGGATCTTGATTACTCAAAGGCAATCAATCTTACCATGTCACAGTAATAATTCTAGCTTTTAATTAAATTCTTATAGCTATAATATAGACTCAACATAACAATTTGGGAGCCTGGCAATCGCTTATAACCTTTGGACACTTTTTGGCATATTTTGGACCATTTGTGCTATTTTAAGCATAATTTACTATTAAAACTGACAGAATATAAATATTTTACATTTTTTAGTATAAAAATAATATTTATTATAAAAAATCATAATTTTTCTCAAAATAATTATATTAGTAACAAATTCGTTTTCAGTAAGAGTATATATACTGTAATTTTACTGTAATATTACAATTTACACCTAATTTGTTAATAATAAAATAGTATTATTAAGTTTGCTTACATATTTTGATATTTGAATCATTTTCTTTGCCAAAGTACATTAAATTGAATCAAAGACCATATTTATTTATAAATAATTAATAAATACAAACAATAAAATAGTTTCTTATTATTTAAAAGTAATATTTTAATTAAATATTCGTCTAAAAAGAAGATATCACTCAAATTGATGTGAGAACCTGTAATAATTCATTATCTTGATAAATAATTAAGTATTCAAAAAATTCTATTTATATGATTTTTATGAAAATCGAATTTATTAAGAATAATAAACCTGACACATTTTTATATTGAGAGAATGAAAACACAACAATATCCAATTGAATAATTCACAAAACACTGGGATCTTCTCTTTCACTTATAGCTCATATGTTAATTCTCAAAGACAATTTTATTTCTTGAAAAATACATAAAACATATAAAAACACTTCAAAACATTGAAAATCACAAGAAATAACAGTATAGTTGAGTCAAAACCTTTCGTTTGATCAAAAACTGACATACAAAATATTTTTTCTTGTTTCTGAAAAGTGGAAAAGGACTATATTCCACTGGAGACCCAGTCACAAAGAAACCCCTCTGTGACAGCCTTGAAAAAAAGAGTTTCTATTCCCAAAGCCAAAGGAAAGCAAAAAAGACACAGTAAGGTGTCCATAAATTCGAAAGAGTGGGTACCCATAGCTTTACCAAGGCCAATAAAACTAGAGAAGGACCAACCAAGAAGGTTGGATCACCAAAACAAGTTGAAAAACAGAAAATAACTGTAATCAACCCAATTGTAAAATATAAAGGCAAATTACCAAAGAGGACAAGGCCCTGTCAAAGGTAAATAAACCTTAAATAATTCATCATTTTTTGTTGTCTTTCATCTTTTAACATTATTAAAATGACCCCTGAATTTCTTAGAGATCTTGGATTCCCAAGAAATCAAGCAGACCACTGGCCAAGATGAAAAAGAGGTGGGAGAAGAAAACCAATTACTGGATCAAATTACTGGCAAGGGATTTAAAATAAGGGAAATCCTTCTCAAATTCACATTCCATATTAAACTCAATGCAGAAATTCAAACAGGGGATTGGGATGATGCAGAACAGGTCATCAAAATCCACAAACTCCTGAAGGACTTTTTTTCATGGAGTATAGACAACAAAATTTTCAGAATGCAGCATAATGGGCAGAAATAGGTGTGACAGCCCAAAATATCTTCATCAAGCAAATGAGTTGGCTGGATCTCATGAAAGAAATGAAATGTTGGAATATCAACAGTAATCTAAAGCTCTTAGAATGAAGGGAAATGTGACAATTTTAGATATTACCACATATCCATAAATGTCACAAAATAACTTTAGAATAATTTTTCTAATAATAAGAATTGAAAATATTATCTTAAATGAAGTAAAAATGCCATAAATGGGCATGAATTCTTGATTAAATCAAAATCTAATGATTAAACATGTAGAATAAGCTGCACCATTAGATTTCAAATGGTAAAATACACATGTAACATCTTTTGTCATATCTGTAAATATAATACTTACCGTGTAGTAAGTAAAAATACCATAAAAAGGCACAAATTCTTGTTTATCTCAGAAACAAATTAATCAAAGTGTGAAATAGATTGCACCATTGTATTTGAAATGAAAAACTACACATATAAAAATTTCATGTCATACCTGGAAATTCAATACTTAAGGAAATATCCTGAAGTACATGATAGAGAGTTGAACCAAAGAAAAGCTACCACATAATTACTGAAAGAATACAAATAAAAGCCTTATATGACAAGCTACAAACAACTTTATAACTTGTAGAGGTTTTTCGAACAAAATTGTTATAGCTGTTGAAAACTTTGTTGTTAAAGTGTTCCAAACTGTAGACAAGGTAGATATTCAGATTCCAATAGTTCATACATGAATAATGATGTAATTTTTATCATTATATTCAAGGTATAACCCCTTAAGATCATGGTTTGAAGTCTAAAGTAGAAAATTCCAAAAGAAAAAATGAGTTACAATAAAAATCATCAAAAATAGAGTTTTGATGATGTAATGAGATTCTCTTGGAAGCTTATTTATGACATGCCATGCTATCAGAATTCACTCTCTGAAAGGATGTAGCGTGTATAACTCAAAGGTATTAATTATCAAAGTTTAAGCTTGAAATTCATAATTTATGACCACTAACTGCAATCTTAATCTAAGTTTAATAGTCATATTGTGGGGAATCCTCTGAATGTGGGATAAAATGAGGCAGTACCTGGAAGGGGAAATTACAAGAAAACAGTTTTAAATTTCTGTTTGGTACTTGTAACCCTTTCTCTGCTTGTGTGCTAGAATGATCTAGACTTCCCTTCCTGATATGCTAAGTCATCTTTACTAAGTTCACCAAATCAATTTTATTATCAATAGTGGCTTGTTCAGGAAATATTAGACTCAACCAACTCCAATCAGAATTTTCTCTAATAAAAACAATGGGAATTTAAAACCTTAACAAATGAATTCCATTCAAAACTTTCAGCAGGCTGAGTGGATTCCACCAAACAATTCTACACCAATATATAAAATAATATAATAACTAAAATAAAGAAGAAATAACAGGAAACACTTTTTATAATACAAAAAGACAAAAAATTCTTCTTTTCTTTGTGATTCTTGAGTAAAGATAGAAGCTAATAGCTAAAATAATCAGAATTTTCAATTATCTTAAATGAAAAGCTTAGAAGGGTAAAAATATTATAATATTTGACTATGAAACTGATGATAATATTACTATTAATCAACATTGCTATGTCTGTTCTTATGAATTATAAAAGTAAAATATTATTATAACCACAATTAAATAATTAAGAGTTATTTCTTTCACGTGTTAAACACTACTAGTGATTTTAACAGTGAGAAGTAATTGTCTACAAGAATCAATTACAAGAACGATTTAATAATAAAAACTTCCTTTTATTAAAATAATAAAATTATTTTAATATATAATTATCTTTTGCAAGAATAATTATAAAGATAATTCTTGAAGAAAATTAATTTTAGAGAAAAACTTTAAGAATTAAAGATAAATGACTCACTTATACTCCAAAGAACTTATTGAAAGATATAGTTAAAGAAATTTGACATAGAATTGTGGATTTAAGGGATCAAAATGATTTATATCAGGATTACAAAAATTTATAGTTGGATTATATGATTCCACGTCTATCTTTCTGATTCTGAAAGAATTAAAACACTTAAGAATATTTTAACTAATACTTACTTGTTGGTAACAATGATATAAATGGATAATAAGATGATTCTTGGAAAAAACAGCAAGAGGAGGCCTCTTTTAAGTAAACAAAAGCTCACAGAGGCTTTCCATGGAGCAAACTGAAAAACCAGTGAGTGAGAAAACAATAAACCCTTTTGGATTATTGATTGCATCATCTGTTGTCACGTAAGATTATCATAATTACTTAATTGATGCTTTTACATAACTACCAACCCCAATATGGTTAAGAATAAAACGAGTAACATCTGTAAATCTTCTTTTATTTCAGAATAATCATTGATTTCTAAAAGTTAGCAATGTTATTGGCAATTTCATCACAGGTTGTAATTACTGTGAGTTTTTGAAGATTAAGTGTTTCACATAGAATAGTCAAAAATGGACTGTAAGTAGACCTTTTAATTTTGCTAGTAAAACTATAATTTTTTTGGTTGTACCATAGATAATACAGTTCTCCATTGGTCCTGAAGGCTTCAGAGAGATTAATTAATAATTGTATTTTTAATTAATTTTTCAAGTTTTTACCTCATTTCTATGTAGAATTGCAAATATCAGTGTTTAACTGGTTGCTATGAGGTAATTAAATGGATAAAAGTCCAAAAAGGGTCTTAATTACTCTTTTAGGGTCTATCCATGGAGAGTCATTTAGAATTGGCATGGTTACAGGAGTCCAAGTAGCTCTTTACCTCCTTGGCACGTCAAAATAGAAGGTTATTTGCTATTTTCTTATGATTTACTGTAGTTGTAACATGGTAGCCAAGTTCCCAAAGTGTTTTAGTTTACTAATTGGGCCAAGATCAGCCATGGATCCAAGCTTTGGAGATGTCCATGCCTCTGAGGCCTCAGAAGTTGGGTACCCTGGCTCTCTTTGATGTCTTTTGTCCCCCTTGCTTATTTTTCAAGTCCAAATAGAAATTTAAGCTTCAAGTGAGATATCCACTATGGGTGTACCAAAGGTCCATGTAAGAATAGCATGATATCAAATGCCCAAAACATGCATAACAATATTCTTAGTGTATATGTAACATGGGATTTCTCACATTCCCACTATTTTGGCGTGAAATTAAGAAAAACAAAAATTTTCACAGATATTTTATGTGGTATTGATGATGTGGTATTCAAGTATTTCCCATATTACCACCTCAAAGAGTTAATTTGAGCTTATTCACTTTATGAAGCTACCCTAGGTGAATTTTTGTGTAGAATCCAAATCTGGCCTTACATCCATGGATTTACTTACTCAATAAAACGTTTTTCATCTTTGCTGAAATCAAAAATGATGAATTTTGGATATATGCATGACTTATGGGTTATGCATAGTTCAGAATTTGTCTTTAAGATAATTGTGGCCTATTTGGGTATGTAGGATATACCTCAAGACTCACAAATATATTTGAAGCCCTTTGTGATGTGGTGGATAGGCTAATACTCTAATAGTTGTTAATATTATTGTAGAACATAGCTAATTTAATTATATTTGAGGTATTCTTCTGTAATATTTAATTATACAAAGTCTTGTGGGTTGTTGATAATAATAATAGCTAAGTGGTATAAGCTCAATATTAATTTGGACTAAACCTGCATGTATTTAATTTAATTTTGTTCTTTTCTGTTCCTTGATGAAAATTTACTAGGTATTAATGAATAAATTCAAATCCACTTTTCTTTTCAATGTAGTAAAATTACTTCAGTTGTGCACGTTTTCTGTTATAAAAAGCAAAAATTACTCTTTTTGAGGAAGTCTACAACAAAAACTACCTTGAAACCAATTGAAAATGATTAGGTTTTATTTTAAAGCCTGAAAAATGACTTTTTGGTGATGGTTTCCTTTCAAAACTCTCTAAAAATTCCTTTTAAGGCTTAAACACTAAACTCCAGAGATGCCTTGCTCATGAGCTTCAAGCTTTAAAATGATAATTAAATAAGGCACTAGTCTACCTGCTAGTAAGGGATGAACTAAAGTGTCTTCACACTCATGGTTCTCTTGATCTATGTCAACAACAAACCTCAGATACTAGGCTTAATTTATCAGATAAATTTGTAGTATAACCTCCTAGAAGAGGGATCAGAAAAAAAAAGTCAATTTACAATTTCTAGATGGGTAAAAGGGAAAACCTGGGAGAGAGGCCCTCCATAGGGGTGCAAAAAACAGGGGAATTTGAAATTTTCAGCCTCTGGTGGCTGTAAAAAGCAGTGCAAACTTTAATTTTGGATTTTCAGGGGAAACGTGTTGTGATGTGACACCAGTCTACATTTATGACCAATCAAATTTCTTCACTTCCCTTTTCATAATGACATGAGGTGTTTCTGACCAATCAGATCAATTCATTCTTATCTTACCTATTCAGGTTACATGTGGCTGTGAAATACAGTCAAACCTTAAATTTTGGCCCTGGAGCCCTTATCTCCATGTATTACTCAATTTATTACTAATCAATCAACTGAACTTACTGTGTTATAGTTCTCTGGTCTTTGAGAGCTGACTTGTGGGTTAGGTTCACATTTTTCTGAAAATACATATAGGAATGACTTTCTGTATTCCTTATTGACCTGTATTACCTGTATTCTTCCTGAAAATTCCTAAATCTTCTTAAATATTCCCAAAACTTCCAAATATTTCTAAATTTTGAGAATGTTGCCACTGTGGCTTGAACCCATGACCTTGCCAGATTTCAGCTTTAGAGATCCTCCTTACCAACTCTCACTACAAGTATTTTGCTCTTGCTGGGTACTGCAGCAACACCCTGTCATTGCAGATGTTTTTGAATCCCCACCCCTTTGTATCTGCAACAACATTTGCTAGATATTGAGAATGAACAGATGAAAAAGATAGCAACTTCAGTGGGGGATATCTGAGATATTTCTTATTTTCTTAGCTTTGCGAGTTGTTCTGCTATTTCCTTTTCTAGCTCTCTGACGGCATAAGATAGAGTGGTTCATGTGTTGTCTACTTCATTCTGGGTGAACAAGTTATTCAATTTGGTATCAATTGGATGGCTCACCCAAGGAGGGCTTCACCAAATGGGTATAAGTAGAATCAAATTTCTAGTCACCAACTCATTATTGCATATTAATTTGTTCTCTCTAAAGACTACAACTTATTTCTTTGATAATGAACTAGAAAATCAATTTTTCAAGCTAAAAAGATAACATCATCAAAGTTCCTGTTTTTCTGGGTTTATTAGACTTGTTTGCAAACTTATCAAGAATTTTTGCTTTTGTAAATTTTACAATTTTTGATACAGAACACTAGCTTTGAAGATGATAAAGGGAATATTTTTTTTGATGAGATATTAATTAATTCAATTTTTTCTATTTGCTAACATAAATGATCAAATTATTTAGATTATAAAAGCTTCATATGTAGCTACTCAAGGTGGTCGTTTTTTATCTGCCCATACCATGAGCCAATTGTTCTTGATGGTAGGGAATATGTGGCAGATGATATTGAGTTTCATTGAAAATGGGCCATTGGTTGGATTGATTGGGATAGCTGTTCAAAATTCCAGGGTCTGAATGTGACAATGGGGAAACGAAATTGGACAATGCCTGCCAAAATTAGTGTGGGTGGAGCCAGAAAGATGATGGGGGAGAAACGGTGAGAGGGTAAGTGATATCATCATGAGCCATGGAGCTGAGTGGCACTGCATAGCCACATCTAGAAGCCCGCGCAGACTGGGAGACTTCTCCAAAACGTCAGGTGTCACATCAGCCTGTAACAACAGGGAAATACTTGTAGTGTCTGCCAGTTGGCCTTTCCTGAGACTCCCAAAATAGTGACCACATTCACATGTCATATTCCTTTTCTCTTCAAAAATATTTTTCAAATCTACTACCCTTGCATAATTTCCTTAAAAGAGGAGAGCTACTCAATACTAATAGATAAAAACAAAATGAAACAAACTAATACATACCATATCCCTTCCAACATCCAGTCCCACTCTTCATTTCTGAAGCTTCAATCAGAAATTTGGGGGTCACATTAACAGAAAAGTTGATGTAATATGGCCTTTCCAATTCAACAATAAATTGTTTCCATATCCATTACTTAATGATTTGATGATTTAAAGGAACTCAATGATGCTTAACCCCACTTGGGTGGTTCATAACAGCAAAATCCATGAAAGCTCCCAAAATTAACACTTCAAAAGGTATTTTGTTCCACACCTTGAGCCTTCCGCCCCCCTATGATGCCTACAGCTCTGCTCTTTACTAATTGGAGTACTAATTGTAACTCTGATGATAATAACCACCCAATTCCTTATATTCAAGAATATTATTAAAAAAATATATACATAAAAAAATATTCACAGAGAAAATTGAAAAATGTCTTTGATTTGGGTACTTTCCATCCCAATTATGTGTTGGATAGTACAGTGGGGTGACACTGGCAGAGAAAACCTGTGGTCAATCTTCCTTAATAATCATCTCATTTTTGTTCTTCCATGATTTCTTTACTGTGATTTTCCCTTCAAGTTGATTGCATTCTATTGGTATCCTCTTTCATATAAATAATTCCCATAAAGATAAAGATTTATTGAGCTGAACAGTCATGTTATACCACTATATAAATTATAAAAGTGGTGAATAGTAGTTTATTATTATTAAAACTAATAAAATTCACAAAGCTTAGCTTTCTCCCAAGCCTCTGATGCCAGCAGACCTAGAGTTACAGTGATAACCCTAAATAATGGTGTCATAATGAGATAAGACAATTTAACTATGATTTAATCATCACTAAACCTTAAACTAATTATAAATTCCAGTGGATACAATGAGTAAAGTTCTACTAGGAGGGAGGATTTTACTATAAATAGAGATCTTTTTACCTCTATTTCCTCCTCAGACACTTCAAAAACAATAAAAACATTGAATTAAAGCCAATATCTTTATTATTTATATAAAAATCTATTATATTTTTGAATAAAAGATATCATATTCATTATAATCACCAGCTTTGACGTTATTCATTCAATATTTTGCTGTTTTCATTAAATTCTCTCTAAAATCTTCAATTCCATGTAAAAAAACATATTTGTAATGTCTTCTATTTTTTATCATAAAAACAATTGAAATATATTATTTTTACATTTTTAGGTGTAAATGTATCTAAGCTTATTATATTAAGTGTCAAAAGTAGGTTTTCTCAGCTTTTATAATAGTTTTCTCTTTATCAATACTTTAATGATTCTTGTGTTAATATAAATGGTATTTTTATTAATATATAACTTTAATATTATTAACATTATCTTTATAAATTGATTTTTATTATTAAAAAACAATTTTTTATGCGTTTATTATTTGTTTGTAACAATAATAAAGCGCCATAAATATATTAATATATTTATTTTTATTATATTAATTTTTGTAATATAATTTATATTATTATATTTATTTAATAATACAGATATTTTTACACCATAATTATAATAAGTCTCCATTATTATAATTACTTTTTATATTATTCTTCAGCTTAATAAGTACATTCATAGTACAATAATTAAAATATTGCTAATATTTACTTATTGTTTCATAGTCAAACCTTACATTTGGGGGCTTGGCCATGATATTTAGTCAAAAGACCTTTTCAAAAGCTTAAAATTGGCTTTATCCAATAAAAATTATATTTATAATCATAACATTATATAATAATTTTATATTTATTGATTTTAAAAGCTATTGAGGCAATTGGAAAGCAACTTTACTGTCTTACACCTGGTTTTTCACATCCCTAGACTTGCAAGAACCTTCCTTAAGTGACTCTAGTAATTGAAAAAGATATTTACTAATTCAAAATAAATTTATATAATAATTCAATTTCAAAAAAGAACCATCTTAATTTTCATTTTCTTCTTTAAAAATCAAAATATAAAAATATTAAAAAATAAAAAATAAAAAATGCAATAAAAAATCATTTTTATTCCCTTTTATTCAATTCTCCTATTTCAAAAGATATAAAAGAAAATTTTATGTGAAAATTGCCATATCTTCTTAAAAATAACACTTCTTATAAAATACTTATATTTATTTGCATTTTTTAGTGTTTGAAGACAACCCAACAGAAAACAATCAGACCACTGTTGAGAGATTGGTGGAAGAAACTTGAAAATGTTTTCCAACACCTGTTGTTAATAAAAAGATAAAGGCCAAGAAATTAGTCTTTCCAGGACCCACTGTTCAGGACTCTGAAGGTGAGTACCTCCCTTAAAATTGACATAAAAAGATTTTTTAGTGTTCTGAAATCTTTTTCATTTCTTATTCCTTGATTATGACTACTAGAAGAGGATCCCAATACTCCAGCCAATCAGATGTAGCTGGACTCAGAAGTAGAATTAATCCCTCAAAAGGGAAAAGAAAAGGAAAAATCCCCAGTGGAACAGAATCCACACAAGGAAGTGCCATATCACAAAGGCAAGTCCCGGAAATGCCCATAATATCTGAATGAGAGTTGGAACTAATTAGTATGATTAACTCCAAAAGGTACAAATAACATTTCGGGGGCTCAAGTAGACATATAAGTGGCCCAGTAAAAGGATAAGGATTGGGAAATGTTGGCACAAATCCACCAATGAGTGATGAACTCCTAGCATATCCTGAAAAGCTTCTCAAAGACAAATAAATAGTGAGATACTCAAATGGATGGACTCCCTGCTAATTAAGACCTCAAATAAAAAAGATAAAGGAATACCAGGCCAAAAAAGGGAGGCAAGCAAGGAAGAAGGGCCAGTATCTTCTACCAGCATGCCTCAAGTCAACCAACCTCCCCAAGAAGGGAAGAAGAACAAGAGAACTATTCAGAGGAAAAACACTTTCCCAATTTACAGGATCTGCAAAATCCAAAAAGATTCCTTGGAAAATGTCTTAAACATGGCCAGAAATGTGATGGAATTCAAGGACAAAGAGGAACAAAGAATGATAAAACCCCATTTCCCAAGAAAATAACTTTGTATCCTGATGATTTAAATACTATTGCAGAAGTTGGAAATATTATATTACCTCTAAAACACATTAAAGATAATTTATTATCTCTACAACAAATAAATAATAGCTTATTATCTTTAACAAAAAAAATTTAAAAAAAATAAGAAGAAATTGACAACATTAAATTTATGGTTGAAAATGATAAAACAAAGTATTGATTGACAAGACTCAGAAATTGATGCAAAGAAAACAAGAATTGTATAAATACATAAATTGATGCCATTTGATATAAAAAAATGCACCTTCCCACTATCAAAGAATTATGAACACCTTATTCCCTGAATAATTATCAGAAGGATTGTGAATAATATATATTGATTATATCATATTTTGCTCAGAAACTTGGGAAAATCACTTAAAAAGACTGGAAAGAGTATGACAAAAGATAGTTCAAGTAAATACAAAAATTTCCTTTAAAAAAATCATTTTGCATATAGTAAACTAAAAGCACTGGGACATGTTGTATCTGGATTAAGTTTGGGAATAGACCAAAACAAAGTAGCAGCAGTACTACTGAAGCCAATTCCCCAAACCAAGAAAGAAATTAAATCATTTTCAGGATCTGCTGGATATCACAGACAGTAAATAAAGGACTTTGCAAGAATTTCAAAATCCTTGTATAAGCTCTGTGACCAACAGAAACTTTATGAAATGACTGAAGAAAGGGCAGAAGCATATGAGGAATTGAAAAATGTCCTCACAAATGCCCCCTTTCTTTCAACGCCAGATTGGAAACTACCTTTCAGGCTGTAAATTGATGCTTGTGAAGAAGGACTAGGTGCTGCACTACAACAGAAACAAATCATTAATGATAAACCTGTGGAAGGACCAATTTCCTTCATTTCAAGACAAATCAAGCCAACAGAAGCAAGATATGGAACACATCAAATGGAATGTCTTTGCTTAGTGTGGGCTCTAGAAAAATTGCACTACTATTTGGATGGAACAGTGCTTGATGTCATCACAGACTGCAATGCTGTAAAATCTCTATTAAACATGAAGACAACAAATAGACACATGCTGAGATGGCAGATTTATATCCAATACTATGGAGGAAATATGACTATAACTCATAAATCTGGATATATTTATAAGAATGCAGATGGTCTTTAGGAAACACACCTGAAAACTCAGCATGGGTACCACAGGAAGAATGTCATATAGAAGGCATATGTGTTACAGTTATTGGAACATATTTCTCTAATAAAGCTTAAGAAAGCTAAAGGATTGACAGAAACTGTCATATTTTATGCAAAATTTTAATGAAAGATTGAAAAGACCCATCATTATCCTCAAAACTAGATGAAGTATGGAAAAGAGCATATGATGAAGGAAGATTCCACCTCCTTGATGGAATTCTTTATCATAGGACCAAACACACATGTTTTATGACATTAACACACATAACTCTGATAAAAAAATATACTACATGAATGCCATGATAGTGTTGTATCTGGAAATCTCACAGACAATAGGACACTAGAGAGAGTGAAAACCTGCTCTTGGTGGCCAAATTGGAGAAACTATATTGCAGAGAATTTCCAAACCTGTGACAGATGTCAAAAAGCAAACAGAGCCACAGGAAAGAGGTTGGCGCTCATGATCCAAATCCAAGAACCAAAATGCCAATGGAAAATAGCTCACATGGATTGGGTAAAAGCCTTACCTGAAGGAGGAGACAGGAGTTTCAATGCATGCCTAGTACTAGTTGACAGGTACAGCAAACCCCAAATGCTCTTACCCTTTCATAAAGATGACACAGCTATGGACACATCCATAATTACATGGAATAGAGTCATTAGTCATACAGGCTTATTCCATAACATCATAATAGATAGAGATCCAAAATTCACTTCAGCATTATGGAAAAATCTCCATAGTGTGTTTGGGACAAGGCTCTCATTCTCAACATATTACCACCCTTAAATAGATGATTGAGCAGAAAAGATTATCCAAACTTTGGAAGGAATGATCAGAATATTCTGTGCTTATGGCCTAGGACTCAAAGGCTCTGATTGTTTTACCCATGATTGGTGTACCTTAACATCAGCTCTTGAGCTGGCATATAAGGAATCAATCCATTCTTCAAGTGGGAAAACACCAGAAATGCTGGAACAGAGTTGAAATACAAGACTTCCTCATGATACTCTTAAAAAGAACCTATTGGACTGAAATCCAACAGCAAGAAGTTTAAAAATTATGCTTTACAAAGCAAGACATCATGCCAACAGATGTATGCAAGATTCTTTCAAATATGCAAAAGAAAGATGCGGCAAATTTCATAAGCCACCTGATTTTAAAGTAGGAGACTTGGTCTTAGTATCAACTCTCAAATTTAATAACATTCAAGGACAGAATCAAAATATTCCTTTGCAGGACTCTTTATGATAAGAGCACTCCATGGCCTTAATGCTGTGCACTATAACTCATAGGTGAATTAATGAATTAACCCCCAAATTTCCCCATAAGTCTGATAAATCCTTACAGCTAATGTGTTAAAGAGATATTTCCCCTAAGAAATAAACCACCACTTGAAATTCCCCCTTTAGAAGAAGTAGAAGAAAATAAATTGTGAAAGTACTCAAAGAAAGGAGGACAAGAAATAAGAAAGAAAGGGAATATCTTGTGATGTATAGAAGCCAAACTCAAGGATATGAATGTCTATATGAGAAAGAAATAACTAATTCCAATGGGCTACTAAGAAGGTTCAGACATCAAAGAAGACCTAAAGAATAGAAAATTTTAGCATTATTTAGCTTCAAGACTAATAAAATCTAATGAAGAGGTAGGACAGTGGATGATACCCTAATTAACTACTTTATATTGTGGTACAATCTTTTTTGGTGGTAGGAAGTGTGATAATTCAAGATATGTCCAAATATCCAAAAAGGTAACAAAATAACTTTACAATAATTATTCTAATAATAAGAATTCAAAATATTATCTTAAAATGAGTAAAAATGCCATTAATAGGCATAAATTCTTGATTACCTCAGAATCTAATGAAGAAAGTTTGAAATAAATTTCCCCATTAGATTTTCCATGGTAAAATACACATATAAGATTTTTATGTCATATCTGTAAAGATAATACTTACCAAGTAGTAAGCAAAAATGCCATAAAAAGGCATAAATTCTTGTTTATATCAGAAAAAAAGGAAACATCATTTAAAATAAATTGCACCATTGGATTCAACATCAAAAAATACACATATAACAATCTTACTTCATATCTGTAAAGTCAATACTTAAGGAAATAACCTGAATATATGCACTTTTATGATCACTGCATATATTGATGGTTTTTATCTCATATCTCTTGAAATATACATGATAGAGAGTTGAACCAAAAAAATCTACCACATAATTACTGTATGAATACAGATATAAGCCTTATATGACAAGCTATAAACAAGGTCATAACTTGTAGGGGTTTATTGAATAAAATTGTTATAGCTGTTGACAACTTTGTTGTGAAAGTGGTCCAAACTTGGAGAAAGGTAGATATTTGCATTCTAATAGCTCATATGTGAATAATTATGTAATTTTTATCATTATATTCAAGGTATAACCCCTTAAAATCATGGTTTGAAGTTTAAAATAGTAGATTCCAACAGAAAAATGAGTTACAAGGAAAATAATGAGAAATATATTTTTGATGATGTAATTAAATTCTCTTGGAAGCTTATTAATTACATGCCATGCTATCATAATTCACTCTCTGGAAGGCTTTAGTATGTATAACTTAAAAGCTATTAATGGTCAAAGCTTAAGCTCAAAGTTGATCATTTATGATCACTCACTGTAATCTTAATTGGATCTTAATATTCATATAGGTGATAAAAGGGGTGAATACTAGTTTATCATTATTGGGAAGAATAAAATCCAAAAAATTTAGTCTTCTGCCAAGCCTATGATGTCAGCAGACTTAGAGTTACAGTGATAACTCTAAATGATGGTGTAATAATGAGATAAGATGGTTTAATCATGATGTAATCATCACTAAGCCTTAAGATACTTATCGATTCCAGTGGATACCATCAGTAAATGTCTACTAGAGGCTCTCTGGACTCTAGGAGTGAGGATTTTACCATATATAGAGCTCTTTTTACCTCTATTTCCCCCTCAGATGCTTCAAAAACAACAATCAAAGCCGATATCTTCATTATTTTTATATTAATCTATCATATTATTAAAGAACAAAGATTATATTTATTATAATCACCATATTTGAGGTGATTCATTCAATATTTTGTTGTTTTTGCTAAATTCTCTCTAAAATCTTTAATTCCATGTAAAAATAAGAATAATTGTAATTTCTTCTATTTTTTATTGTAAAAACCATTTAAATAAGTTTTATTTACATTTTTAGGCATAAATTTATCCAAAATTATTATATTAAGTTTCAAAAGTATGTTATTTTTATTTTTTATAATAATTTTCTCTTTATCATTACTTGAATCATCCTTTTATTAATATATAACTTTAATTTTATTAATATTATTGTTATGAATTGTTTTTTATTATTAAAAAACAATATTTTCTTCCTTTATTTGTTTTTAACAAGAATAAAGTGCCATAAATATTTTAATTATTATATATTAATATATTTACTTTTATGATATTATTTTTTTTATTATATTATTTTATTTATATAATAATATAAATATTTTTCTGCCATAATTGTAATAATTGTTAATTATTATAATTGTTTTTTATCTTATTTTTTAATTAAATACAGACATTCAGAAACCAGAATCAGAGAAATACAGGAAGCCATACTAGTCATAGAAAATTTTTGGAATGTGGAAGAGACCAGTCATATTTAGGAGCCCCAAGGCAGGAAGGAGGAAATACCATATTTCCCACATCCACTCAGCAGTTCCAGACCTTACATACCAAAGGCAAGTTCATCCAGGACTCCCCAGCTATCCCCGGTAGTTACCAGCAGAAGACAAGGAGCCAAAGAGAGAAAAAGGACTTCTTTCAGCCAGAGGAAGAAAGAAGAAGGCCCATTTTTGAAGAAACTAATAGAGCTAGTCCAAGAGGTGTAAAAAAGAAAAAAATAGCTGTACCTAAAAAGAGCATTACTGACTCAGAATGAAGTCATACAGAGCTTATTACTGAAAAGGAAATCCCCAATCATGACGTTGAAAATAGTGAACCTGTGAATGATAAGCTGACATGGGCCAAATTAGCCCAATTCATGAAGTGGACAGATGAAACCTCAAAAACTGTGAGGACCAAAATAAATTCATTGAAAGAAGAAATTCTTTTACATAAAACAGTTATAAGATAGTTAAACTCAAATTTAGAAAAAATATGGCCATAATTTGAAAAAATCAATAAACAATTGCGCTCAATGCTAGAGGAACAACAAACTATGAAGAGGGACATAAAAAATGTCCAGAAGGAGCAGGAAAGTTTTGGAGAAGAGATTGATTAACTCTATGATAAAGAGATACAAGGAGAAAATCCCTTCCCTCCAACAAACCAAGTGAATAAGCCCATCCTTAACATCCCTCAAAAAGTAGAAGAGGAAGAAAATCAGATACCCAAGAAGCTGAATACCAGTATTCAAGGTAGAGATCCAAGACAATTCACCAAGATGGTTAAAATCTTAGTTACTCAGAAAAACAGGAACTTAAACAATTTACAAAAGTGGTAAATTGGCCAAAGCTCTCAGGAGCTGGCAATTATGATCATATGGAGCTCATTGATTATATTGATGAACTATTTGATGATGTCCCAAAGATACAAGACTACTGGATCACAACAAACCTCAACACAGCATTAAGAGGCCATGCAAACATATGGAACCCTTAGATGAAAGAAATACATTTCAGGAAAAGCTGGCCATTGTGGAGGAACTAAATTTTACCAAATTACAGCAATGGTACCTGGACTTGGCAAAAGACCAATTATATTGAGAGTGAGGAATACTCCAAAGAAAAAAGACATCTGTGAATGGTGTTTTAAACAAATCAAAACACTAAAATGCATTGATCCCATTATGACAATATAAATTAGGAACCACAAATCCTGAAAACTGCTAGGAGACTTGGAACACACAGTAAAATTCAGCTGGAGAAAAACCAGAAGCATTGATGAAATTGGAAATTTCATAAAACATGTAAAACAATACATCCATTGGGAGGTTCACCTCCTATTAAAATAACTGGCAATACAAAATAAATTCTGGAGTGAAAGAAATTCATAAAGATAAGTGAAACAAAGCCCCCAAAAAGTGAAATTTCTGCCACAACTGTGGGTCACCAGATCATTATGAAAACAGTTTCACAAGACCAAAACAAGATATATGCAATTAATGAGGAATCAGAGGAAGACTTAATAGGTAATAATTTTGATTCTGAAAGCATGAGGGATTTCCTTATAGTATAATAGCAGAGCTAATCTGAACACAGAGGAATATATAGTGCAATGTAACGAAGACAATTCATTTGACATACAAGAAATTGAATTGGACTCAGTAATACCACTAATATAAATGGACAAAGAGCTCTATAAGCACACACAGAATGCACAAAAACCCGTGGTAACACCAATTAAGGTGATGGGATTTATTCATGGAACAGCCCCAAAATTTACAGTGTACATTGAGAGCTGCCAAAAATTCATGATAATTTACAGAGGGGCTAATTGCTCCATAGTGGCACCAGAATATGCTAATTAATACCTCCTCAAATGGAAGACAAACTGATCTTAACAAAATCAAGGAGCTTAAAAGGTGCATCAGGAAGGTTGACTTCCCTGTGGACAATTATCAAAGCTATAATTCTCCCACATAATAAAGGAAATATCAGCCTAAAACCTGAATTTGAATTCTTGGATAATGCACAAGTACAAGGATTTCTACTAGGCACAGAATACAAAATAATTCATGTTATGAAAATTTGTAATAGTAAGAACAGATATCTTACTATAGGAAAAAAACAAGGACAAAATTTCTCTTTTGATATAAATTACATAAAAAATGACAAATTCTTCAAGGACCTATTGAAATAATTCAAAGAAGCCTAATATGGAACACAACTCACTAGTAAGATGAACCTAAGCTTACTCAAAATCTTGAGAAAGAACAGAGAATCTTTTGAAATTGGGGATAAACTCCAAGTCAAGATCAAAGGACATGATATAGAACTATATCTAGATGTATGTAAGGTGTGGATATGAAACTTTGATTAAAAATCAAGTACTTTTCCTGTCCTCAAAATTTGTATAAGGTAAAAATCAATTCAAAATAGTAAGAAATATTATTTTTAAGAGAAAACACACCAATTTTATTGTTTATAACTTTATTAGTATAAAACAATAATATTATAAAGATTTATTGTTTTACCAACAATAAAAATTTATCCAAAAAATACTCTACAAGAGATATTTTAAGGCTACAAAAGAAATTTCTTCAAGAGCAATTTCAATTGGAATTAATTGAGAAATGAACTGCAAGCAATTAATTCAGAAACAGAGTCTTTAAATCGAATATGAAAGAGAAAACACCCCCAAAAGCGACCAGAGTGAATTTGGAAAATAAGTGACAAAGTCTAAAGTGATGAAAGATGCTTTAATTCACTTTTGGGGTGGTTCAGGGGTAAAAATGATTATAAAAGTTACAAACAATGATTATGATGATTTTTTCACGTGGTTAGAAGGATTAAAATGATTCAAAAAAGGTGGTTGGAATCTCTTATTGATTGGTTTAACAGTGTTTAAACTAATTATAAAAGGAAAAGATTCTAACATGAAGAGAAAAGTGGGGCAAAGAAGACATTCTTTTATAGCCATCAATTTTCTTACTCCAAAAGTAAAATTTACTCTTGTCAGTCGTGAAAAACATTCTGAAAACAGAAAAGCCAATTATGGCATCATTGAACCCTGGTTTAGACCAAAAAAGGGCTGGTTTAAGCCATTTTGAGCCATTTTTAGCCATTTTAGACCCTTAAATCAGCCATTACTATAGCAATACCTGGTCTAGAGCCTTCAAAACACGTCAGAATGTGTGTAAGAGACGTAGAAACCAGTTAAAACTGTTTCTACCATGATTGTTTTATCTTAAGGGTAGTTTTACCCTCTTGGCAACAGCTAAAACTACCCCAGTTGGTATCAAAACCTCATCATCAATTGAGTCCACAGACCCTGTAACTCAATTCCAGGCCAAAAGTGATGAACATTTGCGTGAATTTTGACACCACACGCCTGTCAGAAAGGATTTGGGGGTCTAGCTCCCCCTTAGAGCTGGAGTTCCTTTTCCCCCCCAAATTTAATCTTTCCAATTTATTTTTCCTTTAATTCCTCATCATGTATTATACTTATAATTTACATATGTAATTCAATTGAGCTGTACAGTTCAATACAGTAATTATTGATACCTCATATGTAAATCAAAGTTCACTTATGTAATACACACGCACATTTTGACATTTCAATTGAATTCAATTGAAAAATACTTCAATTCCTCATAACTTCTAAACTAAACACAACACCTCAATTTTAACACAACATTTGATGGTTAACACCACATGTGGTGTGAATTAAATTAAATTTTTGTGTGAACCTTTGAGATATGACCACATACCCAAAAAGGTCACAAGAAATATTTAATATAACTATACATTAAAAATAAGTACCTTAAAACTACAAAAATACCATAAATTTGTACAAAACTTGGTTTAACTTAAAGACGAATGAATAAACATGTGAAGGAAATTACACCATTGGATTCCCCATGGTAAAATACACATATACCATTTTTATGGCATATCTGTAAAGTCAATATTTAATAGGTTATAAGTAATAATACCTTATAAAAGACACAAATCCTTATTTATTTCAAAAAACAATGAAACAACATGTGAAATAAATGATACCATTGGATCTTCCACAAAATTTCACACACAAAACAATTAATAAGCTAAGCTTCAAAATCAATACTTAAGGAATTAACCTGAATATATGCACTTTTTTGGTCAACACATATATTCAAGGATTTTAGCTAATATCTCTTTAATTATGAATGATAGAGTGATGGCCTAAAATTGAAGTCATGATGTAATTACTGTAGGAATACAAATATGAAGTTTATTTCGCAAGTTATACACAAGGCTAAAACCTGTAAGGAATTATTGATTAAAATCAACAGAGCTGTTGACCACTTTGTTGTGAAAGTGGTCCAAACTTAAAAAAAGTAGAAAGTTGGATTTTAATAGTTCATTCGTGAAGAATTATGTATTTTTTACTATAATATTCAAGGTATAACCCCTTGAAATCATAGTTTGAAGTTTAAAATATTAAATTTCAACAGAAACAATGAGTTACAAGAAAAATCATCAAAAATAGAGTTTTGATGATGTAATGAAATTCTCGTGGCAGCATAATAAGGGTATGCCAAGCTATCAGAATTCACTCTCTGAATTGCTGTAGCGTGTAAATCTTAAAAGTTATTAAGGATCAAAGCTTGAGCTTAATTTTCTCATTTATGATCACTCACTGTAACCTTAAATTAAGTTTAACAGTCATATAAGTGATAAAACTGGTGAATACTATTAGTTTATGATTAAAACTAATAAAATCCACGAAATTTGGGGTTCTTCCAAGCCTTTGACATCATCAAACTTAGAGTTATAGTGATAACTCTAAATAATGGTGTAATAATGATGTAATGAGGTTTGATCATGATATAATCATCACCAAACCTTAACATATTGATCAATTCTAGTGGATATGATCAGTGCACGTCTACTAGAAGCCTTTTGGACTCTATGAGGGAGGTATTTACTATAAATAGAGCTCTTTCTGCTCTGTTTTCCCCTCAGACGCAACAAAAACATTAAATCAATACAATTAAAAAGGTAATTTCTTTATTCTTTATATATAAAACTTTTATATTATTAAAGACCAAAGATCATCTTATTATAATCATCAATTTTGACGTGATTAAATCATTTGTTTAATTGTTTTTGTTAAAAATCTCTCTAAAACTCATTTCCACGTAAAAAATCAAGAATATTAGTGATTTCTCTATTTTTTTATTGTAAATACAATTTTTATAAGTTTTATTTACATTATTTGGCGTAAAATATCTCAAAAGTATTATATTAAGTATTAAAAGTAGGTTAGTTTCTCTTATTATAATAATTTTCTCTATTATTATTCTTTTAATAATTATTTAAATTAATATAAATAGTATTTATATTAATTTATAACTTTAATATTGGTAATATTATTGTTATTAATTGTTTTTAATTAATAAAAAACAATTTTTAACTCCTTTATTATTTGTTTGTAACAATAATAAAGTGCTATTAAATATATTAATATATTTCTTTTATTATATTATATTTTATAATATAAATTATATTATTATATTTTATTAATAAAATATTTATTTTTACGCCATAATTATAATAATTCTTTATTATTATAATTATTTTTATCTTATTTATTTCATTTATAATGACATTCCTAGTACAATAAGTAAAATATTAGTAATTTTTACTTATTGTTTCATAGTCAAACCTTACATTTGGGGGCCTGGCCGTGATATTTACTCTAAAAGACCTTTAAAAAGATTATAATTGGGCTTATCCAATAATAATTTATACTTATAATCATAAAATTATATACTGATTCTATATTTATTGATTTTAAGAGCTATTGAGGCATTTGGAAAGCAATTGTACTGTCTTACACATGGTTTTTCACATCCTTAGACTTGCAAAAACTCTCTTTGAGTGACTCTAGTGATTAAAAAAGATATTTTATAAAAAGAATCATATTCATTTTTATTCTTTAAAAATAAAAACATAAATAAAAATAAAAATATTAAAAACCAATAAAAAAGTTATTTTATTCTTTTAATTTCATTTCTTTAATTATTTTCATTTTTTTTCTATAAAAAAAGATATAAAAGCAATTTTTAGGTGGAAAATTGCCATATCTTACCAAAAATAACAATTTTATATAAAAGACTTATATTTATTTGTCTTTTTTAGTGTTTGAAGACAACCCAACAGAGGATAACCAAACCACTGTTGAAAGATTGGTGGAAGAAACTTGTCAAAGTTCTCCAACACCAATAATCACCAAAAGAAAGAAGGCCAAGAAATTGGACTTTCCAGGACCCACCATTCAGGACTCTGAAGGTGAGTACCTCATTTATAAATTGCCAAAAGAAAATTCCTGTTCTGAAATCCTCTTATTTCTTATTTTTCTTATAATATGACTACCAGAAGAGGCTCCCAATACTCCATCCAATCAGATGGAGCTGGACTCAGAGATAGAATTGATTCCTCAAAAGGGAAAAGGAAGGGCAATATCCCCAGTGGAACAGAATCCACACAAGGAAGTGCCTTATCCCAAAGGCAAGTCCCAGAAATGCCCATGATATCTGAACCTGAATTGGAACTAAGTATGAGTAACTCAAACAGGTACAAATCACATTCAGAGGGCTCAAATAGACATTTACATGAGCCAATACAAACAGTACTACACAGTGTACAAGGACAAAGATTGGGAAATGTTGCCTCAAATACACCAAGGAGTGATGAACTCCTGGCACATCCTGAAAAAGTTCCTCAAAGAGGAGGAAATAGTGAGATACTCCAATGGATGGAATCCACTATCATCCAAACCTCAAATCAAAAAGATCAAGGAGTATCATGCCAAAAAGAAGGAGGCAACCAAGGAAGAAGCCCCAGTAGCTTCTACCAGCAAGCCCCAAGTCAACCCACTTCCCCAAGAAGGGAAGAAGAACAAGAAAAAGATTTGGAGAAAACCATATTCCCCAAGCTACAGGATCCCCAAGATCCAAAAAGATGCCATGGACAATGTCTTCAACATGGCCAGAACTTTGATGGAATTAAAAGACAAAGAGGAAAAAAGAATGAGACAACCCCATTTCCCAAAGAAATAACCTTGTCTCCTGATGTTGTAAATACCTTAACAGAGCTTAAAAATAGTATCTTACCTCTTAAAGACATTAAAAATAGTTTATTATCTTTCCAAGAAATAAATAACAGTTTATCATCTTTAACAAAACTTGTTTTACAAAATAAGAAAGAAATTGATAACATCAAATTTATGATTGAAAATAATAAACCAAAAGTATTAATTGACAATACTCAGAAATTAATACAAGGACAACAAGAGTTGTATAAATACATAAGTGAAAAAACTTTGACAATCAATTATGATGTGAGTATTGACAATCTTACAGAAAAATCAAACAAATTAAGTATTTCTGTAGAAAAATTTGAATAAAAGACTTCATCACACCAAAAATTACTTTTTGGACCATGTGGAAAAGAGTGATGAAGCAAGAATGCATCTGAAAGATGACATTCAAAGTGAAATAAGGCTTATTACTGAAAAAATGGATAAAATTAATGAGGCTAATTTAAATATGCCAAAGTTATCAACACCATTTTCTCACATAAGAAGCCCTGTTAAACCAAAAGAGGAATTAACAAATCCATTCATAACAGACTTGAGTCACCAAGACAATAACCACGTCTTAATGAAGGAAGCACCTCAATTGAAAGAATGGCCAAAATTCACAGGAGAAGGTGAATATGATCACATTTCATTTATCAAAACAATTTACATGCTACAAGAAGATTATGCCATACCAGATGAATTAATCACTGCAAGATTACATTCATTGTTTGAAAAATCTGAAAAAAGATGGTATTATGGCATAAGGCAAACAAATGGCAAAAATACCTGGTCTTGGTGGAAACAAGAAATAATCACCAAGTGGGCTAATGATGCCTGGAAACACAAAATAGAAAATGCATTTGAAAATTCTTTCTTTGACCCAGACAAAGACAAACCTTTAACTTGGTTCTTGAAACAAGTTGAAAGACGTAATGCATTGTACCCAGAAATGTCACAAAAAATGCTGCATATGGAAATACTGTGAGCCTTGAGGTATATTTTACATACCCAAATAGGCCACAATTATCTTAAAAAGAAATTTTGAATTATGCAAAACTCATAAGTCATGCATATATCCAAAATTCATCATTTTTAATTTCAGAAAAGATGAATAACTTTTTATTGAGTAAGTAAATCCATGGATTTAAGACCAGATTTGGATTCTACACAAAAATTCACCTAGGGTAGCTCCATAGAGTGAATAAGCTCAATTTAAGTATTTAAGGTGGTAAAATGGAAAATACTTCAATACCACATCATTAATACCACATAAAAGATCCGTGAAAATTTTTATTTTTCTTGATTTTTAGCCAAAATAATGGGAAAGTGAGAAATCCCATGTTACATATACACTAAGAATAGTGTTATGCATGTTTTGAGCACTTAATATTATGGTATTCTTACATAGACTTTTGGTACACCCATAGTGGATATCTCACTTTAAGCTTAAATTACTATTTTGACGTAAAAATTAAGCAAAGGGGACAAAAGACATCAAAGAGAGCCAGGGTACCCAACTTCTGAGGCCTCAGAGGCGTGGATAGCTCCAGAGCATGGATCCATGGCTCATCTTGGCCCAATTGGTAAACTAAAACTCTTTGGGAACTTGGTTACCAAGTTACACCTACTGTAATCATAAGAAAAATAGCAAATAACCTGCTATTTTGACGTGCCAAGGAGGTAATAAGCTACTTAGGCTCCTGTAACCACGTCAATTCTTGATGACTTTCCTTGACTAGACCCTAAAAGAGTAATTAAACCCTTTTGGGATCCATATTCATTGATTTACCTCATAGCAACCAGCAAAATACTGCTATTTGCAATTCTATGTAGAAATGAGGTAAAAACTTCAAAAATTCATTAAAAATACAATTCTTAATGAATCTTCCTGAAACTTTCAGGATCAATGAAGAACTGTATTATCTATGATACAACCAAAAAGAATTATGGTTTTACTAGTAAAATTAAACGTTTTACTTACAGTCCATTTTTGACCATTCTACGTGAAACACTGAATCTTCAAAAATTCACAGAAATTACAACCTGTGATGAAATTGGCAATAACATTGATAACTTTGAGAAATCAATGATTATTTTAGAATAAAAGAAGATTTACAGATGTTACTCCTTTTATTCTTAACCATATTGGGGTTGGAAGTCACGTAAAAGCATCAATTAAGTAATTATGATAATCTTACGTGACAACAGATGATGCAATCATTAATCCAAAAGGGTTTATTGTTTTCTCACTCACTGGTTTTTCAGTTTGCTCCATGGCACGCCTCTGTGAGCTGTTGTTGACTTAAAAGAAGCCTATTCTTGCTGTTTTTTCCGTATCATCATCTTATCAATTTATTAAATCATTATTACCAACAAGTAAGTATTAGTTAAAGCTATTCTTAAGTGTTTTAAATCTTTCCAAATCATCCAGAAAGACGTGAAATCCTAGAATCCAACTATATATTGTTGTAATACTGTTATGAATCCTTTTTGATCCCTTAAAATCCACAATTCCACGTCGAATTTCTCTACTCTTATCTATCAATAAGTTCTTTGGAGTATTAGTGAGTCATTTATTCTTAATTCTTAAAGTTTTTCTCTAGTAATAGTTTTCTTCACGAATTATCTTTATAATTATTCTTGCAAAAGATAATTATATATTAAAATAATTTTATTATTTTAATAAAGAAGTTTTTATTATTAAATTCTTCTTGTAATTGATTCTAGTAGACAATTACTTGCTCACTGTTAAAATCACTAGTAGTGCTTAACACGTGAAAGAAATAATTTTTTAATTATTTAATTGTGGTTATAATAATACTTTATTATTATATTTCATAAGAACAGACATAGTACTGTTGATTAATAGCAATATTATCATCAGTTTCATAGCCAAATCTTACATTTGGGGGCCTGGCCGTGATTTTATCCATAGACTTGGCTTTAATCATATTCTAGACTTCATTTTTGTGTTCTAAAAAACCACCATACCTATCAAATCTTACATTTGGGGGCCTGGCCGTGTTTTTTGAACCTTGTACCCTTAATTAATATATTTTTAAGCTCTAAAATATATTAATTTAATAATTTTTTCTTTCATTTTAAAGTTAAAATAATTCTTATTTTTGAAATTGTTTTGGAAATCTTTTCATTGAGGAATTTGGTTTAATTTTATACTGTTTTTACACGTGGCTTTTTCACATCCAAAAACTTATAAAATTATTCTTTGAGTTACTCTGAATTAATTTTCATTCAAAATCTTAAATTTTAATTTTTTTCTTTAAAAAGAATAATTCTTTTAATATTAAAAAATAATAAAATTCATAAAAAATCTTTTAAAAAAAAAATATCTTAAAACACAAAAATAATTTCTTTTATCATATTTTTTTCTCTTTAAGTGTCTTTAATCAAATACTGTGCAGCTGGCAACAGACTCAGTAAAAGATACATCAATAGTCCAGAATCTGAAGACAGTATTGAGGTGCAGATTGCTAAAAGAGGCACCTTATTCAACTCAGAAAAAGCTAAATTACCACCAAAAGGTGTGTATTTTATCTTATATTTTTCACCTTTTATCTTTAAATTGACGTGAAAATGGTGCATACCAGAAATGGAAGCAACTATTCAGTCCAACCAGATGGATGTGGACAAGGAAGAGGCAAGACCAAATCCAGAAGTGCCAAATCTTCCACAAGAAAGACACATCTGGAGGATGCCAGAGTTGCCCCCCATTCCCCAAGGTCTGTACCAACAGATTTTGACGTAAATTCTGAGCCTGAACTGATTTATGGTAATATTTCCAGGGCTGAACCACTTTCAGGTGGCAGCAATAGAAATATATCAATGCCAGTACAAAAACTGGTTCAGAGCAGCCAAGGAAGAGGAGTGGGAAATCTGCCCAAGCCTTTGGCAGGGGGCCATGAACTCCTACTTACACATCAAGAGCTTTCTGGGTCAGGAGAAGACCATAGAACTCTTAGGAGGATGGAGCCCCCTGTCTTGCAAAGACAAGGTCAAAAAGATAAAGAATTGGTTGAAGAACCAAAGTCTTTTATCCATAGACCAGAAGAAAGAGTTGGAAATGACTCCAGCTTTGGAGACAGACGCACCAGTGGCATCTACCAGCTCCAAACCAGCTCCAGAAGCGCCCAAGGACAAGCCCAAAGGACCTCAAAAGAAACAGAGAGTTCCCAAGAACCATCAAGGCAAGGGCAAAGGCAAAGCCAATTGGCACAGACCTTACCCACAAGGGTACAGGATCCCCAAATTGGAGCCTTCAGCCGTGGACAGTGTCTTCAATATGGCCAGAACTCTTATGGAATTCACAGCCAAGGAGCAGGAAAGGATGAACAGGACTTTTCCACGCAAATAAATGATGTACATAGAAGTATTAGTGTAGAAATTGGCATACTTGAGTCAAAGTTGAAGTAAATTACATTAGACATCAATGATTTAAAGAAAAATGACAAGCAACATTCTGATTGGCATCAATTGACAACTGTCACCCTTGAGTCAATTAGCAATGCTTGTGAAAGAATTGAGACCCAATGTCAAAATAATGACACAGAAGATCCCTCCATTTTTAAAGTGAATGATAGACTTAAAACTCTTGAAGACCATGTCTTACAAATAGTTAAGAACACCAATCAATTTGCTATACATTTAGCAAAAAGTGACAGTGAGAGGCAGAAATTGAAGAATGATATAATTGCAAGTGTGGAGCAAATTCATAAGAATCATGAACCACATATGCCAAGACATTCTACACCTTTGACTGAAGAAAAACTTTCTGTCAAAGAAAGTTTGACTCCATTCTTAGGAGAAAATGCCTACTCTGCAAGAGATATTCCCAAAATAGAAGAATGGCCAACATTCTCTGGTGAAGGAGAATATAACCATATTGAATTCATCAGAACTATTGATATGTTGCAAGAAGACTTTAATATACCTGATGAAATCATAGTGGGAAAACTACACTGTTTGTTTACCAGAACTGCAAAGAAATGGTATTACAAAATGAGGATTGATCATGGTAAACATGACTGGTCTTGGTGGAAATCTGAAGTGATTACCAAATGGGCCAATAATTCTTGGAGGTTTAAAATGGAGAATGCTTTTGAAAGTGCCATTTTTAACTCAGAAAAAGACAAACCACTTACTTGGTTCTTCAAACAAAAAGACAGATTATCTGCTTTACACCCAGATATGTCTGACACTATGATTAATATGAAAATATTAAGAAAGTGTGGAGAACTGGAACATGCTATCAAAAGCAGATGTGTGGAACTTTGTTCAACAGAGGACTACATTAATGCTATGGAATATATCATTACCAGGACAAGAATTGGTAAGACTTGGATTAAAAACCCAATAGAGTCCAAAATAGTCTCAAAGATTCCTAGAGAGGAAAGAAGACCAGAAAGACCTGTCTTGAAGTGTCATAAATGTGGAAGTACTTCACATTTATCCAACACTTGTCCTAAGAAGACAAAAATCAATGAAGTTCAAGTCATTGAAGAAATTCAGTGTACTGAAGAGAAAGAGGAGTCTGATCAAGATTCTGCAGTCTCTGAAGATACACCAGTGGATGACTATCCCATTGAAAACATTTCAGCTTTCTTTGAGGTCACAGAAGTCCATACCCACTTGCCACAGTACAGTGAAGATTGCTGCAACCTGATCAATATCCAAGATGCCAGAATGTGTAAAACAAAACCTGCTAGAGGAAAGGGTTATACTGCTGGAGCATCCTGTATCACATCAGTTCTGATGAGTGATATTGAAGCCAAAGTAAATTTGGATACAGGGGCATTTTGCACTTGTGTTGGCAAAGATTATCTCCAAATTATACTTCCTGAATGGAAAAACCATATATTACCAATAGAAGGTGTACAATTCAGTAGTGCCAGTAACAATATGTACCCATTGGGCATATTGGACACTAATATTGTATTCCCACATCCAGAAGGAAGTGTAAGAATGAAAACTGTGATTGTAGTAATGGATAATTGCACATCTCAGCACATCATTCTTGGAAATGATTACTTAAATATTTATGGTATTGATATAAATAACCATAAAGACAGATATTTCACAATTGGAGATAACAAGAGACAAAAATTTGCTTTCTCCAATATGCCAAAACAGATATCTGTAGTATCTTCTGTCAAAGATACTTACAAAGATGAATTTGTGACTAATCAACTTGTTGAAGCACAAATTAATCAATCATTGTCACCAAAGATGAGGAATGAGCTTATTAATGTGTTATACACATATAAAAATGCATTTGCCTCTGATAATGAACCATTAGGCGCTATAAGAGGACATGAAGTTTATATTACTCTTAATATTGACAGACCATATCCTCCAGTACTTAGAAGACCAGCTTATCCAGCCAGTCCCAGAGCTAATAAGGCCTTGGAAAAACATATCCAAGAGTTGATCCAACTTGGTGTGCTAAGGAAAGTGGGCCATAATGAGGAAGTTGAAGTGACAACACCTGTTATTATTGCATGGCATAATGATAAGTCAAGAATGGTTGGAGATTTTAGAGCTTTGAATACCTACACAGTTCCAGATAGGTATCCAATCCCTAGAATTCAAGAAACCTTGACTCAATTGTCTAAAGCCAAGTATATAACATCAATGGATGCATTGAAAGGCTTTCATCAAAATGTTTTGACGCCTAAAGCTAAGAAATTACTTAGAATTATCACTCACTGTGGCATTTTTGAGTATCTTAGAATGCCATTTGGCATTAAAAATGCTTCATCTCATTATCAAAGAATGATGAATACCATCTTCCCCACAGAATTGTCTGAAGGATGGCTTATCATTTATATTGATGATATTATTATATGTTCTGACTCATGGTCTTTGCACCTTGAAAGACTTGCAAAAGTACTTCATAAAGTTTCAGAAGTGAACATGAAAATTTCACTTAAGAAATGCAATTTTGGTTTTGAAGAACTCAAAGCATTAGGACATGTTGTTTCTGGTTTGAGCTTGGGTATTGACAAGAATAAGGTAGCAGCAGTGTTACTTAAGCCAATACCCCAGAATAAAAAAGAAATGATGTCTTTTCTTGGATTTGCTAGTTACTATAGGCAACACTTGAAAGATTTTGCAATTCTAGCCAAGTCACTCTATAGAATCTGTGATCAACAGACTGTATTTGAGATGACACAGGAAAGAATTAAAGCTTATGAGAAGATAAAGAAAGCCCTTACAGAAGCACCTTTACTCCTCATGCCTGACTGGAATATTCCTTTTAAATTGTACATTGATGCATGTGGAGATGGACTAGGGGCAGCCCTACATCAAGTCCAGATTATTGATGACAAACCTACAGAAGGACCAGTTTGTTATATCTCAAGACAAATCAAACCAACAGAAGCCAGATATGGTGCAAGCCAAATGGAGTGCTTATGTTTGGTATGGGCACTTGAGAAACTACACTATTATCTTGATGGCAGTGTTTTTGAAGTGATAACTGACTGTAATTCCGTAAAATCACTTCTTAACATGAAACCTCCCAACAGACATATGTTGAGATGTCAAATAGCCATTGAAGAATATAGAGGAAACATGACTATAGTTCATAAAGCAGGAAACATTCACAAAAATGCTGATGGACTTAGTAGATGGGCTTTGGCCAACACTCCTGATAACCCAGCTTATGTACCTTTGGAAGCTGAACCACAGATTCCAATTGAAGGAATTAACATAACTGATATTGGGACTGAATTCTTTGAAGAGGTCAGAGAGTCTTATAAACAAGACAAGAATTGCCATATCTTGACTTCTTTATTAGATAAAGACTGCAAAGATACATCTTTAGTTAATGCACTTGATGAAGTTTGGAAAAATTCCTATTCTGAAGGAAGATTTCACTTGTTTGATGGGATTATTTACCATAGAACAAAACATTCTTGTGTGATGACACTGTGTAGTAGATTGCTTATCAATACCATTCTTCATGAATGCCATGATAGCATTTACTCTGGACACCTATCAGAAGACAGAACACTTGAAAAGGTGAAGAACTGTGCATGGTGGCCATCTTGGAGAAAAGAAACCATTGAATATTGCCATACCTGTGATAGATGCCAAAAAGCAAACAGGAGTACAGGCAAGAAATTTGGATTGATGATCCATATTCAAGAACCAAAATCCCCTTGGGAAGTTGTTCACATGGATTGGGTCACAGCACTTCCTCCAAGTGGTGACAAAAGTTATAATGCTTGTTTAGTCATTGTAGACAGATATAGCAAAACTCCCATATTCTTACCATGTCATAAAGATGACACTGCTATGGATACAGCTCTTCTTTTATGGAGTAGAGTTATTTCTCATACAGGGTTATTTAAGAATATCATAAGTGACAGAGACCCCAAGTTTACATCTTCACTTTGGACCAATCTTCATAGATTGTTTGGGACTAAGTTATCATTCTCTACAGCATATCACCCTCAAACAGATGGGCTAGCAGAGAGGATGATTCAAACTTTAGAATACATGATCAGGAGATTTTGTGCTTATGGATTAGAATTCAAAGACTCAGATGGCTTTACCCATGACTGGTGCACTCTGATACCTGCATTAGAATTGGCATACAAGACATCAGTCCATTCTTCCACAGGACAAACTCCTGCTATGTTAGAGAAAGGATGGAATCCAAGACTCCCGGCAGACACACTGAGGAAAGACTTGATTGACATTCATCCTACAGCTTCCAGCTTCAAATTAATGCTTGATAAAGTAAAACATCATGCAAAACAGAGTATGGATGATGCTTTTGATTATGCAAAACAGAAGTGGGACAAGAGTCATAAAGTACCAGACTTCAAAGTAGGGGACTTAGTGCTAGTTTCAACCTTGAATTTTAATAATATCAAAGGCCCAAAGAAACTTAAAGATTCTTATGTAGGACCTTTTGTTATTGTTGCTTTACATGGAACCAATGCAGTTCAAGTGGAATTGAGTGGTGAATTGGAAAATAAACACCCCACATTTCCAGTCAGCTTGATAAAACCTTATCAACCAGCTGATAAAGAATTGTTTCCTTTAAGAAACCCAACTCCTTTAACTGTACCACCTGTGGAACAGAATGAAGACAAAAAGATAAAGAAAGTCATTAAAGAAAGGAGACTTAGGGGTAAAAATCAAAGAGAATATCTTGTCAGATATAGAAATCCAGTACATGAAGATGAATGGATGGCAGAATCAGAAATACCTGACTCAGATAAACTCTTAAGAAGATTTAGACATGAAAGAAGGCCACAAGCCTGAATATGTCTATAGATGTGCTTTAAATTACTTGATCTGAGTAATGTGAAGAGGTTGGACAGTGGACATTACCCCCTTTGGGGCCTTATTCTTTTATCACTAATAAAATTGTAGTACAATTTTATTTTTTGGTGGGAGGGAATGTGAGCCTTGAGGTATATTTTACATACCCAAATAGGCCACAATTATCTTAAAAAGAAATTTTGAATTATGCAAAACTCATAAGTCATGCATATATCCAAAATTCATCATTTTTAATTTCAGAAAAGATGAATAACTTTTTATTGAGTAAGTAAATCCATGGATTTAAGACCAGATTTGGATTCTACACAAAAATTCACCTAGGGTAGCTCCATAGAGTGAATAAGCTCAATTTAAGTATTTAAGGTGGTAAAATGGAAAATACTTCAATACCACATCATTAATACCACATAAAAGATCCGTGAAAATGTTTGTTTTCCTTGATTTTTAGCCAAAATAATGGGAAAGTGAGAAATCCCATGTTACATATACACTAAGAATAGTGTTATGCATGTTTTGAGCACTTAATATTATGGTATTCTTACATAGACTTTTGGTACACCCATAGTGGATATCTCACTTGAAGCTTAAATTACTATTTTGACGTAAAAATTAAGCAAAGGGGACAAAAGACATCAAAGAGAGCCAGGGTACCCAACTTCTGAGGCCTCAGAGGCGTGGATAGCTCCAGAGAATGGATCCATGGCTCATCTTGGCCCAATTGGTAAACTAAAACTCTTTGGGAACTTGGTTACCAAGTTACACCTACTGTAATCATAAGAAAAATAGCAAATAACCTGCTATTTTGACGTGCCAAGGAGGTAATAAGCTACTTAGGCTCCTGTAACCACGTCAATTCTTGATGACTTTCCTTGACTAGACCCTAAAAGAGTAATTAAACCCTTTTGGGATCCATATTCATTGATTTACCTCATAGCAACCAGCAAAATACTGCTATTTGCAATTCTATGTAGAAATGAGGTAAAAACTTCAAAAATTCATTAAAAATACAATTCTTAATGAATCTTCCTGAAACTTTCAGGATCAATGAAGAACTGTATTATCTATGGTACAACCAAAAAGAATTATGGTTTTACTAGTAAAATTAAACGTTTTACTTACAGTCCATTTTTGACCATTCTACGTGAAACACTGAATCTTCAAAAATTCACAGAAATTACAACCTGTGATGAAATTGGCAATAACATTGATAACTTTGAGAAATCAATGATTATTTTAGAATAAAAGAAGATTTACAGATGTTACTCCTTTTATTCTTAACCATATTGGGGTTGGAAGTCACGTAAAAGCATCAATTAAGTAATTATGATAATCTTACGTGACAACAGATGATGCAATCATTAATCCAAAAGGGTTTATTGTTTTCTCACTCACTGGTTTTTCAGTTTGCTCCATGGCACGCCTCTGTGAGCTGTTGTTGACTTAAAAGAAGCCTATTCTTGCTGTTTTTTCCGTATCATCATCTTATCAATTTATTAAATCATTATTACCAACAAGTAAGTATTAGTTAAAGCTATTCTTAAGTGTTTTAAATCTTTCCAAATCATCCAGAAAGACGTGAAATCCTAGAATCCAACTATATATTGTTGTAATACTGTTATAAATCCTTTTTGATCCCTTAAAATCCACAATTCCACGTCGAATTTCTCTACTCTTATCTATCAATAAGTTCTTTGGAGTATTAGTGAGTCATTTATTCTTAATTCTTAAAGTTTTTCTCTAGTAATAGTTTTCTTCAAGAATTATCTTTATAATTGTTCTTGCAAAAGATAATTATATATTAAAATAATTTTATTATTTTAATAAAGAAGTTTTTATTATTAAATTCTTCTTGTAATTGATTCTAGTAGACAATTACTTGCTCACTGTTAAAATCACTAGTAGTGCTTAACACGTGAAAGAAATAATTTTTTAATTATTTAATTGTGGTTATAATAATACTTTATTATTATATTTCATAAGAACAGACATAGTACTGTTGATTAATAGCAATATTATCATCAGTTTCATAGTCAAATCTTACAAATACTCAAGAAATGTGGAGGAGAGCTAGAACATGCCCTAAGAAGCAGGTGTATAGAGCCATGCTCCACAGAAGAGGACATTAATGCAGTAGAAGACATAGTGACAAGAACAAGAATTGGCAGGACTTGGAAGAAATCGGACATTAAAAGCCCAAATAAACCATTTATAAAAAAAAGATAAATCAAAAGAATCCTTCAAGCCCAATACATCCAACAATAATGAGCAAAGAAAATGCCATAAATGTGGAGGTATTGGACACTTAGCCAATAATTGCCTTAAAAAGGCCAAGATTAATGAAATTGTGGAAACAGAAAACCACAATGACAAAGAAGAGGAATCTGAATCTGAAAAAGAGACTGAAGAGTCAGAAAGCTCTGAAAGTGATTAAATCAATATAATTAATGCACAAATTAATAATATTGCTATAATTTATGAAGTACTGGATGTTAACTCAAACTTACCACAAGTTGGGACATCTGACACAAACCTGACAAACATACAAGATGCCAAAATGTATAGGACTAAACCTGCAAGAGGAATGGGATATACAGCTGGAAAATCAAGTATAAGTATTGTTATGGTTGATAACCAAGAAGGAAAAGTTAACTTAGATACAGGAGCATATTGCACCTGTGTTGGTAAAGATTATTTAAAAACCATTGTCCCAGACTGGCAAGAAAAACTTATGCCAATCCAAGGTGTCAAATTTAGTAGTGCAAGTGAGAGCATGAAGCCCCTTGGAATAATAGATTTAACACTAATTTTTCCTCATCCCTCACAATGTGTCAGAATCAAAGTAGAGTTTGTAGTAATGGACAACTGTACTAGTAATCACTTCATACTTGGTAATGACCACTTATCAATCTATGGTATAGATATCTCCAACCAAAAGGATAGATATTTTACCATAGGAGACAACAAAAGACAAAGGTTTGGCTTCTTAAATAATGAAAACAAATCACAGTTATTAAGAATGAAGAAAAAATTCCAGAAAAGGAACTTTTTATATCTGAACAACTTAAAGAGGCAGGACTCAATCAAGAATTAACAGAAAAAATGAAAGAAAAATTGATTGACCTTATTTAAGTATTCAAATGCCTTTGAAACTGACAAAGAACCACTAGGTGCCATAATTGGACATGAAGTAGATATAATTCTTAATGTAGAAAAGCCTTACCCACCTCTACTAAGGAGACCTGCTTACCCAGCTAGTCCAAGGGCTAGAGAAGACTTAGAGGTACACATTAAAGAACTAATGGACCTTGGAGTATTAAGAAAGGTAGAACATAATGAACAGGTAGAAGTCACTACACCTGTCATTATAACTTGGCATAATGGAAAATCAAGGATGGTAGGAGACTTCAGAGCCCTCAACACCTATACCATTCCAGGCAGGTATCCAATACCCAGGATCCATGAGACATTGACACAATTGTCACAAGCTAAGTTCATCACAGCCATGGATGCCTTAAAGGGTGTTCACCAAAATGTATTAACAGACAATGCCAAAAAACTACTAAGGATAATAGTCCACTGTGGAATTTTTGAATACTTAAGAATGCCATTTGGCATAAAAAATGCACCTTCCCATTATCAAAGAATGATGAATACCATATTTCCCGAAGAATTAGCAGAAGGATGGTTAATTATCTATATTGATGATATCATAGTTTGCTCAGAAACTTGGGAAAATCACCTTACAAGACTAGAAAGGGTACTACAAAAAATAGTCCAAGTGAATATGAAAATTTCCTTGAAAAAGTGTCATTTTGCATACAGTGAACTAAGAGCACTAGGACATGTTGTATCTGGACTTAGTCTAGGCATAGACAAGAATAAAGTAGCAGCAGTACTACTTAAGCCAATGCCTCAAACCAAAAAAGAAATGCAATCATTTCTAGGATTTGCTGGTTACTATAGACAGCATATAAAGGACTTTGCAGAAATTGCTAAATCCTTGTATAAGCTATGTGACCAACAAACAGTCTATGAAATGACAGAAGAAAGAGTCAAGGCATATGAAGAATTGAAAAATTCCTTAACAAATGCCCCATTTCTTCTAATGCCAGATTGGAAACTACCCTTCAAACTTTAAATTGATGCTTGTGGAGAAGGACTGGGTGCTGCACTACACCATACACAAATCATCAATGATAAACCAGTGGAAGGACCAATTTGTTTTATTTCAAGACAGATAAAGCCAACAGAAGCAAGATATGGAGCAAGCCAAATGGAATGCCTCTGCTTAGTGTGGGCTTTAGAAAAATTACATTACTATTTGAATGGAACAGTATTTGATGTGATTACAGACTGTAATGCTGTAAAATCTCTATTAAATATGAAAACTCCAAATAGACATATGCTGAGATGGCAGATTGCTATCCAGGAATATAGAAGAAATATGACTATTGTTCATAAATCTGGTAATATTCACAAAAATGCAGATGGTCTTCGCAGATGGGCTCTAGCAAATACCCCTGACAATCCAGCATGGGTACCACAAGAAGAACACCATATAGGAGGAATATGTGTTACAGACATAGGCACAGAATTCTTTAACCAAGTTAAATAAAGCTATAAGATAGAAAAAAATTGCCATATCTTAAGCCAACTTCTAATGAAAGACTGCAAAGACCCATCACTTTCATCAAAACTAGATGAAATATGGAAAAAGGCATATGATGAAGGAAGATTCCACCTCCTTGATGGAATCCTTTACCATAGAACAAAACACACATGTGTTATGGCCTTAACAGATAGAGCCCTGATAAACACTATTTTACATGAGTGTCATGATAGTGTTGCAGCTGGACACCTTTCAGAAGACAGAACACTAGAGAGGGTGAAAATCTGCTATTGGTGGCCAAATTGGAATAAAGATGTTATAGAATACTGCCAAACCTGTGACAGATGTCAAAAATCCAACAGAGCCGCAGGAAAGAAATTTGGAATGATGATTCAAATCCAAGAGCCAAAATCCCCTTGGGAAATAGTTCATATGGATTGGGTAACAGCATTACCTCCAGGAGGAGACAGAAGCTATAATGCATGCCTAGTATTGGTTGACAGGTATAGCAAAACTCCCATGTTCCTACCATGTCATAAAGATGACACAGCTATGGACACAGCCATAATGATATGGAATAAAGTTATCAGCTATACAGGCTTATTCCAGAATATTATAAGTGACAGAGACCCAAAGTTCACTTCAGCATTATGGACAAATCTCCATAACTTGTTTGGGATGAAGCTATCATTCTCAACAGCTTACCATCCTCAAACTGATGGTTTAGCAGAAAGAATGATACAGACCTTAGAGGACATGATCAGAAGAATCTGTGCTTATGGGCTAGAATTCAAATATTCTGATGGTTTTACCCATGATTGGTGTACACTAATACCAGCTCTTGAACTGGCATATAAAACATCAATCCATTCTTCTACTGGCATAATACCAGCAATGCTAGAAAAAGGTTGTAATCCAAGACTTCCTTATGATACCCTCAAAAAGGACTTAGTGGATATACATCCAACAGCAAGCAGCTTTAAGATAATGCTTGACAAAGCAAGACACCACACAAACAGATGTATGCAAGACTCTTTCAAATATGCAAAAGAAAGATGGGATAAAATTCATAAGCCACCCGACTTCAAAATAGGAGACTTGGTCCTAGTATCAACCCTTAATTGCAATAGCATAAGAGGTGCAAAGAAATTGAAATATTCCTTTGCAGGACCATTTATGATAAAAGCACTTCATGGACCCAATGCTGTGCAATTGGAACTCACAGGTGAACTAATGAACAAACACCCAACTTTCCCTGTAAGTCTGATAAAGCCTTACAGTTCAAGTGACAAGGAGTTATTTCCACTAAGAAATAAACCCCCCCTTGGAAGAAGGAGAGGAAAAGAAAATAGTAAAAGTCCTTAAAGAAAGAAGGACAAGAAACAGAAAAGAGAGGGAATGCCTTGTAAGGTATAGAAATTCAACTCAAGACGATGAATGGCTACTTGAGAAAGATATAACATATGCTGATAAACTACTAATAAGGTTCAGACATGAAAGAAAGCCTGAAAAATAGAAAAGTTGAGCATTATTGAGCTTCAAGACTAACAAAGTCTATTGAAGAGGTAGGACAGTGGATGATACCCTAATTACACATATCAGATTGTGGTACAATATTTTTTGGTGGTAGTGAATGTAAACCTTTGAGATATGACCACATACCCAAAAAGGTCACAAGAAATATTTAATATAATTATACATTAAAAATAAGTACCTTAAAACTACAAAAATACCATAAATTGATATAAAACTTGGTTTAACTTAAAGACCAATGAATAAACATGTGAAATAAATTACACCATTGGATTCCCCATGGTAAAATACACATATACCATTTTTATGGCATATTGGTAAAGTCAATATTTAATAAGTTATAAGTATTAATACCTTATAAAAGACACAAATCCTTTTTTATTTCAAAAACCAATGAAGCAACATGTGAAATAAATGGTACCATTGGATCCTCCACAAAAGTCCACACTTAAATTATTAATAAGCTAAGCTTCAAAATCAATACTTAAGGAATTAACCTGAACATATGCACTTTTTTGGTCAATGCATATATTCAAGGATTTTAGCTAATATCTCTTGAATTATGCATGATAGAGTGATGGACCAAAAAAAAAGTCATCACGTAATTACTGTAGGAATACAGATATGAAGTTTATTTCACAAGTTATAAACAAGGCTAAAACCTGTAAGGAATTATTGATTAAAATCAACAGAGCTGTTGACCACTTTGTTGTGAAAGTGGTCCAAACTTATAAAATTGTAGAGAGTTGGATTCTACTAGGTCATTCGTGAAGAATTATGTATTTTTTATTAGAATATTCAAGGTATAACCCCTTGAAATCATAGTTCGAAGTTTAAAATATTAAATTTCGACAGAAAAGATGAGTTACAAGAAAAATCATCAAAAATAGAGTTTTGATGATGTAATAAAATTCTCTTAGCAGAATAATAAGGTTATTCCAAGCTATCAGAATTCACTCTCTGAATTTCTGTAGCATGTAAATCTTAAGAGTTATCAAGGCTCAAAGTTTGAGCTTAATTTGATCATTTATGATCACTCACTGTAACCTTAAATTAAGTTTAACAGTCATATAAGTGATACAATTGGTGAATACTATTAGTTTATGATTAAAACTAATAAAATCCACAAAATTTGGGGTTCTTCCAAGCCTTTGACATCATCAAACCTAGAGTTATAGTGATAACTCTAAATAATGGCGTAATAATGATGTAATCATCACCAAACCTTAAAGTATTGATCAATTCCAGTGGATATGATAAGTACACGTCTACTGGAAGCCTGTTGGACTCTAGGAGGGAGGTATTTAATATAAATAGAGCTTTTTTTGCTCTGTTTTCCTCTCAGACGCATAAAAAACATTAAATCAATACAATTAAAAAGGTAATATCTTTATTCTTTATATATAAAACTCTTATATTATTAAAGACCAAAGATCATCTTATTATAATAATCAATTTTGACTTGATTAAATCATTTGTTTAATTGTTTTTGTTAAAAATCTCTCTAAAAACTCATTTTCACGTAAAAATCAAGAATATTTGTAATTTTCTCTATTTTTTATTGTAAATACAATTTAGATAAGTTGTATTTACATTATTTGGCATAAAATATCTCAAAATTATTATATTAAGTATTAAAAGTAGGTTATTTTCTCTTATTATAATAATTTTCTCTATATTATTCTTTCAATAATCCTTTAATTAATATAAATAGTATTTATATTAATTTATAACTTTAATATTGGTAATATTATTGTTATTAATTGTTTTTTATCAATAAAAAACAATTTTTCACGCCTTTATTATTTGTTTGTAACAATAATAAAGTGCCATTAAATATATTAATTATTTTATTATATTATATTTTTTAAAATAAATTATATTATCATATTTTATTGATAATATACTTATTTTTACGCCATCATTATAATAATTCTTTATTATTATAATTGTTTTTATCTTATTTATTTCATTTATAAGGACATTCATAGTACAATAAGAAAAATATTAGTAATTTTTACTTATTGTTTCATAGTCAAACCTTACAAATACCATAAACCAATGGTAAATCCAAGATACCACCAAAACATGTATCTAATACAGATCAGCTCGATAGTTACCAAAGGAAAGAGGAAACTCACTGCTTTATAAATATACAAGTCCAATCACCGTAGGACAAGGAATAACAAAGTTATTCCTGCTCAAAGTTGTTGCTGAGCATAAACCTTAATTTTCACCTCTCATCTGAAATACAGAGGAAGAGGCTTAACCCCATCAAATGGTTATTCAAATTGAAGCTCCAAGTCAGGGCTATTCAATGATACTATCCAAACTGAGCTGGCACCATTACTACAGAAGTTATGTCCAAAATCTGACCAAATAAAGGTGAACAAAATATTCACCTCCCATCTAACTTCTACAGTTTTAGTGTGAGATACCTAAAGTGGGGTCTCTTTGGAAAGAGAACAGCCAGGGCTATCTGATTATGCCATTTTTTCTCCATAACTCACCTAGAACAAAGGTTATGGAGCAAACAAGCTCCATTCAGCTTTTGCCCAAAACATACATATGTACAAAAAAACTTTTACATGGCATAGCTTTGCCATATTAAATGAGGTACCATTGTGTAGGACACATCCAGGGCTACACACTGAACCATTTTTGAGGTTTATATCTCAAAAAAAAACAAAGTTATGGTTGTTTTAAGGTCAAAATCCCACAGGTTGGCCAATACAGCCTTAAAGTGGGATACTATCCCATAAGTATGATTAGGAGGTGTCAAAAAGACATAGAAGCTTGTTTATACTTTGATACCTCATAGTTAAGTCAAATACAGAGGTTCATACAGGTTCTATACAGCTTCTGACGCGTCAGAAGCACCAGAACACACCTGTAAACTCCATTGGTGAAATGTTTCACCCTGTATAGGGTAAAAATGACTACTTGTGGCTCCAAAGCCACATTTTCACCCAATACAAGTCTGTATTGAGTGTATAAAACTAAAAACCAGCCCACAGTAGTGAAAACGTTTACTCTGTGGTTGTGCGCAGAGGTAAACAACCTCCCACTACCCTAGAACAAGATAAAAGGAGGCTAATAGGGCATCCTTTTCTTAATATTCTTACGTGGTATAGCTTCTTGAAAGAAGTGGTACCCTTAGAATCTAACAGGTTTTAATTATTTTAGGGTTTGTTATTCTAAACCAACAGGCAAACACTGCACCTAGGGCTATCAGCAGCACTCATCATCACTAAATCATTTTAGTATAGCCCTTTTACTCATATTATCACTTTAATATCATCAATTTCTTTGTGTCACACTCACACTTATAGCTTTTATTATCATTTTGAAGCTATATCATAGAGTCACCCTGACATTTTGGGGGCCTGGCCTGGTTTTTTACCTATTTTAGACAAAATTCTAGCTTGTTTTCACTATTTTTAACTTATCTTCATGCTTTTTAGAGTTATGATACTTGTTTTTTTGCTTATTTTCACTTTCTGTTAGCCATAAGAAGCTCTGAAGGGGATTAATTTTGTGGTTTTTCTCTATCCTGATTTTTTTTACTCAAAAATAAAAAAAATAAAAAAAGAAGGTAAAAAAATTGTATACATATTCTTTTTGAAAGATAATATTTTTCATCATTTTTGAAGAGTTATAAATATATAATTTATATTTATAAAATACTCTCTTTTCATAATAAAATAAAAATCATATTTTATTATTGGTTTTTGTTTCATAATATATACAAAGTATATCTTATTTGAACTTTTCTTGAAGAAAAACTCTGATAATTCATTTTTTCACCCATATTGGCGTTAAAAATTGATTATTATCATTATTGTGTATAATATCAATAATAATACTTCATAATAAAATAAAAATCATATTTTATTATTGTTTTTTTTCATAATATATACAGAGTATACATTGTTTGAATTTTTCTCAAAGAAAAACTCTTATAATTCATTTTTCCACCCTAGTTGGCGTGAAAAATTGATTATTATCATTATTATTGATAATATCAATAATAATACTTCATAATAAAATATAAACCATCTTTTATTATTGACCTTTTTTTCATAATGTACAGAGTATATATTGTTTGAATTTTCCTTAAAGAAAAACTTTTATAATTCATTTTTTCACCCAAATTGGCCTGAAAAATTGATTATTATTATTGATAATCTCAGTAATAATACTCAATAATAAAATAAAAATCATATTTTATTATTAATCTCTTTTTTCATAATATATACAGAGTATATATTGTTTGAATTTTTCTCAAAGAAAAACTCTGATAATTCATTTTTTCACCAAAATTGGCATATAAATTAATTATTATCATTATTATTGATAACTTCAATAATAATACTTAATAATAAAATACAAACCATATTTTATTGATCTTTTTTTCAGAATATATACAAAGTATATTGGGTAAGGTTGATTTTATAATTATTATTTCAATAATAGCTTGTCCAAAGTGGCTTATAGATTCCTGAAAAAACAGGTATTTAATGAACTAGCTGAAACTCTCACTTCACAAATCAGAAATGATACCACCTCATTTCAAAGACTTTGGAGTTCTAAGGGATTATTCCTTACAAAAAGAATCCACCATCAGTAGGAATAGAGGCCTGGAAAGGAGAGAAGTTGAAGTTGTTAAAAGTCATATTACATGGCAAAATGAACCTCCCTACACCTTCCACCTCCAGGAATGGCTTGCATAGAACAGTTTGTTCTAACCCATCAAATCTTCCAAGAACATTTCCAATGGGGAATGGAAGACAGGGAATTCAAACTAGATTCCCACTACAAAGAACTTGTAGAAAGTATTCAGAAGATTTCCCTCAAAGAGATATTCTTCAAAGAACCTATCATAGACAAGAAATGGAACTAGAGATAACATACTCTGACCCTCTCAGGCTCATGAGGGATAGTAACCCAACCAGACTCCCTAGTGGCTTCACACCACTCAGAAACCAGAAGCTCAGTGACCAAGAGTCACCATGCTTTCCAATCCCAGATAGAATCCAGGAGAGGAAGAGGATCATAGGGCAAGAGCAAGACTTCTTTCAACCAGAGGCAGAAAGAGTCAGATTTTATTTTCCAGAAATTGTTGGACCTGTTTCAAGAAGTACAAAGAAACAACAAACAGTTGTACATACTTCTAATTTGGCTATCAGCCCTAAGATAAGGAATGATATCCCCACTCATATTAAACATAATATTGTGATACCTGAGAGTACCATAAGTAGTAATAGTATATGGTTACAATTCTCCCAATTTGCAGAACAAACTCAGAAAGAGTTTGAAAGACTCCATGAAATTACTTCAAGGTTACAAGAGATTTATACCTCACAAACCAAAACTCTTCATACTCTTCAAGAGGACTATACTGAATTGTGTAAAGCCTCAGAAGATACCAAAAGAAGAGTAAATCAAGTCTTAGAGGAGCAAAATCACTGCAAAAGTGATAGGGAATACCTGGATCAAGATATTGACAAATTGTTCAATTACTGCCAAAAAATTAAACGGCAAACACAACAGAATGTTTCTGGAAACACTCCATACCACCAGGAAGACATCAAACCAGATGCCTTATTGGAGAATAAGCCAAGATCTTCATCACAATACCAAGATGGAGATCAGATGACTTGTTCAGAGAAGGAAGCATTAAAACAGGCTCCAGAGACTTCAAGTTGACTCAAATTCTCTGGCATAGGAGAATATGATCATATGGAGCTCATTGATTATATTGATGGACTCTTCACTGATTTACCAAGTATACCAGATTACTGGATTACTGATAGATCAAATACAGATTTCAAATGACATGATAGTATTTGATACACAGAAATGAAAGAAACTGGCCACGGTGCAGGAGCCAAATAATCCAAAAGTACAGTAATGATACATGGATATGGAAGAAAACCCTTTTGTTTGGAAATGATAGATACACAGTGGACAAATATCCATATGATTGGTGTATGATACAGTCAAAAAGGCTAATAGCCATTAACCCTCATATAACAACAGAAGTGAGAAATAACAAACTGTTTACCAAACTACCAGGAGACTTAGAGTATGAATTAAAATGCAGAAGCTCCAAAGAATCCACCTTGGATGAAATATCAACTACTTTGCAATAAGTAAGGATTAGAACATCTACTGGTAGATACAATACCCATAGTACTGGTTATAAAAGGTAAAACGCAACCGCCAAAGAAACTCATGATTCAGATTCTGAAATCAAAACAGGATTTCACAACTATGAATCACCCAATCACTATGCAGAAAATTCTCCCAAAGACAGGGAAGAGATACTTGCCAGAGAGGAAGAAACAAGAAAAGACCAAGAGGGTCATGAATCTGACTCTGATAGTGTGGGGAATGGCTGTGGAGATGATTCTACAGCTAGCCCAACCATCATGAAGAATATTTGGTGGAATTTAAGAGCCATGGAACAGAGGAAATTGGTTCAGTCCACTTCAAAAGAAGGAAACTAATGACCTAACACCTAGATGGTTTGAAACATAAGCCACCAGACAGGGAGGGTATTACCACAAGAAAGTTGTTGGCTCAAGCTCACATGAACCACCCTAATACCTTGAAGAAGACAGGAAAGTCTCATAAATGATGTGCCTTTTTTAGAGGCAGGGTATGTCAGCCTGTGACTCAAAGCCAGAGCACAAGCATGATAGCCAAATACCATAAACCAATGGTAAAGCCAAGATACCACCAAAACATGGATCTAAGCCAAATCAGCTCAAAAGGTATCAAAAGAAAGAGGAAACTCACCGCTTTCTAAATATACAAGTTCCATCACCATAGGACAAGGGATAACAAAGTTATTCCTGCTCAAAGGTGTTTCTGAGCATAAACCTTAATTTTCACCTCTCATCTGAAATACAGAGGAAGAGGCTTAACCCCATCAAATGGGTATTCAAGTTGAAGCTCTAAGTCAGGGCTATCTAATGGTACTATCAAACTGAGCTATCACCAGTACTACAGAAGTTGTGACCAAAATCAGGCCAAATAAAGGTGAACAAAATATTCACCTCTCATCTAACTTCTACAGTTTTAGTTTGAGATACCTAAAGTGGGGTCTCTGTGGTAAGAGCACAATCAGGGATATCTAATGGTGCCATTCATTTCCCCATACTTCACCCAGAACAAAAGTTATGGATCAAACAAGCTCCATACAGCTTTTGGCCAAAACAAACATATGTACAAAAAAGCTAGTACATGGCATAGCTTTGCCATATTTAGTGATAACCATATCAAATGAGGTACCATTGTGTAGAACACATCCAGGGATACACACCGAACCATATTTGAGGTTTATATCTCAGAAACGGACAAAGTTATGGCTGTTTTAACGTCAAAATCCCACAGTTTGGCCAATACAGCCGTATAGTGGAATACTATCCCATAAGTATGATTATGAGGTGTAAACCAGACAAAAAAGCTTGTTTATACTTCAATACCTCACATTTCAGTCAAATACAGAGGTCCATACAGGTTCTAAACAGCTTCTGACGCGTTCAAAGCACCAGAACACACGTGTAAACTCCATTGGTGAAATTTTTCACCCTGTATAGGGTAAAAATGACTACTTGAAGTTCTTAAACCACATTTCCACCCAATACCAGCCTGTATTGAGTATATGAAACCACAAAACAGCCCACAGTAGTGAAAAATTTCACTCTGTGGTTGTTTGCAGAGGTAAACAACCTCCCACTACCCCAGAACAAGATAAAAGGAGGCTAATCCAGAATCCTGTTCTTAATATTCTTATGTAGTATAGCTTCTTGAAAGAAGTGGTACCCTTAGAATTTAACAGGTTATAATTATAAGTTGTAATTACTGTAGGGTTTGTTATTGTAAACCAACAGGCAAACACTTCACCTAGGGCTATCAGAAGCACTCACCATCACTAAACTATCTTAGTATATCCATTTTACTCATATTCTCACTTTAATATCATCATTAATTTCTTTTCACACTCAGAGTTATAGCTTCTATTATCATTTTGAAGCTTTATCATAGAGTCACCCTGACAAGGCCAATCCCCTCTTCAACAGGAGCACCTGTCCTTTCTGTTAAGAAAGTGGTTGTTTTCCTTTGTTTGTGTGTTGACTACCGCAAACTCAACACTGTCACTAGGAAGAAAAGGTATCCTGTTCCTCCTATGAACCAGCTTATTACCATATTCAATGGTTCCACTATCTTCTCCAAGAGAAATCTGCATGGTGCATATAATATGCTGAGAATCAAATAGGGGGATGAGCAGTTAGCTGCCGCCAGATCCAAATATAGTAGCTATTAGTTTTTGGCTATGCTATTTGGTCTTACAAATGCTCCTTATTCTTTCCAAAATCTTTTAAATGAAATATTTTCAGATTTCTTGGACCTGTTTGTTGTAGTTTATCTAGATGATATTATGGTCTTTTCTAGGTCTGACAAGGAACATGTAAAACATGTGGCCTCTGTCCTCCAAAGACTTAGGGACAATAATTTGTTTTCTAAATCCTCAAGTGTGGAATACTTGGGCTATGTTGCTTCAAGTGATGGCCTCAAGATGGATTCTTCAAATTTTAAGCAAAGTCTACATTGGCCACAGCCCAAGAACAGCAAAGCTCTTCAATCTTTTCTTGTCTTTGCCAATGTCTATTTTTGTTTCATTAAGAATTACTCTAAAGAAATTACTTCTCTCACTTCCCTCCTCAAGAAAGACTCTCATTTTATCTTCAATTAGGAAGCTCTTAGTCATTTTCAAATACTCAAAGAAGCTTTCACCACTTCTCCTATACTTTCCCATTTCAATCCTTCTCTACCAACTATTGTAGATACTGATGCTTCTGATTATTCCTTGGGTGCTGTACTGAGTCAGTTGAATGACTCAGTAAAGCATCCTATTGCATTTGATAGCTGCAAAATTCTCCCAGCTGAGCTTAACTATGAAATCCATTACAAGGAACTCTTTGGAATAGTTTGGGCTCTCAGGCACTGGAGGGCTTTTCTTCTTTCTCTTTCCAATCCTTTTGAGGTCTTGACAGACTATTCTCTTCAGTATTTCATGTCTTTTAAAGTTCTTATTCATTGTCAGGCCTGCTGGGCAGTATTTCTTTCTGAGTTTCATTTCACTATCACTTACCTCCCAGGCAGGCTGGCCACTTTACCAGATGCCTTGTCATGTTGGGATGACATGTAATCAGAGAGTGGGGTGGACTTCATCAGAAAGAATCCCAAAATCTTTATCAAGTAATCAAGCAAGATGGAATTAAAGAGGCAAGATTATTCTCAATAAATGCTGAAATATTCTCAGATTTAGTTGATCAGATTCAAAAAGAAGTATGGCAAGACAAAGACTACAAGGAACTACTCAAGCAATTAGCAAGAGGTAAATCAGTTTCAGATTGTTATCTTCAGCCTCAAGCCAAGTTAATGTTATTAAAAGATACATTGGTAATCCCAAGCAATGAAGAAAACCAACTTAATATTCTTCAAAAGCATCATGACTCACCATTGGCTGGCCATCCTGGGAAGGAGAAGACCCTCAAGCTCATCAAGAGGGATTTTCATTGGGCTGGCATGAATTAGTTCATTAAGGACTATTTGTCCTCATTTCATAAATGTTCAAGAGACATGAACATTCATCATAAGAAGTTTGGATTACTCAAGCCTCTTCAAATTCCATCTAGTCCTTGGAATTCATTATTAATGGACTTTTTCACTCAATTTCCCTTGTCAAACAACTTTTATTAAATTTTAGTAGCTGTGGACAGATGCTCAAAAATGACAATATTCATTCCAGCTTATGAAGCAATCACTTCCCTGGACTTGGCTCAATTATTCATTAACCATGTTTTTTCCAAACATGGTCTTCCGGACAGTATTTTTAGTGATAGAGGATCTTTATTTGTTTCATCATTTTTGGACTCAATTATGTCAGCAGCTCAAGATATAAAGAGATCTTTAAACTGCTTTCCAACCTGAAACAGATGGACTGGAAGAGAGGGTAAATCAGAATCTGGAACAGTATCTTTGTATTTATGTCATTTACCATCAAGATGACTGGAACACCTGGCTCCCTCTGGCTGAATTTGCCTACAATAATGCAGAACACTCATCAACAAAGCAATCACCTTTTTTGACCATTTATGGAAGAAATCCCAGCTTTGACTCAATCCATATTTCTCAAGACTCACCTGCTGGAAAGTTATCAATAAAACTCCAATCAGTACAGCAAGTAGTCAAAGAAGAATTAGAGTCAGAAATAAGGAGATTCAAGAAGTATGAAGATAGAAATAGGACAATTCCACCTGATTTCCAACCTGGGGACAAAGTATGGATAGTCTCCAAGAATATCAAGACTACAACATCCACCAAGAAGCTTTCAGAAAGATGGTTGGGACCCTTTGAAGTCTTGAAGAAAGCTGGAAGTCATGCATATCACCTCAAGTGGCCTTTTCAATGGAAGTAAGTTAACCCTGTATTCCATGTGTCATTACTAGAACCATTCAAGCAGTCAAGTATCCCAAATCCAAATCAGTTTCCACCACCACCAATTCTAGTGGAGGAGCAAAAAGAATGGAAATTGGCTCAGGTCCTGGACTCAGAACTCAAAAGAGGTAATATATGGTATCTTGTAGAGTGGAAAGGATTCAGTAAAGACCCAGAAGGAACAACATGGGAAACCAGCTTCCAACCTTAACAGCTCACCAGACCTTTTCAAGCACTTCTACTCATTGTATCCTGAAAATCCTGCCCCAAATACCTCAAGAGTTTGATTTTATGGTGCTTGGTGGGGATTGGATTTTATGAAAGTAAGTTCCTCTCCTGGCATGCACCTTTAAGGGGGTATTCTACACAATTATTTTGTAAGCATCACCTTGGCCACTTTGTGAGCACTTTTCAACTCTTTGGACAGATTCAGAAGGCCTGCAACATCAATACCATCAAATTTGGACTTTTCATCAAGATATTATTATTCAATTAAATCAAGAAAATTCACCAGACTCACAATTGGAATACCCTGAGGTACCATCAGGGGTAGGGGCCTCAGAAACTGGAAAATCCTTCCCAAAAGGCCCATCTTTCTTACTCCATAAATACCTTCTGACATTGGAAGCCGGTGGTCCAGTAGGATGACATGGCTTCTTCCCAACAAAGAAAAGGTGGTACTTTGCAGATTTTGGATTGTAATGTTGAAAGCAATCCTTTGATTTGGCCAAAAACTTGGTACAAGCAGGATCAAGAACCTCAACTGCTTTATAACCATCATACATTTGGGAAGGATCAAAGTGACCAAGGTGAAGCCAATTGACTGAGGATGCCAGAACCACAAAGCACAGATGGTGGTGGTGCAGAAGGGGAAGATTAAGTGAGTTCAGTCAGTTTGGAGCTCATGACTAAAGGATTATGCTAGAAGAAGAGTTCAAGGCGTCAGAATAATGCACTTCAATCCTGAAATCTTCATCAAGGAAGTGGGGCCATAAGTCAATTATGGCCCCCCTCAGAGTCCTCTTGGATTCAAATCACCACCCAGGACCTCCCCCTCAACTTTGGATGGGTCAGGATCTTGATGGTCTTAGACCCTCTTGATGGGCCCAGGCCATGTGGAGGAGGAATATTTGGATATGGGCCATTTCATTGGTCCCATAGAGCCCCTGGAGCACCAACATATTTGGGCCCAGGGGGTCATTTTTTTCCTGGGGGATTCCAATAGCCCCCACAGCCCACGTACTGTAAGGAACCAAAACCTCAAAGAACCCCATAAAGGACAAAAATGGGCCTAAACCAAATTTTTTCAGAAATGGTCATGGTGATGGCCAGGACCAAAATTCATCAGAATTGTCCAAAATTGCCCCAAAGCCCTTTTTGGCCCATTCTCCAAGGACAGTGGGTACAAGACCCCTCCTTTGAATCTTCAAAATTTTCAATCAAGGCAAGAAGGGCTCAAAACATCAATTTGGCCAATTAATAATGAGATATATTTTCATATACTCATTGGCCATCATTTATTGGGAAGAAGAGTTCTATGGCCTTCTTTTTGGGATACAACCCAAGGGCCATGCATTGAAAAGAGGTTACTGATTGAATTCAAAGAAAAGCATATTATAAAAGTTGATAAGGACTTACTCAATGAAAAAAAGAGGGCGAAGACAATTTAATCAAGGATTACAGTGAAAAAAGAAGAATGTAATTTCAGGATAGTGGCCAAGAGAAAAAGAAAATTTTTGAAAAAAAATGTGGGGATATTGAGATGCCACTCAACAGTGGCAGGGTATTATGGTGTTCAGGAGCCCACCAGCTTCAAGAGGGGGATACTGTAACAACCACTAGTGAGGGGTAAGGGTATTCATACTTACACCCACTCAAACACCTCAAACCAGTCAATCAACTTTGTGTCTCAGCATTTAGTTTCAGCAATCTTCCTTTCTGAAACATCCATACAGTCTGTTTCATCAATACAGCCTTTCAAATTCTGTACAGGTTGGAATTACCCAATACAGTTTGGATACACCATCCTCAAAATGTATGATCACTGAATAGCACCACAGCTCTTGTACAAATCCTGTAAAGTGGTACAGGACCTGTATTGGCCAGACTCAATTCAATCATCAATTCTTCTCATGAAAATTCTCTGTCTAGACCAGGTCTGGTGATTCTCACATATACCAGCCCCTTTTTCTTCCCCCTGGGGACTTTTCCCCAGCTAATTAGTTTACTTGATTTATTATTTTATAAATATTCTTATCCTTATTTTGAGTATTATATTTGTTAATTTTACGTTAGTCTTTGCATTTTCTTTCTTTGCCTGTACAGTATTAGTTGGGTGACCATATCCTGATTAACCCTTCTTTTTCCATTCTTACAGGTTGAAACAGTGGACTTGTACTTGTTTGTGGTTGGCTCTTCTATTCTCTTACTGTTATTATTTGGTTGCTTCTTTCTTATATCTCTTTCATTAGTAATTTCATTTTATTACACTCTTAAGTTTATTTCCAACTTACCATATCTTGATCCCTCTATAAGTAAGTCCCAATTTACTGAGTTCCCGGCCCTCTTCACTTAGAAGAGCCCCTGTGACAGCTTCAGGGGATAAAGTGTGATGGGGGACTTTTTGGTAGTCTACTTGGGTAAAATTCCTTGCCATTCAATGCTTGTTGATAATCTAGTTTATTTAAACATGGAGATAAAGTGAATTTTTCCAGTGAGGTGGGTTTCATTAGTGATGTGTCACCAATAAGTTTAGGGTAGTAACATTTAAGCCATTTATTCTGGGATCCCATTGTACATGGTTCAAATCGTATTCCAGACATAAGTATATAGCTATATTACATAATGGTTTGGAGGTGGGATAAGGTCTTGGTATTTGGTTTGAGTGCATGGGGCTTTTAGTTGGTTAGAATTTGATTTTTGATGTCTCGCCTTTCTTGAGAAGATGATGAATATTTTGTGGGTAAATCCTTCATAAATATACCATTATATGGATATAGAATGCCTGGGAATTTTGATGTGTCTAATTGAAATTCCAATAATCCAAAAAAAGTGAAAATAGGGAGGGGGGATGAAAGCAGTTTTCATCTGTTTATTGAATCTGATCACCTATTTAAAATGGGTCCCCTTTGATATAAAGGAAATATTATATAATATGCTGGTGGGCCATGCAGTGTGGTTTCCAAAAAAAGAAGAGGAGCTAGATATTAGGTCCAGTTCATCCTCCTAATAATAGTATTATTAGACTCTCACAAGAGACTTGGTTCCCATTCTTCATTGAATTTCTCTATTATACATTTAAAATCTTTCATCTGATATCACACTATTCTATCATAATCCTGAGCTGTTTTATTAAGTTCAAAATATTACTGTAGTTTTTTACCCTCATGTCATCTTCCAACCCAGACAAATACCGTTCAGGATCCTTTCATGACTCAGATAGTGAATCTAGGATATAATATGTTCAAAAAAAGGCACCAATTATTCCCAACATTTCCCTAACAGCCCCTATTTCATCCACAATGAATGTATTAGATCTGAACATTGATGTGGGAAATGTGCTGGCTTGAACTTCAACCACTTGGTCAATACCAAATATTTCTGTCACTCCAATTCCCCCAGATCCCACTAATACATAAATGCATGTGTTTGAGGGACAAGGAAGCACACCAGAAATTTCATCAAAGGCTCATCCACAATCCAGTTTTCCACATGACCTCCTGTGGAGTCCCAGGAACCTTTTGGGAAAAGTAAAAAGCCATCCCTCAATATTCCGTCAGGATCTCAGGTTCATGTGGGCTATGAAAAGTGGGTTGATGGTGGGAAACAGAAAAGACCATTGGAAAATTTTACTCAGAGTTGTCTTTAGGAGGGGAATCCTGGATTTAGGCTTCATCAAATTAATTCATTTTAACTTCTGAGTATAGCCTTTTTTCACAATCTGATATGTTTGATTCATTGGTTAGACATGGCACCTAAAGGCAAGACAGTTCAATCTCAGAAGCCAATGAAAGATCATGAGTATGTTCATTCTTTATGAATTTTTTGATTCTTCAACTGATGATTTTCATGGCAGGTTATGAGCTTTATGCATTTTTGCGTCTTCTCCATAAAGAAAAAGTCACTGGACGTCAGCATCCATATGCCTCCAAACCAAGAATAGGTCATGAAAGCTCATTGGGGACAAAATTTGTGGATGATGAGGATTAAAACATGTCTCCAACTCAAAGTGGAACGAATGGTGAACCAAGGAGGGAGTATTTCATGGTGCATTACGAGGGAACTTGGGAAAATAGTGAACTCACCCACCCTCAAATTCCCATTTCCAAGAGTATTCTTGATCAATCCGAGATGAGAAAGCAAAGGAACCAGGCTTGCAAAGCTCACAATGTGGCAAAACATGTAACCCAGAAGGAACAACAAAGATTTCTAAAAGGAGAACTTCATTATAATATCTGTGGGATGATATTAGAAGTACAGGACCATTTCCTGTTCCTAATCAAAGTGAAGGATAAGGATTTTTCCTCACTGCTAGCACCACCAAGCACAGAAGAGCATGAAATTTCAATTCAGGGTTCTGGTTATCTGGATTATGTCCCCAAAGATGTTTTCAATGATCCATAAACATAGGTGCAATCTCAGGTTTTCCAAAGCTACTTCAAAAATGAGCTCCACAGGCTAGGACTGAAGCAATTCACTTGGCACTGGGAGAGCCCATGGAAACATTCATTCAAAAAGTTGATTTCTTTTGTGTTTTATGGTACCTTCCGGCTTGCACTTGTCATCACTGAGTATCATCATTACTTTTGGAACAAGGATAATGATAAATTTGGGGTGGTTTCAGATTTGATGGGGCAATATTCCACTCATTTTAAAAGAGAATGGAAGTTGATTCAAAAGGGAGAATCAAAGTCTTGCAAAGATATATCAAAGGGTGGGTCATATTATATTTTGGGTATTGGTAAAATCATATAAGGGGTTCCCTGGGTCCATTTTGAAATAAAAATGAAACACAACCATGCCTGTATTGGGCCAAAACATGCCCAAAAAAGGGGTTTTTCCCCCAAAACCCCTCTAACTCCCAATTGTTTCAGATTTTTTTGCCCAGCCCCCCCCCCAAAAAAAAAGACCAAACACCCCAAATAATCCACATTATCCACACCCCAAACAATTCTTTTGAAAAAAAGAATTCCCAAAGCAATTTTGCAAAGCTTTTCACACTTTTCTTTCTTTTTTT